>JAZKJV010009359.1:0-368229 GCA_037367405.1 Ottelia alismoides
GGAGGAGGTAGATGCAGAGCAGAGCAGAGATAGTGCAGTAGAGCAGCCTTCTCCCGATCCAGTTTGCGAGAGTATGCTTTCACTTTCCCAGGCAGATTTGGCCGACCTTGCAGCTTTCACTCAGTTTCTTCCACAGCCAGATTTGCCGGCACCCAGCATTCCAGAGCTGAAGCCGCTCCCTACTTCGCTGAAGTATCGATTCCTTGCGGGCGAGCCAGAGATGTACCCAGTCATCATCTCCGCCGAGTTGACTGGAGAGCAGGAATCCCGTTTGATGGGGGTTCTTGAAAAGAACCGCAAGGCGATCGGATGGAGCGTAGCAGATCTCCATGGGATTAGTCCATCAGTGTGCTCCCACCATATCTATCTCGAGGAAGGGGCGAAGCCGTCGCGTTAGTTCCAGCGGCGTCTGAACCCCAACCTGAGAGAGGTTGTGATGAAGGAAATATCAAAGTGGTGGGGTGCAGGTTTTATTTATCCCATTTCCGACTCCAAGTGGGTCAGCCCCTTGCATGTGGTGCCCAAGAAGACGGGCATCACGACTGTGATCAGTGAGTCGGGAGAGGAGATTGCTACACGAGTACCCACCTCTTGGAGGGTTTGTGTTGACTACAGGAGACTCAACCAAGCCACCAAGAAGGACCATTTCCCCCTGCCTTTTATTGACCAGATCATTGAGAGACTGGCAGGGAAGAGCCATTATTGCTTCCTGGATGGGTACTCGGGCTACAACCAAGTGGCCATCGCTCCTGAGGATCAGGAGAAGACCACCTTTACCTGTCCCTTCGGCACATACGCTTTTCGACGCATGCCATTTGGGCTATGCAATGCCCCTGCGACTTTTCAGAGGTGCATGCTGTCGATCTTCTCGGACATGGTAGGGGAGTGCTTAGAGGTCTTCATGGATGATTTCTCGATCTACGGCGACGGATTTGATTCTTGTCTTGACTGCCTAGATCGAGTACTCCAGCGATGTATTGAGTATCACTTGGTGCTATCTTGGGAGAAGAGTCACTTCATGGTGACTCAAGGGACGGTGCTTGGCCACATCATCTCCAACAGGGGCATGGAGGTTGATCCGGCCAAGGTTGATGTCATTAGGAAACTCACACCGCCGTCCAATTTGAGGCAGCTACGGTCATTTCTAGGCACGTTGGATTTTATAGGAGATTCATTCAGGATTTCAGCAGGATTGCCCGGCCGTTGACTGACCTCTTGACGAAAGACACCGAGTTCCTTGTCGATGACAAGTGTCTTTCGTCGTTTGCTACTCTCCAGCAGTGCGTTATTGAGGCTCCTGTCCTCCAGCCGCCTGATTGGTCTCTCCCATTCGAGATCATGACGGACGCCTCTGATTTTGCCGTAGGGGCAGTGCTGGGACAGAGGAGGGATGGAGTGCCATTTGCTATACACTACGCTAGCCGCACATTGGATTCCGCCCAGCGGAATTACACGGTCACAGAGAAGGAGATGCTAGCCGTAGTGTTTGCCCTGGATAAGTTCAGATCATATATCATCGGATCTAGAGTGACTTTGTTTACAGATCACACCGCCATCAGGTACCTCATGGCAAAGAAGGATGCCAAGGCCAGACTGACTAGATGGATCCTTCTACTCCAGGAGTTCGACATTGAGATTAAGGATAAGCCTGGAGTCAAGAATGTGGTGGCGGATCATCTCTCCCGATTAGAGCAGCCTGAGGATTCTGAGCAGATTGATCCTATTAGAGATACCTTCCCAGATGAGGCGATCCTTGCTATCGCCTCACTCCCATGGTACGCCGATATTGTGAACTTTCTCGTTGCTGGGAAAGTCCCACAAGATTGGCCCAGGCAGAGGCTTGAGACCTTCCTAGCGAAGGCCAAGTCTTACCATTGGGAGGATCCCATCCTTTACCACGAGGGAGGGGATAGCGTCTGGCGTCGGTGTATTCCTCAGGAGGAACACCATAGCGTCCTCACTTACTGCCACAAGCTTGAGGCAGGAGGACATCATTCTGGGAGGAGAACGGCACAGAAAGTGCTCCAATCCGGCTTGTGGTGGCCTACCCTCTTCAAGGACTCAGATGAGTTCGTGAAGAGGTGTACTGACTGTCAGAGGATGGGCACTTGTGGACAGCGTGATATGATGCCGATGCAGCCCATTCACTTCTGTGAGGTTTTTGACGCATGGGGCATCGATTTCATGGGTCCATTCCCTAAGAGTCAGGGATTTGAGTACATTCTGTTGGCCGTTGATTATGTGAGTCGTTGGGTGGAGGCTATCCCCGCCCGAGCCGCTGATGCGAGGACAGTTTGCAGATTTTTGAGGAAGCACCATCATCACGCGGTTCGGGGTTCCACGAGTTCTTATTTCTGATGGGGGATCTCACTTCATCAACGACCAGGTGAAGGCACTTGCTAGCGAGTTCGGCATAGATCATCGTGTCGCTACACCGTACCATCCACAGACGAATGGTCTAGCCGAAGTGTCGAATAGGGAGATCAAGACTATTCTGCAGAAAGTCGTCCGCCCTGACCGAAAGGATTGGTCACAGCTTTTGGACTCGGCCTTGTGGGCATATAGGACGTCTTTCAAGACACCTTTGGGCACATCTCCCTTTCGCCTCGTATATGGCAAGCCATGCCATTTACCTGTTGAGCTGAGGCACAAGTCACTTTGGGCAGTTACAGACATACTTATGGATTCAGATGGTATAGGAGACCAGAGGAGGGCAGAGCTAGCTGCCCTGGAGGAGCTTAGAGATGCAGCTTTCTCAAGCAGCCTACATTATAAGGAGAAAGTCAAGGAGTGGCATGATTCTCACATCAGCCACAAACATTTTGAGATTGGACAGAGAGTATGGCTGTTTGATGCGAGGCTTAGATTATTCCCATGGAAGCTACAGAGCAAATGGAAAGGACCTTATCTGGTTCGGAAGGTACACGACAACGGTAGCATCGACATATCTGAGTTGTCTTCTGAGAGTACCTTCCGAGGTGAACGGCCAGCGGCTCAAGCCATTTCTAGATCATGAGCCGCGGGTCGTTTGATATTGCCCCCATTCATTTTGCGTGAGATGTGGTCTTTGACTCACATCTAATGCATCTCACGCCTGAGTTTCACTGATCTTCACTGTATATAGATCCAGATGTCCATATCATCACATTCTTTAGTCCCACATCCCTTTCTTCATCTTGTGATTATGCTATACTTAGGGCTCGTTTGGTTGCAGGGTTGGACGGGGTTGGCTTGGCCCAACCCGGGTTGGCCCTGCAACCAAACAGGGTTCTCCTCCTCACAGTTTACTATTCACAGGGGTACCCCTGCCCAACCCAACCCTGTCCAACCCTGCAACCAAACGAACCCTTAGGGTGCACTTTACCCCAAGTATAGGGGGGATGTGAGACCCTTCGGGTATTTCTTTTGTTTCTGTCTACCCCTGTTTTGCTGCCTATACTTAGGGGCATTTCACCCTAAGTATAGGGGGGATAGACCCCTGTACATTCTCCACTCGATTTTCCCTTCGTGTACAGCCTCCTATACTTAGGATTACTTGATCCTAAGTATAGGGGGAAGACCTGAGATCCTCTTCACTTTTTATTCTCCTTTTGTATAGCATTCCTTTTCACTTCCCTATACATAGCACGAGTTATGTCTTCTTCATCGCTCTTGACTCTGAGGACATCGTTCGAGCTAAGTATAGGGGGGTGTGTATATATTTCATATATACTTTAGCCATAACTCGTACTTTGTGTGAGTGTGTTAATAAATAAAAATGGCTAAAAACCACAAAAATTAAAAATTTCATGTACATAATCTTCTTTTTATTTGCACATACATAGCTAGTGTACAAATTATTTTTGTAAAAATGATTTCAAAAATCTTTTGTGTAAAGCTTGTGTAAATATTTTTGTATCAAAATTATGTATATACTACAAATTTTTTCCAAAATGTTTTGAAAATCAAAAGTTTGCAAAAATCTCGTGTAAATGTGTGTAATATCTTTTTGCAAAACTTGCACTTCATGCATCATCATTCATGATTTCAAAACATTTTTCAAAAATTTTGCATGATTGTAAAATTTGTGTAAATATGCATCTTTTTGTACATATGTATATATTTTTTCTTGGATGATAGTTGAATTTAACTAGCCTGGAATCAAATTGAGAAATGGAGCTTGATTAAGATCTTAATCCACCTAATTCTAAGAGGAACCTTATAGGGCTTAGGGTTAAGGCTTTTCAGGTCCATGGTGACTTAATTCTTTGAGTCCACTAGGCTATGATCACATGTCATCTCAATGAGCCTAAGTAGAGCACTTAACAACAACACATGACTCATATAGATTATGGCTTTACTTGGACAACCGCACTATGCACCGAGCTCTCTACGGATGAGGTGGTGAGGAGGCAGTCTTCCTTGACTTGGGGTAGCATATGAGGGTAGTACTTCTAGGCGGAACCTCTCTTCTTCTTATAGTGAAGGAAGTGCGTCTCAACTTGGTCTGGTTGCCATGAGGTCTAACGACGGGAGTTGTGGGTTGCAATAAAGCTTCAAAAGAGGGATAGTCTACTGGCTCAAGAGAAAAAACTCCTTGTATATATGCTGCACATGTACATGTTGTATAGATGCACTCGAAAAAAAATGTGCAAAAAGAAAAGAACTCCAAAAAAAGTGTGGGTCTGAGAGAAAATGATAATCCCACCGGAGTATGTATATAAGTGCAATAAGCAAAGATTGGTTTCATGATCCACCTGTTGTAGCTTGCAGCAGGGAGACTTGGCTACACTGGTCAAGCTCCCAAGGGTACTTGGCTACACTGGCCTTGACCCCATTCTCTTCTTCCCCCTCTTCTTGAGCCGGTTGTACTTGAACTTAGAAGGGAATACCCCGCTCCTCGAGGAAAGAGTGGCCAGATTGAGGTCATAGAGTTACCTTGTTGGGGAGGGTTGTCAAGTTGCCATTTCTGAGGTGGAGAGCTTAGACCTCACTTTCACAGGACAAGAAAAGATTCATGGTCTTCAGGGTTTGTGGTTGATGACTTGTTCTGATCTGGAGCATTGAGGAGTCTTGGTTATAGATTGGTGGAACTTAGAGACTGTTAGGTTTTAAGCTTAAGTCTAAATAAGGTTCCGACACATTAATAATCCAAAGATCTGATTGAGCTCCATACCTCAATTTAATGAAGGCAAGTTTAATAATCAACCTTGATCCATGTACATTCTCTTTTTCTTTTTCTTTCTTCTTTTTCACTTCTGTTTCAAATAAGTGTTTGCTAAGGGACTAGCAAAGTATAGTATAGGGGGGTGATGAATACCCATTCATCACTCTTTATTCTTATATTTTAGCTACAAAAACCTATGCAAATGCATGTAGATATGTGTAAATAGGAATAATTAGCAAAAGCATGCATGTTTGTAAATACCTATAATTAGCATGTTTTGTGCAAAAATAAAAGAATAAATATGAAAAAGAAAAAGAGGGAAATATTTAGAATAAATATTGAGCAACCTAACCCAAGGGAGGGCTCAGCATGGGCCTGACCGCATAAAAGCCAAGTAGAGGGAGATAGGGGCTCATGTGTATATATTTTTGTAAATAAATAAAATTATATTTTCCTCACCCAAAAATATGCTTGTATATATTGTGTATATATTTAGAAACTATTAAAAACCAAATAAAAATTTAAAAATCAAAAAGACCAAAAAGATCCCTTCACCATGTACATAGAACACCTTCCTTATTTATTTAACCTTATAAATAAATAAAATTATTTATTTTCTAAACTTTTTGTAAATACTCTAAGCTATATATTGTAAATAAAATAAGTAAAAAGAAACAAAACAAAAATCAAATAAAAATAACAAAAATTAAAATTACAAAAATATCTTGTACATATGCCATGTATATAGTTGTACATAACTATTTATTTCACCTATGTATATAAATAATAAAAATAAAATAAAAATATCTCTTTATTCCTCATTTTATTCTATAAATAAATAAATATGAAATAGGAATAAAAATGTATAAAAATAACTAATTAAAAATCAAAATTACAAACCATATATTGTATATATACCTATGTATAGCTTTACTATGTAAATACCTTATTTTTATTTTGAAAAATTAATTAAAAATCACAAAAAAATAGAAAAAATAAATTAAAAATATTTCATGTTTTAAGTTTTTGAAAATTCGGTCATTTTATGGCCCAAAAAAATCAAACAAAAGTTCAAAGCTTGGCGGGCTCTGATTGGTCCACGGGGGATTGTTGACCCCCGGTCAACTCCCCCCCAGGACCACCAGAGCCGGGTCTCCTGCGCCCGACCCGTTTCTCCCCTTTTTCCACGGATGACCCGATCGCCACCCACCAAACCTCAGGTCCGGATCACTCCACTCGCATCCGGCATCCTCGCCGGAGCCGCTCCCACGGGATCCGCGCGCTCCCGGAGCTCGCCCGCTCACCATCTTTCCGGACCCCTAGCAGTATATAGCCTGAGCTCCGCCGCATTTTATTTCCATCTTTGGCTATCCACCCTTCGTCCCGTGACCTCCATAGCAATCCCTGAGGTGACAGCTCGCGATTGCCCTTGTAGCAGTGAGGAGGGGGTGGCCGGACCACTGATCCGGCGACTTTGCGCCACCGTGCTCCGCCCCGTGCAGGAGCTCGAGCCTCAGGCCTTGACAACCTTCGAGGCGATGACCAGGAGCTACCTTAGCTCCAGCACAGTCTTCCACACCACCCAGGTAGCCTTCTAGCTCGCCTATTTCGTTTAATTTTTAGTTTCCCCCAAATCGTAGTTCCGCCGCGTTCCTTTGATTCCGACCATATCGCGTATCTTCTCGATCATCGGGACACACTGTCACCTTCGCCATCCCTCGACGCACCTTCTTCGCCCATTCGTTCAACCCAGCTCGCACAGGAGCTGGGGTTCGAGCTCCACCATCCTCCGCTCGCCGGAGCTCGCTCGCCCCGACCCACAGTTCACCTTCACGTCGCTTCATCGGGTCGAGGCACTTTGCCCTCGACCCGCGAAGCTTCTGGGTTATTTTGCAGGTCAAGAGGAGGCCATCTGAGGCCCCCTCACATCCAGGCCAGGAGCTTATCTCCGTTGACCTCGCCGGAGCCCCTCCAGGGCTCGGCTGGGCCATCGGAGGCCACCACCAGCTGCGGGACTCCAGTGCGGACCTGCTCCGATCTTCAGAGGCAGCTGAGGAGGACCACAGCACGCGCACGAGGCCGGCGAACCTCGCCGGCCATCTGTTCTTCGAAGGTCTTCCACCACCGTCCGATCGCCCTCCGCTCCAGTTTCCATCGTGGCCGTCCATTCATCGAGGAGTTGACACCGTTGATCATTTCGAGGGTCGATCCGGACCGTTAGCTCAGAGGAGAGAGGCACCAGCACCTGACCCGTCCGATCTTCCACGTGGCCCCCTCTGAGCCGTCGATCAGGCTCACGTGCGGACGAAGAGAAGCGCCAGCCATCCGAGACCGTCAGATCAGCTACGTGGCGCTCATCCAGCCGTTGACATAATAAAGGGGTAAATTACCTTAGGCCCCCTCTTAGTTTCTGTTTTACGTGTCAGTCCTGTAAATATTTTAGGAGTTTTATTTACGTAGGGTAAATTGCACATTGGACCTCGTGCTTTTTAGTATTTGCATTTATGCCCCTGTATGTTTGAGCCACGTGCGTCGTCACGTGTATACCTGGTGTATTTGCAATATTAGTCCTGTAGTTCTGGGTGCTTTGTTAATGAATGAAAACTTTTTAGGAATTGCATATCTACCCTGTGAATGTTTTAATTGCACATGTGCGTGCATTGTAGGGTAAATTGCATCTGGGGTCCCTGGACTTTTGGTACGTGTTACCAAATAGTCCCCGGACCTTAGGTTTCTTTACAAAAAGGTCCCTGAGTGCCCCAGGCACGCGCCACGTGCGTGACTTGCTGGGAAAATTGCACCTGGACCCCCAGATCTTCGGGTATTTGCACTTAAGTCCCTGTGCACAGTGCCCCCTTTTGATTTTTGAATAAAATATCAAATTACCTCCAAATTCGATGAAAATTTGACACATGGCTCCTACCATGTTGTAGGATTTTTGAGAATTTTTGAGGACATTTGTGATTTTATTTGTTATTTTTAAAAATTCAAAAACATCTATTTTAGCTACTGTCTAGAATTAAAAATCCCAAAAAATATAAAAACACCCCCAAAAATTCTAAAAACATTAGTGACTGTTCTTTGTGTGTTTCTTGATTTTCTGGCCAATTTTGGCCATTTTCCATTGCTTAAAACCCTAAAAATTCAAAAAACACCTAAAAACTCCTAAAAATCATAGTAATTAATCTAAAAATCCAAAAGCAATAATTTTGGTGCTCAAATTTTCCTTATTTTATCTAGTATACAGGAAAATTACCTCCAGGCCCCTCTGAGATCCTTAGATATTTTATCTTTGGGTTTTGGGCCTGGCTGGACAGTACCTTGTCTTTTAGCACTGTTTGATTTTTAGAAAATAAAATACACCTTATAAAAAATCCCAAAAATTCACCAAAAACACTTAAAACCTAAAAAACATAAAAACAATTTTTCTTGAATTTTTGCTTGATTTTTGGTGCTTTTAATAATTAGCTAAAGTGTGCTTTTATTTGCTTTCTCTTATTTTCTTCACTTTTCAAAAATCCAAAAAATATAAAAATTATTAAAAACCACTAAAAAATCCTTTTATTTTATTTTATTTAATTTTTACTACTTCGTAGGCCTCCGGCCAACCCGTACTCCTTGTGTTCGACCCTGGGTGCTATACCAGGTTAATCTCATAGCGGGACCGCTTTCCTTTGTTTTGCTCGATCTTTGATTCATTTAGTGGTCTGATTTTTCTTGATATACCCATCCTCTGAGATCCAGGTCGCAACGACCCTTGTCTTATTACCTTCATCCGGGGCTTGGGATTATAGGGTTATCAGTATGCTTTTAGACGGATGCCCTTGGATTATGTAATGCCCCGTCTACATTCCAAAGGTGTATGCTTTCCATCTTTTAAGACATGGAGGGTGTAGGTTTAGAGGTCTTCATGGATGATTTTTCGGTCAATGGTGATGGGTTTGATGCTTATCTTTCTTTCTAGATCGAGTGCTTCAACGGTGCATTGAGATCACCTTGTTTTATCTTGGGAGAAGAGTCATTTATGATGACTCAAGGGATGGTCCTTGGTCATATCATCTCCAACAGGGGCATGGAGATCGATCCATCCAAGGTAGATATCATCAGGAAACTCAATCCGTCGTCCAATTTGAAGTATTTGCGCTCTTTTTTCGAGCATGTCGGTTTCAACCAACGGTTCATTCAGAACTTCAGTCGTATTGCTCGATCGCTTACTGATCTTCTCATGAAAGACACCTAGTTCATTATAGATGATAAGTGCCTTTCATCATTAGACATGTAGTTCATTATAGACTCTTAAGGATTTGGTTGTGCATGCTCCTGTCCTTCAACCACCCGATTGGTCTCTCCCATTAGACATCATGACTAACGCTTCTGATTTTGCCATAGGGGTTGTGCTAGGACAAAGGAGGGATGAATTGTCGTTTTCCATACACTACGCTAGCAGGACTTTGGATGCCGATCAGAGGAATTATACTATTACAAAGAAGGAGATACTGGCAGTGGTCTTTGCTTTGGATAAGTTTCGATCTTATATTCTCGGATCTAGAGTGACAATTTATACAGATCACACCGCCATCTGGTACGTAATGTCTAAGAAGGATCCCAAGGCATGCTTGACTAGATGGATCCTTCTACTTCAGGAGTTCGATATTGAGATTAAAGATAAACCTGGAGTTAAGAATGTAGTGGGAGATCATCTCTCTCGATTAGAGTATGTTGACTACCACACCTATTACTGAGACATTCCCAAACGAGGTGATGTGGTATGCTGACATTGTGAACTATCTTGTTACCAAGAAAGTCCACAAGGTTGGACCAGGCAATGACTTGAGACTTTCCTAGCGATGGCCAAGTCGTACCATTGGGAGGATCCCACTCTTTGCCACAAATGGGGGATAGTGTTAGGCATCAGTGTATTCCTCAGGAGGAGTACCATAGCATCCTCACCTATTGCCACAATCTTAAGGCAGAAGGACATCACTCCAAGAGACAGACAGTACAAAAGGTACTCCAATACGGCCTTTGGTGGCCAACACTCTTCAACGATTCAGACGAATTCCAGAAGCAGTGTACTGACTTTCAGAGGATGGACAGTTATGGTCATAGAGACATGATGCCAATGCAGCCCATTCACTTATGTGAGGTTTTTGACGCATGGGGCATCGATTTTATGAGCCCATTCCTTAAGAGTCAGGGATTCGAGTACATTTTCTTAGCTGTGGATTATGTGAGTCGTTGGGTTGAGGTCATCACCGCCCGAGCCATTGATGCGAGGACCATTTGCAGATTCTTGAGGAAGAATATCATATCATGGTTCAGGGTTCTTAGATTTTTGATTTCTGATGGGGGAACTCATTTTATCAATGACAAGGTAAGGCCTTTGCTAAAGAGTTCAGCATAGACCATAGAGTTGCCACACCATATCATCCACAGACGAATGGTCTTGCTAAGGTTTCAAATAGGGAGATCAAGACTATACAGTAAAAGGTTGTCCGTCCTGACTGAAAGGATTGGTCATAGCTTTTGGACTTGGTCTTGTGGGCTTATAGGACATCCTTCAAGACACGTTTGGGTACATCTCAATTTCGACTCGTTCATGGCAAGCCATGCCACTTACCTGTTGAGATTAAGCACAATTCACTATGGGCAGTCACAGAGATATTGTTGTATCTTGAGAGTATAAGAGATCAGAGGAGGGAAGAGTTGGCAGCCCTGGAGGAGCTTAGAGATACATTTTAATGTATTCTACAGTATAAGAATAGAGTGAAGATATGGCATGATTCACATATCAACCATAAACAGTTTGAGCTAAACCAGAAATTATGGCTATTTGATGCTAGACTGAGATTACTTCCAGGGAAATTACAGAGGAAATGGAAGGGACCATACTTGATCAGAAAGGTGCTTGACAATAGCAGTATTGACATATCCGAGTAGTCTTCTGAGTCCACCTTTCGAGTCAACGGTCAGCGTCTAAAGCCCTTTCTTGATCATGATTCACTGACTGTTGATGTTGCCCCTATTCATTTTGTATGATATGTGTTCTTTGACTCTCATCTTATGCAACTCATACCTGAGTTACACTTCTTTCCGCCTCTCTGCATATCCATGGTGTCTATATCATGTTGGACATGCTAGCCCATGACGATCTATTATGCAATAAATGTTATTGCAAATATCATTCCCTGATCTGAAATGAAGAATAACTAATTTGCATTATAGGTCCCTTAGTACAATTAGGGTTATGTACCATGGCCATCTTAATGATCATACAGCTATTGATTCAATTATTGAATCATAGAGGCTGGTGCTTGCATGAATATCTAAAGATTTAGATTGAGGACTCATCAAGTACCGTCAAATGATTATTAAGAGATAATCTCTAGCCTGAGAAAGAGATGACAATCCTTTTTTTAAAGGTCG
Organism: Ottelia alismoides; assembly: GCA_037367405.1. Classification (NCBI taxonomy): domain Eukaryota; kingdom Viridiplantae; phylum Streptophyta; class Magnoliopsida; order Alismatales; family Hydrocharitaceae; genus Ottelia; species Ottelia alismoides. Next base: position 11,573 of record JAZKJV010009359.1, read on the forward strand.
ATATCTAACCGACCTCTTGATGCATATCCTCTGCATAAGAATAGAGATTCAGAGGTGTTAGATATATTAGGTCAAAGAGTTGACTTAATGAGATCGAGATAACCAAAGTCCTATGTCGTATGCTATCATGATATAGCACACATCCTCTGACCAGATATCGATGTGTTACTATATGTCTAAGTGTGTACATTTGGCAGACTAATAGGTTGATGACCTAATCAAGGTCTATATACCGGTGCGTTGGTGTACATACAAGGGCATATGAGTGATACGATCTCTCAAACGGATCATACAGGTTCATTTACTGAATCGGAAGACATGAGCTCACTCATGAGATATTGGGAAGAATCAAATTCCATGCACGGTCATCTCACTTTGGAAGCTAGACTAAATTTGTAGGTTTGATATATACTTTTGGAAAGTATATGATCAACGCCTGGGTATGATATATGCTTTTGGAAAGTATATGATCGATACCAACTCCCAATAATCAAAATGAGAAACTTTATGATAAAACCCTGAACTAGACAATGTAGAATTGATCTTATACTTCGAGATTAAATCGGGGTCTTCCAGTATGCAGGATGTACATGTATTAGGAATACATGAGGGTGATGTGATCATAAACGATTGTATAATCATGATGCTTCCATTCCTAGGGAGTGATGAAACGGGTTTAGATTTTAGTGACTCCTCTCAAAAGAGAAGTGATCTGATCTTGGTCCAAATGTTGGACATTGATCTGAATGTGATTCAGATGCAATAAAAAGATTAGATCTACGGCATTGATTTAATCAAACCTCCACGGGGGGTCCGCAAGATCTAGATTTGAGATGTATCTCAATATCCAAGTCACTATACGTGGAACAATACAATCGCCCTGTCCTTATCTCCAAGTATCTACAAAGAAGGCACATTATCCTTGAAAGAGTTCATGGATAATTTCATTGTTGATATATGTATCCGAGCATTGAGAAAATTGATAATTAAATGTGATTTAGTTATCATGAATAGAAAGAATTTGATTCATATTATATGGAGAGTTATCTAAGATAATTAAATGAGATTTGATTATCAAAGATGTAAATAATGTGAATGTGATTTATATTATTTGGGAACATGAGAATAGAGATCCAAGATGATTAAATGTGATTTAATTATCATGGATATTGAATAATGTGGATAATACTATCTATATTAATCACATATATTATAAATGTGATTTATAATATATAAGAGAGAGCTATTTGTAACTTACATTTGTTAATTAAATGTTGATGTGAATTGGATTCACATTGGACAATAATTTGAAAATGTGATTTACATTTTATTTTGGGTTTTGAATGTGATTCACATTTTTCCAATGGCAAGACTGCAATATTCAAAAAATAATTATGAATTATTTTTGTAGAATATTTTACAACAATTATTGTTGTAAATATTGGAGATACATGGAATCATGCAATCTTGGAGATTGCATCGAGATTTCCCCTTTCCTAATAGGAGAGGGGGACGGCCACCAATTCCTACAAGGAAAGGGTGGCCATCCATTCTTCCTATATAGAAGGGGGAGGCTCCTTTCCATTATCTCCAAGTTTAATTGATTAAAATTTGGGATTAAATCATATTGATTTATCAATATATATTTAATCTAAATTAAATTAATTGTTGTTGGTTTTTACGAACAAAAATCTTGCAATTATAAGAAACACAAATCAATGTGATCCATTGGATTTGTGTTGTCCTTGGATTGAGATCCATGGATCCCAAAATATTATAAAAGGAGAGGCACCCATTGCTCTTCTAGGTTACAACACAACACACAAGTTGTGAACAACAACTTCTCTCTCTCTCTCTCTCTCATTCTCTACACGCCCTCTCTCTCTCATTGTGGGCGTCCATCATGGAGCCCTAGAGAGAGTCTCCATCGTCGCAGTGTCGTCGTTATGCTGCCGAATGGTTTGCTCGTGGATCTTTGTCTCCTTCAGTGCGCCTTGCTCGTGAAGAAGACGTCGGATCTCGTGTGATGAGATCAGGAGATTCGTCGATTGGATCATCAACATGGATTGCGAGAAGCACACGTTTCATCAACGTGCTCGCAAGCGTCTCCTCTGTTGGATCGGAATTGAGATAGGAGGTCTCTTCGTTTAGAGACTCAATCACAACCACGCTTTAAGAAGTAACCCCATTACTTGTTTGTGGTTTAGATGAAACAATCTGAGAAGTGTTCTTGGATCAAGTGGTTTCATCGCATGATTTTTTTTAAAATTCCGCTGCATCGAGCAACTAGTGCGACTAGTCGCTTCCGATCGCATACGATGCAATATTCATGCTTCCATGATGCGCTTTAAGTATTTCACCATATCCTTCAAGTGGTGTCAAAGCCTTAGGTCGGAGGTTTTGAATACGATCCATAAACTTAGGAAGACTTGGGTTCGTCAGGGTTTGCGAAAGTTTTATCACATTTCATTCTCGCATCCATGTTTTGTATTATTTTTTGGCTCTGTTAAATTGTTTAAACAAGAAATTATCAATTGAATTATGTTCCCATTAAATAAGAAAATCGTGGGATTTGAGTTTGCATGATTTGGAATCCGAATGCTCAAGTTAGGATCATTTTAGTGAACATGTATCCACTGTTTCGGGAACTGCAAATCTTGACATAATTAAGGAGTTAATTACTGATTTAAAACGCCTATAAATGCATGAAAATCACTTATATTCTGTTGTAAATCAAATTAGCAAACTTTGGAAACTTATTTTGCTTAATTTGGATTTAAATTTATTGAGATATGCTAATTTTAGTTAGTGAGGGTCACTGCTGGAAATTATTTTCCTAATCAAGAACCTTGTGATTATCATTTAATCAGAAATTTAATATTTAGTTTCCTGTAATAATTATGGATAAATATTTTTGAAATATTTGATGATTATTATTTCCTTAAATGACATTTTTTTAATCAATAATTGATTAGATATGATCTAGATCACAATTGGTTACTCAATCTACTTTCCAACAAACAAAGTTGCTTGAATAGGATTAGGAATTTGTTTAGCAAAATTCCTTATAATAAAAAATGTTCTGAGTATTATTATATGGTATAATTTCGGTTGAAAAATCGATGATCATCTCAAGTACAAAGTGATCTATTTTGCATTATCCTTTCCCAAGGCGGATATGGTGTCTAGTCGGGGAGCGTCGGGGTAGCAAGTTGCACCGTGTGGGGTTTGTCCCACTCTCGTCGGTACTGGCCATGACAGTGGGTAGGGTTGGTATAATGCTTGAGAAATCATGATGTATGTCTAATTACTAAAATTCAAAATAATACGTATTTGTGAAAATACCATAATTCAAGTAACAATAAGAATGTTTGTTGGACATTAATTGGATTATTAATTTAATATGATTAGATTGATTGGAATCCAATTAAAATTAAGTCACTCTATTATGAATAGATGTGTTATTTCCCTTGAAAGAATTAATTATGTGAATATGATTCATGATAATTAATTAGAATTTGAATATGATATGGAGGATCACTAGACCTGGCCAATGGGCCGGGGGCCGCCCGCCCAACCCGTTCATGGGCCGGGCTTGGGCAAGAGATTTTGGGAATGGGCCGGCCCGTCCTAGCCCGTTCTTTGGCCCGACTGTCAATTGGGTGGGCCGTGGGCATGTGCCATAAAACCCAGCCTGACCCGGCCCGACCTGCACATATAAAAAATATATGTTTAAAAACTATATTTTAGATACATTTAATATAATATACTTCAAGTTTTCATTTTACATTATCAATATTACATCTTATTTTATATCCTGTGAAAGTACAACAGATAAGAAAATCAGAATATACCTCCTTTGCAGGTTCGTTTGACATCCTAGGTGAGCTGCAACAAGAGGAATAATATCTACTACCAGTGTCTATCCCATCACCTCTGGAATCATCAACACTTCTATTATGACTCGTGCCACCAGTTTCATTAGGCCAAACACTAATGCGAAAACTACCAAACTGAAGATTAACAGGTTCTGCCTTTCCAATCTGTAATGGACCATACAATGGGTTACCGATGCATTTATCATTGCCATTGCCTGATTTGGGATTCTCAGCACCATCAACAGACTCCACAGGCCACGCCTTTGCAACAGTTCCATCTGTATTTACAACAGCCATCGGATGTCGTGATGAGCCTTTCCTCTGAATTAGTTGGAACATTCCCTTCGAACTGAGTGTGTTAGCAGCACATTGTCTCCTATATTCTTCATCTATTAAAGGAACAATGTTTGTGGTTGGGTCATAGAGCTGCTCCCCTGCTTCTCGCCTCCGTAGACAACCGAAAACAGTGGCATGAATAGCTGCTACACTTCTGTCAACATTAGAGTTGTTTACCTTGGGCACAAGATGTTTCTCTCCTCGATTACAAGATATTCCTGAATGATCCTGATATTGCAAATGTATCTGATGTATTTATTTTTCGAAGGATCTAAGGTCATGTACTTTGCGCGAACATCAAATCTTTCCATGTGCTTCTCCTCATTTGAGATATAAAGCATGAATAAAATTATAGAAGGATACCTTTTTATAAGACGCATCTGGCCAAAATACAAATGATAAATCTCCAAAAAAGGACAAACTTCAATTAAATTAAAGAAAACATTCATGATTTTCAAAATTGCAAAAAAATATCCATGTTAGTAGCGACATTTACAGTAAGAAAACAAGTGATCAAGCATGAAGTACATTCGGCCCATGGGTCGGCCCGGCCCAGAGCTGGGCCGGGCTTGGGCCTTGAAGTATGGCCCATGGACTGGGTCGGGCCGGGCCTTGGACAAGGAGTTTTAAAACCTCAGCTCGGTCGACCCGACTCATGGCCCGTCCTAGCCCGAACTTTGGCCAGGTCTAAGGATCACATAAGTGACATCCATGGTCTCCCGTCAAGGTGAAGGGTTCCGTCGTCAGGGATTGTATGTAGGAGACGCCTGTCCAAAGTGGCAGCTCCTGTATACAAGCACATTTGGATCATGCTCTTTACTTCTCGAAAGAGTAAGGACATATGCGTAGTGACCCCAATATTGGGTCCTCATATTATTGAGGTAATATTGGATTATGCATAACGAGTTGTATTCCTGTTGATGGTTGGTTCAATTAATGACGGGTCAATATCACCTTAGTGTTGGTGGGCCCGGGTGTTAAAGACTGAATTGGGAATGCAAGTTGGACTTGCAAGGTGGAATACCTTCCTGGTTCTTTTTATCCGAATTATAGGTTCTCATATTATTGGGATGTGACAAAGATAAGGAAGGAGATCCCATATCTTGTTGAGATATGATGGTAAGTATATCTCTTACATTGAAAGTGATTAAGGGATTGAACTTTCAGTGTTGACAAGGCAAGATAACTTTGATATAAAAATTCCTAAATCAAAGTAAAAATGTATATTTACATATATTTATGCAAATTTCTTATTTCAGATAACCCTTCATTAAACCCACTCAATACTATACTCAATAGTAACCAGTAAAATATCATGGATCGGATCTATGATCAAGATATTGTACTTGCAGTTGGACACATAATGTATGTTGTTGCAATGTGCAAGTTTCCTCGTAATAATGAGGAATAACAATTAAATAGACAATAAGACTACAACCCTAGGGTTTGTATGTCTCTATAGTTTTGATCTCATCGAATGTACTTTGGAAGTGACATGTCGATGATGATCGTAATTGTCGAATAATCCTTATAAAATCTAAGAAGATGTTTTGGCATGCATATGTGCTCTTGACATTTTATCATGAATGACATGGTTCTTTGCACCATGCAGAATGGTGGCTCTATAAGAGATGATATACTCAAAATATTTGAGTACATACCTGAACCAATATTTTAAGAGTTTAGATGGATATAGATATGATGAGTGTCATTAATCTACTACATATACTCAAGTCATTCATGAAGCTTCATAATATTCATATTGTATGAATTGAATGAAGCATCTATAAATGTTGAAATACTTTTATATTGAAATCTTTTGAGTTCAACATAAGAGATCCTTAGTCTTAAGCAATGGTTACTTATAGATAAAGGGAGCGTAGTGGAAGCATGGGTCGGACCCAAGATGAGAAGGATAGTCAAAGAGTTAACCATACTTCTATGACTTTCATATGACATCCAAAGAGTTGGATGAATGCCAATAATACTGTAACAATCTGATGTGTTGATAGTATGACTATCAAATCTATCTAGACTCCTTAGATAAGGATTCAGATAGTACATCTAAATAATCTGCATCTACATATAATCATTGAAATTGACTTTCTTATTAGATAAGATTGAAGTCGATTAATTGTATCTCATTCTTCTAATGACATTTGCAACTGGTTGCATATGTATTGGAAGATTAGAAATTTGATCTTAAGGTTTAATGGTCATCTATGTTGGAATTGATGCAATTGTCGCAACAATTTCTATTGGATCGATAGACTTCATACTTTAGTGGGAGAACCCTTGATCTTAGAGAATGTCTTTATGACCTAGATATTAGAATACACTCATTGTTTATTTCTAAATGTTGGAAATAAACATGAATTCTGGAATAAACCTATCATAAAGAGTTATGATGGATATATTTCATAGTACTCTGATATCTGGAGGACTCTACTAAATTAGAAGATTGATGAGTAGTTCATTAACATTTCTAATACTAAAAGTTAAGTCTTTAAGAGATCAATAGGAGGATGAAGATCATTTGTTAATGATATGACATTAAGCCTTGGACATTTGTCTGTTGATGTGATCAATAGACTAGTAAGAGATGAAATTTTAGAGTGATTAAAATTTCAAAACTTACATACTTATGAATGTTGTATTCAAAGTAAAATGTCCAATACACCCTTCTCTGGGAATGATGTTAGATGTCGAGGTATTCGAGATCTCATATATATTGATGTATGTGGATCATCTATATCATTATAAACATTAATGATATGTCATATCATTCGATGATTATGTGTGATATGAGATTTCTTCTCTTCACCTTAGAAACCTTTGAAATGTTCAAAGATTTCACAATTTTGGTTTAGAACCAAAGTTTGAAGAAAGATGAAAATGAATTTGATCTAATCTAGGTAGTCAGTACCTATTAGATGAATTCATGTAATACCTTATAGAGATATGAATATCATTTCTATCTCACTCCTCCTAATAAACCTAAACGCATTAGAGTTATAAGGAGATACAATTGGATCATGTATGACATGATTTGATCAATGATTAATATTAGCATAATTACCTCTTAGTTTCCAGGTATATATGTAGTAGAGACTACAATATATATCCTTAATAAGGTTCCATTCAAGTAAGATGGAATCTAGCACCTGAGAGTGCTACTTCATTACGAAAATAAAGGATGGTATTGGATACCTACTTTATGACATTGAGATTCTTAAAAAAAAACTCATCTCTAAGGATATGATTCTTAGAGGATGATTTTTTTGAGAATCAAGATGAAAATGAAGTAAAGTAACTCATTTAATCTTGAGAAGATAATGAGGCTCCTGAAATTGGAAATTAAAAGGACAATTAAAGATGAAACACTAATACCTCTTGAATTATGTTTGAGGATGTATTCCATGTGTCAGTTAAGTCTGACAATAATCTTACTTCATGTGATGAAGCTTCTGAAGATCATGACATGGAATGATGGATGTTAGCAATAAAAGTCTAAAGTAGACTTCATATACAAATGTTGTATATGGACCCTCGAGGATCCACATATATGGGTAAGATCCATTAAGGTGTAAATGGATCTTCAAGAGAAAGAGGGAACCTAATGAGAAGGTAGAAACCTTCAAAGCACGGTTTGTATCCTCAAGATACACATCGAAGAGAATACAACGCTTGCGATAAGACTTGCTCTTCAGTGACCATGCTTGAACCCATCAGAATACTGCTAACTATAGCTACACAATTTGACTATGACATCTTCATGATGTGATTCAAGATTGCATTTCTCCATTAATACCTATCTGAGGATATTCACATGAAGTAGCCCCAGGGCTTCATGTTGAGTAAAGCAAAGTGTGCAAGCTAAAGAACTCTGTCTATGGACTCAAATAAGCTTCTTGTAGTTGGAACATCAGATTTTATGAAATTATAAATGTTATGATTTCAGATAGAATCTTGATGAACCTTGTGAAGCTTAGTGAGAGTGCCATTGTGTTCATCGTGCTAAATGTAGATGATACCCTAATCATTTGGAATGATATAAGGATAATAATAAGTGTTTTATAGTCTGGGTATTCCATAACTTGAGATATGATCTCAAGTATACCTCTTGGATCTTAGTTCTGAAGATGTTCAGAAGCAAAGAGAAGAGGGTATGGGGACCATCACGTTAGTGACACACCTTGGATATGTTCCATTTTCTGGAAAATTCCAAGAAAGACTTCCATCCCTTAAGACATGGTACTGACCTATCTGAAGGGATAACACCTCAAAGAGTTGAGGAAGTGAATGCTAGACCTGCTTGCCCTTGTGCATCAATTATGAGAAGCCAAGTGAATGCTAAATGTGTACAAAAGTCAGATGTCTGCCATGCAGTGAGAGTAGTAAACTGATACTAATCTTAATATGGAAATAAAACACCTGATTGCAGTAATAACAATATCTTCGAAGATGACAAAGACTTTAGAGATTAGTCTTATCTTCAAGAGCTTAAGACTTTATAGATAGTGATCTAAAAGGTCTTACCTGCAGATACCTCAGGAGATAGAGATCTCCAGGAATAAGGATAATGGAAATACTGGTTATAATAAATTGAGCAGTAGTGTCAAGGACACTATAATCGCTTCAAGAATGAGTATTGGTTGCATGAGAAGCAACATTCGCATTGGATGCGAGCATTGTTACTAAGGTATATGCAAGTGCGGTAAAAGGACTTGGCATAGTCTCTCGGGAATAGAGTGACTGATCAGCTTACCTAGCTATTTTTCTAAATAGCCTATGATTGTCACATGAGTGTGGGTTTAAAGATTAGCCCATTAATGGACCTTTGGGCTAGTGGGAGATTATTGGACATGCGAGCCCGCGACGAGCCATTATGCAATAAAAGTTATTGCAAATATTATTCCCAGATCTGAAATGAAGAATAACTAATTTGCATTATAGGTCCCTTAGTACAATTAGGGTTATGTACCATGGCCATCTTAATGATCATGCAGCTATTGATTCAATTATTGAATCATAGAGGCTGGTGCTTGGATGAATATCTAAAGAGTTATATTGAGGACTCATCAAGTACCGTCAAATGATTATTAAGAGATGATCTCTAGCCTGAGAAAGAGATGACAATCATTTCTCTAAAGGCTGATATCTAACCGACCTCTTGAAGCTGGTCCTCTGCATAGGAATAGATATTCGTAGGTGTTAGATAAGTTAGGTCAAAGAGTTGACTTAAAGAGATCGAGATAACCAAAGTCCTATGTCGTATGATGTCACGATATAGGCACGCATCCTCTAACCAGAGACAAATGTGTTATTATATATCTAAGTATGTACATTTGGTAGACCAATAGGATTCTTTTCATTCTTCTTTATTTAGCATGGGATATGTCTTCCTTTGTCGCTCTCTGATCACTTTGAGGACATCGTTCGAGCTAAGTATGGGGGGTATTGTATATATTATATATATGTACTTTAGCCATAATGGGTATTATTTATAAAATTGGTATAAAAATATTTTTGAAAAAATGCTTGTAAAAATGCGAGTAATTTTTTAAAAAAAGTTTTGAAAAACTTTTTGGAAACATTTTGAAAAATTTTGAAAAAAATGTTTGTAAAAATATTTTGTCGCATGTGTAATAAATTCTGGGTATATAAAATAGTTGTATATAAGTGCCATGAATTCTTTGCAAATAAAATCTATATTTATTTGTAAACTTTGTATATAAACTCTTATGTATAAAATTCCTTTATAAAATTCTTGTAGATAAAATCCACTTGTAAAAGTTGTATATGAAACTTGTAAATAAAACCCTTGTAACTATGTACATATTCTTGTAAATGTTTCTAAAAAATTTCTTTCTTTTCTTTATTTACCTAAAAATTTTGCAAAAAATCTTTGAAAAACTTTTCAAAATATCTCTTATCTTCTTTTCAAATATTTTGTAAATTTTCCTTGCACGTGCATATGCATTTTTCTGAATAGTATTGACATTTAAACTAGTATGGAATAAAATTGAAGAATGGGGCTTGGTTAAGACCTTAATCCACTTAATTTTAGAGGAACCTTATAGGAAGTAGAGTTGAGACTTTCCAAGTCCTAGCGACTTAATTCTCCGAGTCCACAAGACTATGTTCGCATGTCATCTTGATTATCTAAGTAGAACACTTAACAACACATGCATGATTCTTCTAGACAGTGGCCTTGACTTGGACAAGCACTCTACACGTAGCTCTTCATGGATGAGGTGGTGAGGGGGTAGAATCCTTTGGCTTGGGGTAGTAGATAGATGTGTAACAACTAGTGGGAGCATCCGTCTTCCTCTAGGGAGGGAAGTGCATCTCAACTCGATCTAGTGGCATTGAGGTCTAATGACAGGATGTTGTGCGTTGCAATAGTGCCTCAAAAGATGGATAGTCTACTGGCTCAAGAAGAAAAACTCCTTATGTACATGTTGTACCTTGTAGATATGTTGTATATATATATATATATGTGTGTGTGTGTGTCATAAAAATGTAAGAACTCCAAAAAAGGGGGCATGCCTGATTGAAAATAAAATGTCTGTTGGAGTGTGTATAATTGAATAAGCAAAGCTCATGTGATACATTGTCTCATCTCAGGGAAGCTTGCAGCTGGAGACTTGGCTGCACTTGTCAAACTCCAAGGGATACATGGCAACACTGGCCACCATCCATTATCTTCTTTTCCCTCTTCTTGAGCCGGTTGCACTTGAATTTAGAAGGGAATACACCGCTCCTCGAGGAAAGAGTTGCTAGATCGGGGGACTAGAGTTACATTGTTAAGGGAGGTTGTTAGTTTGTCATTTCTGAGGTGGGGAGCTATATATCACTTACACAGTACAAGTAAAGATTCAAAGTCATAAGAGTTTGCGTATGTAGACTTGTTCTGTCCTGGCTATTGAGGTGACCAGAATAGAAGTTTTGTGGAACTTAGAGTCGGTTAGGTTTTAAGTCCATTTCCCAATAAGGTTCCACCAAATAAATAGTCCAAAGTTCTGACCGAGCTCCATACTCAAAGTTTATGAAGATATGTTAAATAATCAATATTGTTCTTGGCTTTTATTTTCTTTATTTCTTTTTCACTTCTTTTTCAAATAAGTGATTGCTAGAGGACTAGCAAAGGCAAAGTATAGGGGAAAGATGAATCCATGATTCACATCCTTTGTTATTTAATTTTAGCAAAATTCCCTATGTAAAATCCCTGTAAATATATATCAAATACAATAAATTAGCATTGTGCATGCATTTGTTAATATTATGTAATTAACATTCTTTTTGACCAAAATAAAAGAATAACGAAGAAAAGAAAAGGAATAAAATAAGGATGTATTTATGCAATAAATGCAGACTGACCCAAAGCCCGAGAGAAGGCCAAATATTGGTCTGATCGATAAGGAATAAGGTAGGGAGAGATGGGGTCCTTATCTTATAAACATATATCACTATTCTTCCTGTATGTGTATATATATATCACCTATTTTATTTATATATAAAATAACATCAAAATAATTCAATTTCCTTAGTAGAATTGGTAAATAAAAGTGTGAATAAAATGATAAAAATAAGTAAAGACATTAGAATAATAATTATATAAATCACCTATTTATTTCTTTTGTAATAATTTGTACATTTTTATATTTTTTATACTTGTATATATTCCTAATAATTATATAAATTTGAAATAAAATTCATAAAATGCAAATTAAATTAAAATTAAAATCATATTTTTATTGAACAAATTGCCAAGCATGTATATATTGTACATAATACCTATTTATTTAGTACATATAATTAATTTGTAAAAATCAAATAAAAACTCTTTTATATTCCTTAAACTATGTTGTAAATAAATAAAATATAAAAATTAAGGGTTTTTATAAGTTGTGACCCTCTGAAATATTACAATTTCATTTATGCCCCTTCTTTTTTTGAAACATCAGTTGTGCCCCTACCTTCTTGCAAAATTCACAGTTCTGCCTTTCTTAATATCAGTTATGTCCATACATTGCCTTAACATAAGGGCAGAACTGTGAATTTTTCAAGGTAGGGGCACAATTGATATTCCAAAAAAGGGAGGGGCATAACTAAAATTGCAATATCTCAGAGGGGCACAACTGATAAAAACCCTAAAATTAATGTATTTGTGTAAAAATAATACAATAAAAATACATGTATATAATATATATTATACCGGTACATAATACCATATATTGTATATATTGTATATATGTATTACTTAAAATTATTATAAAACATAGAAAAATAGCCTATAAAATAATAAACATTTTTCATTTTATTCATTTTTTATTTTAAGACCATTTATTATTTTTTATTCATTATTCTTTGATTTTTGAAAATCCATTTTTTTATTGGTCTACCTAGGTCTGCTGACCCGGGTCAACCCTTCCTCAAACCGGGTCCGACCCGACTTCCCTTCGCCGGAGTCGACTTCTCACCTTTTTCCTACCCGACTCCGACCACCCCTAACCTTGGATTTTGGACTCGATTCTTCATTGATGATCCGTGATCTTCGTGGATTCCTAGGAAGGTCCGGAATCCTCCTAGGGTTTCCCACATTCTTCCAATCTTTCGAGACCTTGGGAACACCTATAAAATCTCCTCTTCTCCTTCTGTCGCAGCGTAGCTCATTCCTTGCAGCCATTTTCCTACACCTTCGTCTCCAGGGTAGTTACAGGACTCGAGTAGACTGCTTTGGTGCTAGGATTGGTGCTTCATAGGGCGAAGCTCACTTTGTGGTCGGAGCTCTGCCGTGAGAAGCCTCTTCTGCCTTTCGCATCAGGATCGAGGCCAAGTCCCTGCCTCCATACTCACCTTACTCCATTGATCACCATAGACAACTCAGGTACCCTTGCTTCAGTTCGCATTTCACCACACTTCTTCGACTTCCAGTTCATCACCGTCGTCCATTTCATCTGCTCTGTCCATGGGGTCGGAGCCTCATATTCCACACCAGCTACATTGATCAGATCCCCATATCATTGATCACCTTCTCCCGTAGCCTTTCCACCCTATATCTTGCTCATCAGAGCAAGACTAGGCATAGGCCTTCCTCCTCCATTTCTGTCGGAGGTCAGTCACCATCCACCATCGCTTCTTTAGGTCTATCTGCGAAATAACCGATCAGAGCTACACCTCCGAGTCTAGCTTCTCTTTTGCAGGTATTGGTGCGTGCGAGGAGGCTCTAATCGAGCCTCAACTACCCAGGTGAAGCAGATCCAAGCACAACCACCTCCAGATCACCATTGAGCAGCTCTCCGACTCACCGAAGTTCCCCAGTAGACACACATCACTTTTGGCATCGTGCTGGACCTCTCGGCCATCTAGTCTGAGTCCACTAGAGAGGGCTATCATAGATTGGAGGTCGATAGGAGAGGCCTTCTTCATTGTTCTTCCAGCCTATATCGTAGCAGTTAGATGAAGAGGCCCTCATCCAGATTGAACCGGACCGCACATCTGTGCCCAATCCTTAACTATTTGATTAGATCAACTGCACATCCACGATGTTCATCCATGCCAGCTTTTCAGACCGTTGGATCGTACTGGAGCATCAAATTTGGCCGCACGTCCCGATATTCTTCTGAGCTGTCAATCCTTTGCAGCGACAGATTAGAGCCATATGTCAGAGCACATCCATGCGCCTGCCATGTGTATGTGAGTGGTATATTTCCCTTTCACTCTCGCCTTTTACGCTATTATGCTTTAGTCTAATAAATGTAATAGTTAGTTGTGAAACTTTGCATTTAGGACCCTATAGTTTCTTTAATTGCATTCCGGTCCAGCCGAGTTTGAGTCGCGTGCGTCCTCACGTGTTTTGTGGGAAATTTGCAGAACTTTACCTGTGTTGTTAACGTGTCACTTTAAATAAAGAATGTTTTTAGTATTTGCAATTATGCCCCTGTGAATGTTGAATCACGAGTATCGCACGAGCTTTCTGATTAATTACACTAGGGCCCTCGTACTTCTATTGCGTGTTATTAATTGGCCTTAGGACTTGAAATATTTGCAGATAGGTCCTTTATTGATTATTCCATTTTCATGATCTAATAATTATTTCAATAAATATTAAATTGGCTCTAAAAATTCTACAAAAATTTCTTATAGGTCCTATTAGCATATTGTTTGTATGGTATTTTTATTTTCTAATTTTCTTTCATTTACTATTACTAAAAATTCAAAAACCCTTAAAAAGTGTCCTGCTAGAGTAGAAAATTCAAAAAAAAATCAAAAAATACTTTGAAAATTCCAAAAAAATATTCTAATTATGTTTTCTCCTATGTTAGCTAATGTATAAATTTGGTTTGAAAATATATTGTAAAACCCTAAAAGTTTGAAAAAATATCAAAAATATTATAAAAATCATATTAAATCCATTAAAAATCTAAAAGTGTGATTTCAGTTCTTGTTTGCATGTCTTTTTCTCTAGTTTTTATTAAAATCAACATCTAGAAGTTTTGAGCTGATTTGAAATTTTATATTTGCAAAATACTCTTGGTTGATCATTGTTTGCTTGTTTTTACTGGTTTTGATTTTTAGAAATTCCAAAAACATTAAAAATTCTCCAAAAGTCTACGAAAATAGTATAAAACCTAAAAAACCCAAAAATATTTTTACTTAAATTTTTTGAGTATTTTTTGACTATACAAAAAATACAAAAATATGTCCGCGTTTGTATTTTCTTCTTTGTCTTTATTTTCCCTATTTTCAAAATTAAAATTTGCAAAATTAAAAACCACTAAAAAGAGAATAAAAATCCTTCATTTTTTTGGGTCACCTACCTAATTTATCACAATGCTCCTTGTGTTCGACCCTGGTTGGTATACCAGGTTAATAAAATTAGCTATACCACTTGTGTGATTTGTCTGATTTCTTTAGTGGTTAAATAAATTTCTCGATTGTCATGAGGTTAGATTAGGTCACAACGACACATTAATTAATCAACTTAACCTGAGTTAGTCGGTCGCATCATCAGGGACAACACCTATCCCCCACTATAGTTGGCGTTAGATCTTGAGGAGGTCGAAATCCAACCCACTAATGACATTTCCAGAGAGTTGTAGCGTGAGACTTGATGCTCCATGCTTAATGCAAACGTTGATCTATCATCTGAGTGCACCGTTAACATCTTGACCAAGCGCTTCTCCAACCGTTCGATGCTCCGCCAAAAGCTCCTCAACCTTCAGATATAAGCTACTTTGTCGTTAAGCCTCGGGTGGACCCGAGGCAACGATAGTAAGCCACATGCAGGGTCGGGGAAAGCCTCCTCCTGAATCTCAGTTCCCCCATGCGTTGCGCATGTGCAGAGATGGAATTTTGCACTTAGGCCTCCTCGGCTTTCCAAATATCACAAAATAGCCCCACCAAGGGGCAAATTGCAAGGAAGGACCCAACATCTTTTGAAAAGCATATATAAGTCCCCCCATGGGCCATTTTGAGATATAAACTTTGTTTTATTTGCATTCTAGTCTTTGAAACTTCATCCTTGCATAAATTTCTCATTTTAATCCATTTTTATGTACTTTATGTCATTTTGAAACTCGTTCTGTACTCTCGCATATCACATATTTGTTGAACAGATCAGGGCTTGATTAATTTGAGATATTATTTGAGGATTCCTTTGATCTATGCATGCTTGAATTTGACATGTTTGTGCAATTATATTTGAAGAGAATTGATTAAGTTACTTACCCGATGTTCAAAGTTAGAAATCATTCCTTGTTGAATTCATCATTGCAGGAAAGCATGAGAACAAACCAATTCTTTATTATTTTTATGCTTGGATTGAATTAAATCCATCTTTTAGCTTGCAGGTGGATTTTCATTGATAAATATTTCTCAAATAGATTCTTTGAGTCTTTGAATTATTATGGGGATTAACTGACTATTTTACTTAGGATTAATATTGATCTCAGAAATTGCAGAGATAGATAAATTGATCTAGTAGCATGCAAATTTGAATTAAATCGAAAATATTCCTTGAATATATCTCTGTTGATCTGTGATTCATTTTGAAGTTAATTGAACATTTTATTAAGGTTTAAAGATAGATAAAATCACATATCCTTTTCCACTTTCTTTATCTCTATTTTTAATTCTTCTCTTTATGCTTTATTTCCTAACATAGAGATACTTATTGCAACGAGTTAATCATTTAGATAAATTTAAAACCAGGTATCTAAAAATACAATATTCTTGAAGTTCAACCTCAGTACACTTACCCTTGTTAAAATATTCCTCATTATTCAAAATATGTGGCTTTTGATAACTCATTTTCCACCTCCTATACTACAACTCGATCCTGTTAATAGAGGTGGATTTGTAATTCATCGGATGGCATTGTTACCGGGGAACGGCATATACTAGGATTTAAGATTAATTTTTGTTATTAATTATTGTAACTTTAGTTTTTCGCATCTTTTTTCTTTTTATTTTGCATTAAATTTTCTTTTATTTTATGCATTTCTCTCTCAGCAATTACTAACTGCAGTTTCTCTCTTTGCAGCTTGCTCGGAGTATTTTTGGACAAAAATTAAGGATCTACAAAAAACTTTATCAATTTATTAAAAAAGAGTTAGAATAGGGTGATTTTTCTGCATTTATCAAAGGGACTCTTCGAACCCTTATACTTGTAACTGAAATGAATGTTTTTGTGGGGACACTTAGGCATGTTTTAACCCCTGTTGTGTGGTCAGGTTCCCAAATTTGTTGATTCGTAGAATTGGGACCTACACTCGTGATAGAATAACATTTTAATTGCTTGTGCTCGGTTATAATTTTTAGAACACATAACATTTTAATGAGACACACTATAGATCATTCAATTTAGCCAAAGTAACAATCTTTTCTTCGTCACTAAAGAACTATCTTCTTAGGGGCATATTCATCGGTCGCATTCATTAAGAGTAATTTTAATCATGTTATGCATCCCACGCGAAGAGTGTTGGGAAGCACTATAAATCCTCGATCTGATCATACATCATAGTTTTCATTTGCATTGGGTTTCTCAATCACTCTCTCTACTTGCTCACTAAAGTTAAAAGGAATTGGGACTGATATGTAGACAATATTTCTGTGCTCATTAAGACCCACAATGATAACATAACTTTAAATTGGGACTTCTAACAAGGTCGATTAAAATTACTGGAATAAAATGAATCCTTATTTTGGGAGACTAATGCCCATGATTGGACAAAAGGTACTTTCCATACTGAGGGAGGCACGTTACATCTAAGGATTACAACCCAAATCCATGGGTGCTTGTGAAGGATACCATGAAAACCCTTAAGCGCATCACGGAAGCGTGAAGATCGCATCGTATGCGATCGGGAGCTACTAGTCACACTAATTGCTCGAGGCAGCAGAATTTAAAATAAATTTTCATGCGATGAAACCACATGATCCAAGAACACTTCTCGGATCGTTTCATCTAAACCATAAACAAATATTAGAGTTACCTCTTGAAGCATGGTTGCAATCGAGTCTCTAAACGAAGAGACCTCCTATCTCAAGTCCGATACGTCGGAGGAGACACTTGCGACGCGTTGATGAAATGTGTGCTCCTCACAATCCATGTTGATGATCCAAGCGAGGAATCTCCTGATCTCTTCACACGAGATCTGACGTCTTCTTCACGAGCAAGGTGCACCGAAGGAGACGAAGATCCACGAGCAAACAGTCTGGCAGCATAACAACGACATTGCGGCGAGAGCAACTCTCTCTAGGTCTCCATGGTGGACGACCATAAGAGAGAGGGAGAGAGATGAAGTTGGCGTGTGGAGAGAATGAGAGAGAGAGCATATGTTGTTGTTCACAACTTGTGTGTTGTAACCTAGAAGAGCAAGGGGTGCCTCTCCATTTATAATATTTTGGGATCCATGGACCTCACAAATCCAATGGCTCACATTGATTTGTGTTTCTATCAATGGCTATGATCTTGTTGCTAAAAACACAACAAAAATTAATTAAATTAAATTAAATATATATTGAATATAATTTGATTTATATTAAATCAATCTCTATTGGAGAAATAGGAAGGAGGCAAGCCTCCTTCCATAAGACCAAAGGGGGACAGCCATACATTCCATAAGGAGAGGGTGGCCGTCCACCCTCTTCTTGTGGTAAGGTGGCCTCCTTCCAATTATATGAGAATCCATATCTCATGTGTAGCTCCAATATTTTACAACAACTTTTTATTGCAAATTTATTTCACAAAAATAAATCCAATTTATTTTGTGAACATTGCAATCATGCCATTGGAAATTTGTGAATCACATTCACAACCCAAAATAAAATGTGAATTACATTTTCAATTAATTGTCCAATGTGAATCCAATTCACATCAATATTTAACTAACAAATGTAAATTATAAATAGCTCTCTCTTATATATTATAAATCACATTTATAATATCAATGATTAATATGGATAGTGCTATCCACATCTGTCATATCCATGATGATTAAATCACATTTAATAGTCTTGGATCTCTATTCTCATGTTCCCAAATAATATGAATCTCATTCACATTATTTACATCTTTGATAATTAAATCACACTTAATTATCTAAGATAACTCTCTTTATAATATGAATCAAATTCATATTATTCATGATAACTAAATCACATTTAATTATCAATGCTCGGATACATTTATCAACATTGAATTATCCTGAACTCTTTCAAGGATAATGTGCTTTCTCCGCGGATACTTGGAGATAAGGACAGGGCGATTGTATTGTTCCACGTATAGTGACTTGGATATTGAGATCACATCTCAAATCTAGATCTTGCAGACATCCCATAGATGCTTGATTAAATCAATACCGTAGATCTAATCTTCTCATTGCATCTGAATCACATTCAAATCAATGTCCAACATTTGGACCAAGATCAGATCACTTCTCTACTGAGAGGAGTCACTAAAATCCAGACCTGTTTCATCACTCCCTAGGAATAGAAGCGTCATGGTTATACAATCGTTTATGATCACATCACCATCAGGTATTCCTAATCCATGTACATCCTACATTCTAGAAGACCCAGGATAATCCCGAAGTATAATATCAATTTTACACCATCTACTTCAGGGATTTATCCTTAAATTTCTCATTTGATCATTGGGAGTTGGTATCGATCATATACTTTCCAAAAGCATATATCATACCCAGGTGTTGATCATATACTTTCCAAAATCATATATCAAACCTATAAATTCAGTCAAGCTTCCAAAGTGAGACGACCGTGCATGGAACTTAATTCTTCCCAATATCTCAAGAGTGAGCTCATGTCTTCTGGTTCAACAACGAACCTGTATGATCCCTTTGAGAGATCGTATTACTCATATGCCCTTGTATTCACACCATCGCGTTGGTGTATAGAGCTTGACTAGGTCATCAACCTATTGGTCTGCCAAATGTACATACTCAGACATATAGTAACACATCTGTCTCCGGTTAGAGGATGTGTGCCTATATCGTGATAGCATACGACATAGGACTTTGGTTATCTCGATCTCGTTAAATCAACTCTTTGACCTAACTTATCTAACACCTCCGAGTCTCAATTCCTATGTAGAGGATCTGCATCAAGAGGTCGGTTAGATATCAGCCTTTAGAGAAAGGATTGCCATCTCCTTCTCAAGCTGGAGACCTTTCTTAATAATCATTTGACGGTGCTTGATGAGTCCTCAATCTATCGCTTTAGATATTCATCCAAGCACCAGCCTCTATGATTCAATAATTGAATCAACAACTGTATGATCATTAAGATGGTTGTGGTACATAACACTAATTGTACTAAGGGACCTATTATGCAAATTAGTTATTCTTCATTTTAGATCAGGGAAAGATATTTGCAATCACATTTATTGCATAATGGCTCGCCGCGGGCTCGCATGTCCAACAGTTTGCTTAGAATATCATGTTGTAAGAAACCTTACTCGAGGGTGTGGGCCAGAGAGCTTCCAATCGATACTAGCACAGAAAAGGAACTACTCACAGTGTTATTGGATTTTTCAAAGTATTGTTGAAGTTATCTTGCTAGTGAACGTGTCCCCTGTGCCGTTTACTACTCAGAGATCGGGGTGGAATGTTACCGTCTCATTGGGACTTCGGCGAAGGCCATATTCTCGTGCATGCTTGAGTCTGGAAGACGACCGTTTTGATAATACTAGTACTAATTCTCTAGATAATTAATGATTCTTGTGTGGTAAATCGTATAGGAGGATTGATTTGTTGTTACCTCAAGTGGGGAATCTTCGGATCTCTCCAAGTAGACCTCGACCACTACTTACTACATGCCAACTGAGTTCTATAGCTGAAAAGACGTTGAAATAATCCTCAAAATTGAAAAGATAAGCAACCGAACTCTAACGTGCCTTCACAAGTGTCCAGTTGGTGAATTTACGGGTTTGATTTGTGTATGCTTTATGTGTACAAAGACTGTACATTTGTACCCCATGTGTATTCTCTCTCTTGACTCTTTTATCGTGCTCTTTACTGATCCTCTTGACATCGAAGATTGATTTCTCTGGGGAATTTTGTTCAGACTTTACAAACACTACACAGAACCCCTTAGATCTCATAGCTCCCTGTGATTGAGGTGACCCTCGTCTCGAACCTACTTGGTCGAGGGATGGCCCTCTTCCCAAGACCCAGACCAATAAGTCAGTATCAGGATTCAATCATTCCTGTACTAACCCTCTCTTTCATTCCTCTACCAAGGAAACCCTTATCTTTGGTAGAACATTCCATCCTTATGCACCTAATTATGATTTCTTTACATCTGAAGGTGAAGAGCAAGACAATATGCCTCCGAAGAAGAATACTGATGAGGAGGACAACAACAATGATCTAATGATAACAATCCTGGCTCAGATTACCATAGCTGAGCAACGAAATTAACTTCTTGGAGCTTAGCTGTTGAATCTACGAGCATCTATAAATCAAGAAGAGGAGGCTGGGGATGCGATTTTTGGAGTTGGTTAAGGTGGATTAAATTAAGCCAATGACCTTGTCTTAAATCAACTAAATTGATCAACGAGAAAATAAACCACTAAGAGATCAAGCAGACGAAACAAGCGGTTTTGCTACTTTTATTAACTTTGTATAGCGACCAGGGTCGAACTCAAGGAGCACAATTATACACTAAGTGATAGATTTCAGAAATCCAAGCGGTTTTTATTGTTTTTATTGGATTTTAGTTTTATGAATTTTTAATTTTTCAAAGTAAAGGAAATGAGCATAATGAATAAAAATACACACAAACAATCTTTTTTTGTTTTTTTAATAGGTTAAAAATGCTCAGGAAAAATGCAATAAAATATTTTTGGGGTTTCTGTATTTTATAGTGTTTTTCGTAATGTTTATATATTTTTCAGATGTTTTTATAATTTTCTAAATTCAAACAATGGGAAAAATAAGAAACTGTGGAGTACTAGGACTTTTTCGCAAAAAAAAATAAGTAAAAAACTCAAATTTTCTGGAGATTATTTTGAGATGAACTAGAGCATAATACTTACAAAAAGAAACTGAAATAATATTTTTGGATTTTTCTATGATTTTATATGATTTTATAAGTTTTTAAGTGTTTTGCAATTTTTTAGGTTTTTACTGGGATTTTTCCAACAAAATTTTTACAGGAGTTAAAAGGTAACAAAAAACAACTATAGTAATTTTTATAGAATTTTTAGATGATTTTTCAAAATTTTATATATTTTTCAAAACAAATAGGGACTTTTTAGGGTATTTTTGAAATTTAACAATAGAAAATGCATGAAAATTGACGAGAAAATATTAACACAAATATTACATGCAATCAGGAACCACAAGTATATATTGGGTAATTTTTAGAGTTAATTTTTATATTTATTACACTAAATAAAAGGCACGTAATTAAAAATAGGTTACAGGGATCGATCTGCAATTATTTTAAGTTTTTAGTCCTGTTGAATAACATAGTCAGGAACAATTAAGGCCTCTATGCAATTTGTCCACAAAATACACATGCCACACGTGAATCAACACACACAGGTGTATAAATGCAATTTTCAAAATATTAACTTCATTCCGTAACAAGTAAGAGGTTCAGGACAGAGACTGCAAATATCCCAAAACACGTGTGTGGAGGCACGTGCCTGCAACTCAGATGGAATAAAATGCAAATAACAAAACTATAGGGTCCTTACTACAAAAGTTTTTAACTAGAAATTGATTTTATTGGACTAAAAAGAAAAAAGACGTGCAAGGGAAAAAGGAAATTCTATCCAAGCAGATGTGCGATGCACGTGAGGCAGCGAAGGGCACAGATGTGGTCTTGGAAATGATCGAACAGTGGGGGTGCACTTGGCAGACGTACGAGAAGATGGTTGGTTAGTGCCCAGATCTGATGGCTCAGATGACAGGCGAGCATACGTGTCAGATCTAGTGCTGCTCTGATCAGACGGCACAACTTTTGGGCACTAACGACTGGTCAGGATGGAATCTGGAGGATGTCAGGGCTCATCTGACGTCGCTGAAGGCTGTTGGAAGAACACGGCGTAGGCGAGCTTCAACTGCAAATATGGGTCGATACATGGGTCAGATAAGCTCGCTATGAAGCTCAGCACCTTCGATATGGTTCTGTGCGTCGAGGGGGGGTCTTCGGATGTGATGATGATCGGTTAGATCGATGCAACGGGGGTCACCATCCTGGAGCTATTCCATCGGCCGAGTTGGAGCTCAACCCGGTCTTCTCGTGCATGCAGGACTTGCAAGGAAATTTATGACTCAAAGACAAGGCTTCGGTCGAGGTTATTCATAGCTAAGAAGCGCAAAAGTGAGGGTGGATGGGGTTTGACGTCCGACAAAGATGGAGGAATGACGTCATGACTCGAACTTGCTCAGATGAGAGAAGCTCGAGGTGATCAGAGTGTGCTCGAAGGATGAGGGGGAGATAATGGATTGATATGTATAGCTGGGAGAGATTGTAAAGCTCTAACCATGGTGGTTGGAGCTTCAATGGCAGAGGGTGACAGGTGAAGGGAATCAGAATGAACGACGAACTGGAAGTGGAGTAACGGGTACCTGAGTATCCTACGATGGTTGCAATGAGTTGTGGAGTGGAAGGCGGGGTCCTGGCTTCGACCGGACTGCGGCGGGCTTGGGAGGCTGCATGCGGCGGAAGTCTGGCCACGTAGTGAGCTACGTTCGAATCGAGCACCAAATCCAGCTCTGAAGGGGTCTCCGAGGAGCTATCACTCTCCTGAAGGTGGCGAAGGATGTGGTGGCACGAGGAACGAGCTAGCTAGTTAGGGTGGTGGAGATGAGATTTTATAGGGATGCCTTAGGGTCTAGAAGAATCGATAGGAAATACGAAACCCTAGGGAGATCCAGACTGATATAGGGATCCATGAAAATCTCGGATCCATGAGGAATCTTGGGGTCCAAATCTCAAGGAAAATGGAGGTCGGAGTCGTACAGGGTAATGGCGAGAAGGAGCTCCGGCGAAGCAGTATTGGGCCCGACCCGACTGGGGGGAAGGGTTGACTACGGTCAACATTCTGAGGTGGACCGATAGGATTTTAGGAATTTACAAAATGAAAGAATATTAAATAAAAAATAGCAAATGATTTTAGAATAAAATCTGAATAAAATAAAAAATGTTTATTACATTACAAATTATTTTTCTATGATTTTTAATTTCTTTTATAATATATATGTGGTATATACAATATAGTGCAATATGTACGGGAATAATATAATTATATATTGTATACATATATTTTTATTTTATTATTTTTACAAAAAATACATTTATTTTATATTTTATTTATTTATTACATAATTTAAAGAATATAAAAAAATTTATATTTGATTTTTACAGGTTAAAAAAGGTATTAAATAAATAGGTATTATGTACAATATTTACAAGTGTTGATTTGTGATTCATTTTAAAGTTAATTCAATATTTTACTGAGGATTAAAGATAGATAAAATCATAGTTCCTTTTCCATTTTCTTTATCTTTCTAATTCTTAACTTTATGCTTTATTTTCTGACATAGAGATTCTTATTGTAATGAGTTAATCACTTAGATTAATTTAAAACCATGTAACTAAAAATATACTATTCTCGGAGTTTGACCATGTTACACTTACCAAGTTAAAATATCCCACATTATTCAAATTTTTTGGTTTTTTACGAATCAGTTTCCACCAACTATACTACAACTCGATCTTGTTAATAGAGGTTGATTTGTGATTCATCGGATGGCACCGTTACCAGGGAACGGTGTATACTTGGGTTTTAATTATTTTTTGTAATTAATTGTTGTGATTTTAATTTTCGTGTCTATTTTCTTTTTAGTTTGCATTAAATTTTCTTTTATTTTATGCCTTTCTCTCTCATCAATTACTAACCACATTTTCTCTCTTTGCATCTAACTCGGTGTATTTTTGGACAAAAATTAAATATCTGCAGAAAAAGTATATCAATTTTTTTTAGAAAGAGTTATAATACAATTATTTTTCTGTATTTTTCAAAGGGACTCTTCGGACCCTTATGCTTGTAACTAAAATGAATTGTTTTCTATGGGGACACTTGGGCCTGTTTTGACCCATGTTGTGTGGCCAGGGCCCCAAGTTTGTTGATTTGTAGGATTAGGACCTGCACTCACGACAGAATAACATTTTATTTGCCTATGCTCAGTTATAATTTTTAGAACACACGACATTTTAATGAGACACGCTATAGATCATTCAATTTAATCAAGGCAACAATCTTTTCTTCACCACTAATTGAACTATTTGCTTAGGGGTGTATTCATCGGCTACATTCATTGAGAGTAATTTGTATCATGTTATGCATCCCAGAAGAAGAGCGTTGGGAAGCATTGTAAGTCCTCTATCTGAGTATACATCTTATAAATTCTCTATCTGAGCATACATCGTAGTTTTCTTTGTGCATTGTTTTTCTCGATCACTTTCTCTATTTGCTCACTTAAGTTAAAAAGGAATCGAGACTGATTGGTAGATGATATTTTTGTGCTCATTAAGACCCATAGTGATAATCTAACTTAAAATTGGGACTTCTGACATGGCCTATTAAAATAACTAGAATAAAATCAACTCTTGTTTTGGGAGATCAATTCCCGTCATTGGACAAGGGTACTTTCCATACTAAGCAAGGCACATTATACTTAAGGATTAAATCTCAAATCGTTGGGTGTTTGTTTTCTTATAATATCATAGAACTGCTAATCGACACTGGCACAAAATAAGAACTACTCACAAGTGTTATCAGATTTTTTGAAGTATTACTGAATCTATCTTGCTAGTGACCATGTCCCCTCCACCGTTTGCTACTCGGAGATCGGGGTGGAATGGTACCGTCTCATTATGACTTCTGTGAATGCCATCATCTCGTGCATGCTTGAGTCTGGCAGACGATCGTTTTGGTATTACAAGTACTCATTATTAAGATAAACAATGATTTTTTTGTGGTAAATCGTATAGGAGGATTGATTCGTTGTACCTCAAGTGAGTAATCTTTGGATCTCACGAAGTATACCTCGACCACCAATCACTACATGCCAACGGTGTTCTATAGTTGAAAACTTGTTGAAAATAATCCTCAAAACTGAAAAGATAAGCAGCCGAAATCTAACGTGCCTTCAAAAGTGTCCAGTTGGTGAATTTACGGGTTTGATTTGTGTATGCTTTGTGTTTACAAACATTATACATTTGTACCCCATGTGCATTATCTCTCTCTCTCTTGACTCTTTTATCATGCTCTTTACCGATCCTCTTGACATCGAAGATGGATTCCTCTTTTCTTTGGGACTTTACAAGCACTACACAAAACTCATTATATCTCATAGCTCTCTATGATCGAGATGGCCCTCTTCTCGAACCTACTTGGTCATGGGATGACCATCTTCCCAAGACCAAGACAAATAAGTCAGTATCAAGGTTCAATCGATCTTGTACTAACCCTCTCTTTCATTCATCTATCAAGGAAACTCTTATCTTTGGAGAACATTCCATCCTTCTGCACCTAATTCCGATATCTTTACATCTAAAGGTGAAGAGGAAGACATGATGCCTCCGAAGAAGAATCCTGGTGAGGAGGAGAACAACAATGATCCAGTGATAGTAATCCTATCCCGGATAACTGCAACCGAGCAATAAAATGAACTGCTCGAAGCTCAATTGCTGAATCTACGAGCAGCTAGAAATTGGGAAGAGGAAGCCATGAAATATTTATACCTCTCGAAGATTGACAATGAATATAATTGGTTGAGACCAGTACCTCCCGAGGATGTGTTCGAGTACAAATCACATTTCCTCACACTGCTCCCGAAGTTTGGAGGAAACAACCTAAAGAACCATATTCTTTTCTCTGGGACTTCGAGTTAGTCTGTGACAACATGTCTCATCCTATGGATATTCAAAAAACTACATTAGGTTGAGAGATGCTCCCTTTACCTTAGCATATAAGGCATCATATTGGATGAAGAATTTAAAGGAGGTGGTCTCAACATGGGTTTAATTCAAGACTTCGTTCTTAAATAAATCTACCTAGTAAGTAGAATTAATCCCATGAAGATCAATATCACATGCTTCATCCAGTTCCCAAACAAACCATTTCATGAAACCTAGGAGAGGTTTGCGGACTTAATACAGAAATGGTTGGGGCACGACATTAGTAAGTTGATGTTGGTCTAGAGTCTCGTAAGTGGTATGAACATGGAAATGCAAGGGTTAGTGAGTGCTTCTTATGAAGGAAGCTACATGGGTCGACACAAAGACGTTGTTTATAAAGTGTTCGAAAATCTAGATGATATAAGTCGCGCACAAGCCTTTGGCCTAGCATACATGCCCAACCCTCTTTCACTCTCATCAAAAGAAGGGGTAAAGAAGACTGTGAATAATCTATCCACCGGCTAGAGCTCAAACATGGGGTTTATAGCTGATAATCTCACAGTGGTCGAACATATTAATAAGAAGGTAGGATAGTTCCATAAATTCATCATTCTAGAAAGCTTGTCCAAATAGCCCAATCAGATGAAGGAAATGGTTAACAGTGTATCTAAAATGCATATACCTACCCTGACTACATCCTCTGCCCATGTACATCAAATTCACTACATTCAAGGGTAAGGGATAGGGAAACAAAGCAATTGGGTGAGGATTTGTCCAACACCCATCAAAATCAAACCGAAGTATCCTCTACTCAAACAATCTATGAGGAACCTCCATAAGTGATGGTGATCAACGGAGTTTGGTACAACCTTGACCTCGTCAATCGACGGGAATCCAACTAGACTCCAAACCCTCATCTTCACAGTCTCATCTTGGCTATCAGCGACCACAACAGTAGCAACAATGCCCTCACCAGAAGACTCGTCCGAACTATCAGCAACCGCAACAACAACAGTATCATCGCCTGGGCCGACAGGGCCAATACCGTCCTACTCACCAGTATCTGCAACCTCGTGCCAAGCAAAGTCAAGGGTTTTCCTCTTCAACCTCTTCCGAACTCTAGAGAAATCTGGATGAATTGCATGATATGAGAGTCTATATCAATTGACTCTCAAGATGGAGAGACGAGTTCACTGCACCCAAACCACCATTCTTGCTCAATTCTAGGCTAATTCAAATAACATAGGACACAAAGATCAAGTATTAATCTTAGATTGTTATTTACCTGAATATGAGATCTTTTCGCATGATGCCACCAATCATATTTCTCTTAGGAGCGAAAAGATCATAACCATGCTTGATCAAGCAAGGGAATGCGTTGACATAGCCCTAGTGTCTACATCGGAACACACCTCTAGGGTTGAAGAGGAGGAGAGGCGGAAAACACCAGCATTGGAGCACCAAACATCCATGGAGTCAAGTGACTCCAAATCCAAGGAGGAGGATACATCTTAGCAAGAGCAACCCCCACATCAGCAGCATTCATTTTCTTTCAGAGTTCGAGTTAGAGTCCCGATGTCAGTCCGAGTATAAGTCATATACAGAATTCCTCTTCTAATAATAGTGATATTATAGTTCCTGAACTTGATCACTCAATCCCTTCCCCTGTGTACTCTAACGGTTGGAAAGAAGACAAACTTAAAAAATAAAAAAATGATGAAGAGATGGCACGGATCAGTGAAGAAAACATCAAGATTACTAAATATTTAGATAAGATGATAAAGAGAGACCCTGCATTTAGGAATATCTTAAGGTTATATGCACACCAACCAGGGTCAGTAGAAAGAACTCAAGTCGAACAAAGAAACATATTCTCTCTATTGTAACATCTTGTTTAATCCGTAATGAGCTCCCTAGAAAGAAGAGGGGCATGGGTACACACTTCGTAACAAGTCCAACGATATCAAGTTTGCAAGAACCTTATTAGATAATGATCCTCCATTAATCTCATGACTACTACACTCTTTGAGCAATTGAATCTGGTCCCTCTTAGTAAGTCAGGAGCCATACTTCAATTTGCAGATACATCAACTAAGAGACCCAAGGGAGAGATTAGGAATATTGCAATCAACATAGAGGGATATGATTATCTGGTGGACTTCACCATCCTAGACATGGAAATCCCTAGAAATTGAAAGATTCTCAGATGACTTTAGGGTGGCTCTTCCTTAGGACCACAAGATCCCTATTTGACTAAACTTCTAGGAAGATCCAATTCGGAGATGTTGAGATAGAAATGAAGCAGACAATATTTCAAAGGTCCGATTCAAAATCCATCACAGTAATCTGCCACTAGAGACTGTTGGGCTCTGGAGACAGAAGTCGATTGCAGTTAAAGAATCACTCTCATCTGGAGAGGATATTATCGACACAGTAGTATGCCAGCTCATTCAAAATAACAATTTCTATGCATCCTCCTACACTCCTAGAGACTCATATGTCTATTTTGACATGTCAATTCCATTTCTCTCAGGACAATCCAGGGGTGAGGAAGATGGATCGGACGTGGCTTTTATCGAAATAAACAACCTTTTAGTGATCTGACCCCCGAAGCCATTTAGTTGGTGAAAGTAGAAACCGCACAAGATCCAGCCACATATGCAGCACATCCAGATTCATCAATTGAGCCATGTTTCGTGGAAGATACCGATCTACCCGAGAACAAACCACTATCCCCTACTCTCAAATATGCCTTCCTTGTGGGACATAAGGGAAAGTCGATGGTCATCACTTCACATCTAATCGAAGAGTAAGAACTCCGCTTGCTAGAAGTAATAGAGAAAATCGCAAGGCCATAGGTTGGAGATTTTCGGTTCTCAAAGGGATTAACCCCGCTTTATGTTCATACCATACATACATTGAAGAGAATGCCAAGCCCTTCCGTGAATTCCAGCGTATGATGAATCTAAATTTATGGGAAATGGTAAAAATTGAGATAGAGAAATGGTGTGGAGCAAGATCCATCTATCCCATCTTAGACTCCTAGTGGGTAGCACCTTTACATGTAGTCCCAAAAAAGTCAAGACTCCAGATTGTCATCAATGAGGAGGGTGAAGAGATCATGGCATGAGTACCCACATCGTGGTGCGTCTATGTGGAATACATATACTTGAATGCCGCGACAAAGAAGGATCACCTCCCATTGCCATTTATTGATCAGATATTGAAGAAACTGGTTGGGAGAGAATACTTCTACTTTTTGGATGGGTACTCAGGCTATGATCAAGTAGCCATCGCCCCTAAGGACCATGAAAAGACAACATCTAATTGTCCTTTCGACACTTATGTATCCATGCGCATGCCTTTCAGGCTTTGCAATGCCCCTAACACTTTTCCGCGGTACATGATTGCCGTGTTTTCTGAAATGGTTGGAGATTTCTTGGAAGTCTTTGTTGATGACTTCTCAATTCATGGAGATTCATTTGATGATTACCTTGCGTACATGGATCGAGTCCTCGAGAAGTGTAGGGAAGTGAATATGGTGCTCTCTTGGGAGAAAAGTCACTTCATGGTGACAGAAGACAGCGGGTTGGGTCATGTCATCTCCAAGAAGGGAATAGAGGTAGACCCTGCCAAGATGAAAGTGATCAAGAAACTTGAACCATCAACTGTAAAACTAGTGTAATCTTTTTGGGGGTGATGTCGGATTTTATCGAAATTTTATCAAGGACTTTCTAAATTTTCCCGACCGCTTACCAAGCTCTTAGGGAAAGACACCGAGTTCATTGTAGATCATAAGTGTCTGGAGGCCTCCGAGCTACTGAAAAGGAAGATCATAGAGACTCCCATCCTACAAGTCCTTGACTGGTCTTTTCCCTTCGAGATTAGGATTGATGCCTCTGATTTTGCAGTAGGGGTTATGTTAGGACATAGGAGAGATGGAGTCCTATATGCTATTCTCTACACAAGCAAAGTTTTGGATCCAGCTCAGAAGAACTATACCGTGATAGAAAAAGAGATGTTTGCCATAGTTTTTATGAGGGAAAATTTCAGATCTCTACTACTTGGATCCAAGGTGATAATTTTTACAAATCACTCAACCATTCGGTACTTAATAGTAATGAAAGATGCAAAGGCACGTATTCTTAGATGGATTCTCCTCCTTCGGAAATTTGATTTAGAGATTAAAGACAATCCTGGAGTGAAGAATGTGGTGGCTAACCATCTTTCCCAGATCGAACAAGATAAGATTCCTGATTCAGAGTCAATCCGTGAATCCTTCCCATATGAGTCAATTTGTATTATTGACTCTCTCACATGGTATACTGACATGGTTAACTATTTTGTCTCCAAGAACGCTCCCCAGGGTTGGCCCAAGAACAGAATTGACTGGCTAAAATCAGAATCCAAACACTTTGGGAGGATTCGTTACTTTTCTTCAAAGGACGGGATTGTATATGGAGGATATGTACTCCTTTGGAGGAATACCAAAGTGTCCTCACTCCATGCCATACCTTAGAGGCAGGAGGACATCACTTCAGGATGAGGACCACTGAGAAGATATAACATTGTGGATTTTATCGGCCGGCCTTGTTTAAGTAAGCTTAGAATTTTGTCAGGTCGTTCCCAATCTGTCATATAATGGGAGGGACCATCGGTCCCAAAGATGTCATCCCTATGCAGCCGGTGATCACATGTGATGTATTCAATGCATGGGCATTTACTTTATGGGTCCATTCCCTAACAACCATGTATTTGAATATATTTTTCTCGATGTAGACTATCTATCAAGGTGGGTGGAGGCTATCCCTACTTAAGTCGCAAACAGACCGTCTGAAAGTTTCTGAAATATCATAATATTTCAAAGTTCGGGATCTCCAAGGTACTGATATTTGATGGGGGTAACCACTTTATCAACAGGGAGGTGAAGAAGTTGACTAAGGACTATGACATTGAGCATAGTGTTGCTAGTCCTTACCATCCACAATCTAATTGCATAACTGAGGTGTCAAGCAGGGAGGACAAAGGAATCTTACAAAATTTAGTCGGTCCTGGCAGGAGGAACTTGTCCCAACTCTTGGACCAAGTTCTATGGGCTTACATGACACTTACAAGCCCCCATTGGGCAACTCCTTATTTAAAATGGTCTTCGAAAAGCCATGTCATTTGCCAACAGAATTAATTCGTAAATCAGAGTGGGTAATTAGAAAGATCATCTGGAATTATCACCAAGGAAAGAAGGGCAGAGATACAGATCTGAATGAGCTGGCAGAGATAAGAAATCAAGTTTATGAAAACAACACGATCTACAAGAATAGAGTGAAGAAATGGCATGACAAAAACATTAGAACCGAGAACCTTGTCCCATAACAAAAAGTGTTATTGATTAATGCAAGGATAAATAATTCCAAGGAAAGTTAAAGTCAAAATGTACAGGACAATTCATTGTTAGGGAAGCATACAATAATGGCGGTGTTGTAATATCTGAGACAACAGATAGTACACACACTTCCCTAGTCAATGGGCAGCTTCTTAAGCACTTCATCAAATCAAATGAGCAGATGATACAAGTCGAGCAGATCTCATTCAAACAGAACATGGATTCAGACGAAAGACTTCCCTGACCCATGCGAAGCCTTAATACAAGATGTTATTCTATTCGGTGTAGCAAGAAGATTCAACCAATCACTTGTATATCCATCTCGGATCTAATAGGTCCACCACGTGATTGCTCATCCATACTTATGTTGATCTGAGCCTAAGTACATGGGAACCAATATCATTGCATATACACCACTAATATTCTTTCTTCTCACGCTTGTCAGCCTCATTTCTTGCTCTTTTGTTATACATAAGTGCTCGAAAGTCTAAGTATAGTGCGGTGAGTCGAATTCTCATTTGTGTCGCTCAGTTATATTTGTTATTAGCTATGTCTTCATTCCACTTAGTGTCATGTGGACATAACACAAGCTAAGTACATGGGGTGTATATATTTTATATACTTTATCCATAGCTCGTACTTTAGTTGTTTTCACGCCAAAATTAGGTATGTGTATGCTTTATGTATAATATGTATACTATATTTTTTTACGTATATAATATCTGTTTTGAAAACTTTTTTGCCAAAACTAAGGGGTATAAACAAACTGTTTGAAAATTTAAAAAAAAAACATTTTCTTTTAGTGACAATTTTGAATACTAAATTTAAAAACAACCAGCTACTCTTTAGTGAGGCGACTATGGTCTCCCTTAACAGATTTAGTGGTTAAAATACAACTGGTAAGTCATCGTCCTGAAGTAACATGAGTATCCATTCAATGGTCCGTACTTGCACCCATACCTTCTGGAAGTAGATGCAACTTGTACCAGTCATTATTTCACTCTAATCATACTTGTGTTTCAAAAAACACAAAACAAAACCAAAGAAAAGAAACTAACTTATCTGAACACCTTCACTTCACGTAAAAGTTGTCTTCAGACTAGTTGGTTTACAATGACACTTGAATTCGAGTCACATCACTCTTGTCCATTAAGGTCCTAAGACTTGATTACTAAACATCCCTAGTTAGAAGATGTATCTGCTATATTGCATATAGAATCTCAAAATCTCAAAGAAAAATGAGAGCATAACACTTGCACGATGACATAATCTTTGTGATGAGTCAATGTTTCACTTATGGAACTAAGATGAGAGGCTTGAGCTCGGACATGATTCTTGAGGATGGAACTAGGCTGGGGGTCACTTCATGAAACTAGAGTGTTAGCACATAAAGCCAGTATGGGGACAAGATTCATGTACTATTCTTGACTTCACCTAGGTGTCAGTGTGCGTAAAAACCTTAAAAATGTGGATTATCATGTGCCAACTTGGTACAAGTAGTGGAGATAGCCAGATCATTATCATTCAAAAAAATTAAAGAAAAGAGCTCAAAATTCTAAAGGAAAATTTTCACAAATAGCTGAATAAATGGCAAGCGCTCCCAACCTTTTCAAAGTGTCCACTTGGACCAAAGCTATTGGTCCATATGAGCCAGGCAAGCACAAAAAAGGGACATGCATCGTAAGGGCTACAAGTTTGGGTATGGTACATTTTGTACTAAGAAAAGGCGCACCGCGGTATATCCCAGAAAACAAGTGTAGATGACTCCAAAAACCCTTGATGGACATGATGATCCGCAAATAAAAATACATGTGTGTGTAACAAGGCACTCGAGAGATCCTTGTTCCAATGAGAGGATAAAAGAAATGACACAACCGTACTTCATCCATACTCGGCCTGATCACCATTACACTTTCAAGTCTGACAACAAAAGAGATGGTGAATTAATGGTAAACTTGATCATTGAACTAGAGTCGAGGATTGGGACCTTAGGAGAGTCTCTTAGACTAATAGGGCTTGGGGTGAAGCAAAGACTATGCAGGAGAATGAAATCAACACATTAAAGTCATACATGTTAGACATATATATATATATATATATATATATATATATATATCCATGGAGAGTCAGATAATTAGAAATGTTGAATTCATTTTTTTATGAGACTTGATTAGACTTAGATTTAAGGAGTCGCTTGAAACACGTGAACTAGCCTTAAAGTCTTGTATTTGCACCCGCACGGTCTGGGATTTGACCTTCTAATTCATTAGAAATTACTTAGGGACGAGTAAAGATCTAAGTATTAGGGGTGATGAATCCATAATTCTTCTGCTTTATAGAAGGATCTTAGTGAAATCTCCTTAATAAATCAATAAATAAACCTCTTAAATTAACTTAATTAACTTTACAAATTGTGTGAGAAATTATGACTAATTCTTGTAAATAAACAAACCCTAAAAATCATTGAACTTGTGTTTATTATTTATATACAAAAGCTAATTATTTTGACTTATTTCTTTCCCATTTAAATTCTTTGAATTATTGACTAACCTATCATAAAGAAATGAAATCCAAAATATTATGAAAAACAAAAGAAAATGGTGTAATGTCATCATATACATAGTGAATCTATTTCTATCATTCTTGATTTTTATTTTCGTTTTCCTAATTATTTAAATTACAAACCAAATTAGATTAGTATTTGTTTTTATCTTCAGTAATTAATCAATTTTATTTTTGCATTAGTTTTTATCAAAAATTCAAGGAAAATAATATAAATCATTGATAAAAAGGTATTTTATTCAATAAATATATTCCCAAAATTTGTATCTTATACAAGAGTCCTCTTTTGCTTCTGAGTCCTTCATGGAAAATGTAGATCTCATGGAGATACATATTTGTTATGAAAGCTGCTTTTTCATTTGAGTCCATCCTTAACTTCTTCCATTTTCTCTCTCTTCACTCCACCATCCTCTGAGTGTCAAATCATAGAAATGATTATTTTTCCACTGCGAAACCATCCCTCCCGATCACAATTGTGATTTTTTCAAAATTTTTTGAGAGAATTTCTTGAATCGATCTCGATGTTATTTGCATTTTCAAAACAACTGACATATCCTTTTTTTACGGTAGGGGAGCTTGTATACTATATCTCTCTCTCTCTCTCTTCATTTCTTCTCCTTTCTCTCCTCTTCTTCTACCTGGCACTAGGGGTGTGCATGGTTTTTGGTTTGGACGGTTAACCGACCCGATCCGTACGGGTCTACCCTAAACCATTTGGTATCCATCAAATCACATGGGATCGGGTACCCAACCCTTTTTGACCCGTGACATATGGGGCTCCAATCTTTTGGTCCATGGGTACCTATGGATCGACCCGTCTCTCACAGCTCCTATAATCCAGAAAATGTATATAGGTCTGCCCATCTCCTTAACATTCTGACGTGGATGATGCCCTCATCATTGATGTCCCTTCGCTCTCTGGAACAATCACATCCTGACCGCCGGAGGGATGGACAACACGATCGTGAAAAAGACATACATATCTGGTTGCACATTGCGCAGCTGTATAGAGACCACTAGCAGGTCTACAGATTGAAGTAGTCCGGCAATGGGCAGCAATTGACGAGCGGCGACAATGATAATCACTCCATATTTGGGATCTCGTCGCGTCATCGCAAAATTCCACTGGGAAGAGATCCAATGGTTGCACCAACTCGACAACCCATGGCGACCGTCAAGGGCGCTAGCATGGTACATGTTCCAGAGCAACCTGCTGTCCTCTGGCAGTGGTGGAGAGACCGATGCATCATATCTGGGATACTCACACCGATACATGCGTGAACTCCATCAATACCGGAACGCAGGTGTGTACGTTGCTTTGAAACAAGAATGACATGGAGTTGATGAGATTGCACGAGTTCATGGAATCAGTTGATGCTTTGGAAGTACCCATCGATTGCGAAGGTCGTCGAGCTCACCGGGCACACGTCATGGGTGTTATTCATGGTGCAAAGCACTGCCGAAATTCATGAAGACTGAGATGTTCAATAGCTCCAAAGAACATTAATTTGTATAGAGTTTAGCTTTTCGTCTCACGTTTCTGCAATTTTTTTTTGCAAGCAATTGCGGCTTGCCCACAATGGATCGCGAGCTCATATGGAAGGACTTGTTGTGCGAGATCTGTGCAAGTTTTTTTATCTACGATGTTTGAAAAAATAATATCAATGTATTCGGAAACTTATCATAAATAAATTCTCGAAATAAAAAGGTAAAAGATAGCATATAATGTTAGTTTGGCCATTTATTACAAAGATATCACGGGTATCCATGGGTATCCATTATCCATTCAAATAAGTGGGTAACCATTGGATCTGGATACCCGTTGAAGCGGGTCAGGTTAGTTTATGACCCGCTAACAATGGATCAGAGCGGGGCACGATTGAACGGAGCGGGTATCCATCCCATGCACACCCCTACCTGGCACACACACTCCACCGCCGAGCGTTGCATGCGCCAACCTCGTATTCCCTCTGTTAAAGAAATGCATGTGACCTCCTCCATAGTGCATGAAACAACAACGAGCTTTCACTCCACGATCATCAAATCTCTACAAATAACATCCCCCTTCGTCTGCCTCTTCCATCTCCCATAAATTGTTGCCTCACACTACCTGCAGATCCCATCCGCCACCTTCAAGGAAGAAACCATCAGCCCCAATTCCCCTGTGGTGACGACACTAGGGCAAGTCCAAGGGTGACGACGACCCTTCCGATTATTGGGAGAGATCCATGAGGAATCCTCCTCATGTTGCTAGACCTTCCCCGAGGACAGCTTAGTTTCACCGCCTTCCGTCGTGCGGCTTGAGGCGACGATCAGAGAAGCCCCAGTGTGCTATCTACCTTCAAGCGTGATCTACGTTTCCCAGGTAATCGATCATCAACCATACTCGTTTTTTTCTTCGTCCTCCACTCCTTCTTCCCCAATCAAACTCCATGTTATCTATTGGCCACAAACCTTGTCTTCTTCCTACGACCGAGTTGAACCCAACCCTTTCGACATCATCGCTTTAGTCTTCGTGTCCCCACAGTTCCGTTCTACCCTCCACATATGTCGATCTCCGGCCAAGCACATGGTCAGAGTTTCGAGCTCTCATCCCCACCAGTAGTAGAGCTCGCCGCACACATCCCTTTTCCATTTCAGTTTAGTCTCTACCCTTATTTCCCTCCAACGTTCTCCCTTTCTCCCACATACTTTCAATCTCAGATTAAGGTCCATTTATCTAAACTTTCACCTCGATTATGTAGGCCAATGATCTGAGAGGGATCCCCCCTCCCCGTTCATGAATTTTATGGTATAGATATTATTGAAGAGAGAGGTTCTTAATCACAATCGGATATACGAAGAAAAACCCAACATATGATTACCTGAAACGTATAAAGAATTATCATATAGCAAATGGCACTACAACAAAATAAATGAAATTCGACGTTTACAATTGCCAAACGTCGATTATGGTATG
The DNA here is from genome assembly GCA_037367405.1 of Ottelia alismoides. Taxonomy (NCBI): domain Eukaryota; kingdom Viridiplantae; phylum Streptophyta; class Magnoliopsida; order Alismatales; family Hydrocharitaceae; genus Ottelia; species Ottelia alismoides. Next base: position 49,134 of record JAZKJV010009359.1, read on the forward strand.
TTGCATACTCGACTTATGTTGTATGTCGAGAAGAAATCAACTTTCTCGACGTGTGTTACCAAATATAATAAAATCGACATTTGGGTCACGTCGACTAGTTCCCTAAATCTATTCCTTTTCCTCTGTTCTCTCTTCCGCTGCCGCATTTCTTCCTCATCTCCGAGGGACACACGAAGAGCCACCATACGAGCATCGCACTTTTACGAGCTTCCGTTGAATGTTTTCGTCTGCGATCGGATGCCATCCATACACCAACATGGTGACCTCTTCGACTTAGAGGTATTTATATAACTCGATTCCTTCTCATCCCCAACCCTAATATCATCATTGTCCTCTTCCGTAGCATCATCTCTCTCATTTGCAGCAGATTTTCCAACGATGATGATAAATTCTGAGGCCCGATCTCATCTTCTTCCTCCATCGTGGCAGCTCTCTCAGTTGCAGCAAGTTCTCCAATGATGATGCTCAAATAGCTACACCAATCACATTCATAGACAAGGGTTCGTAGAAATATAGTTTTTCTATGGGTTTATCTGTGGATTTAGATCGTATTCGATCTCAATTTCACATTATCTTAGATCAACTGAGTGATTGAATTATATTATATGAACTGGATTAAATTCCCGTTGTATGATCATATTGCATGACTAGATCATATTCCATGAACTCGTGCCATCTTAGAATGGATATAGAACTTTACCAAATATGGTTAGGCTGATGAGTCTATCAATAGTCAGGATTTAGATTTCATAATCTCGAAACAGATCTATGACCTTACATTCAAGGTAACAATCCGACCTCCAATACCTAATATTAATATTGCTAACTTTTTGCACTTTACTTACTTCTCTGTTTTTTAAGTGGGGGTTGTGAAGGGAAGATGTGAGATATTTGTAGCTTTCCTTTCCCTTTTTCTCACGTAGATTTCTACTCTGAGATGAGGTCATGAGATGAGGTTTTTAAACTTTTATGTTATAACAGTGGAGTAATATCCTGAAATTTGGCCTATACTATATGTACCTTGGGTTTCTTGTAATGAATGGTTCGCACTTTGCGTACCGAATTTTATTTATTCTTGGGCTTATACTATATTGTAGATTGAAAATGATACATGATGTTATTGTGATGTGATTATTTATGCTGAGATAGTTTATAAGGGATAAGGAGCAATGCCAGAGATAGGGACTGATGCTATGAGAAATTGAAAGCATTGGATAATTTGAAAACTCTAAGTATGGATGAGTTGACTACAATAATTGGAATATAGTCAATCCCACGTGACATCCTAATTGTGGCTGATTGAAATAGTCAATCACAAAAAAAAACAATCTTGCTTTGATTTATCTTTCACTATGCTTTGGTAAAATTACTTGACCTTGAGTATTCTATTTTTTATTTTCAAGTCATGGAATTGATCACAAACTTTTTTTGGTTTCGACACATTATTTTCTTATTGTTGCACCATCTATTCTTCTATATGTAGTCGATATGTATTTTCAATACGGTTCTGTGATGCTCTATACAGATATGCGATCCATATCATTGCTTATATATCCCTATGTATGAATATATTACATGTTGTTGATGGAAAACTTGTGTATGATGTTGTATACAGATATGTGATACATGCCATTGCTTATATATTTCCATGTATGAATATATTGTGTGCTGTTAAACATCTTTAAAGCAAATCTGCATTGTTTCTAAGCAACATTTGACTATATTCAAATACTACATCTATTCAATCACTTCATGTATAAGATCTTTTCTTAAGAAATCTGATCCACTAAAAAGGTAGAGATTTTCTATCTAGTTTTGTTGCTATAGATATTCTCATTTGCATTTTATGCTCTTAGTCTCTACCTTCGAGTTTTCTCGACCATATTTAGGTGCCAGATGAGAGTAAGTGAATGGAGAAAAATAAGAAAAACAGAGTAAGAGAAGTAGAGGAGAGAAACCAATTGGGTATGTTCATGTAGGAGCAAGGAGATGCCAAGCTAGTACCGACATACAACCTTGCAGAGTGGGTGAGATAATAAAACATGTGAACTATGCTCATTGCTTTTCTTCTAGATATGTCTTCCATTCATATACATCGAAGATGATGTTTGCAGTGGTAGATAAACATTTTTCCATGGTTATTTTTTGTACATTTGAGGTTGTTAAATCCATTATGACGGTATGAAATTTCTGTTGACAAATCTGTTCTATCTTGGTTTCTCTTCCCTTGTCAGAAGGGAGAAGATAAATGATAGGATGAGGCTACTCCAACATCTTGTTCGTAGTTGTCAAAGGGTCACTGGCAAAGCTCTCATGCTTGATGAGATCATAAACTATGTGCAGTCCTTGCAGAATCAAGTGGAGGTACTTGCTAACAAACAAACATGGCTTCATTTATTTCTCCCCCTCCTGTCTTTATATGATTACAATTCCCAATTCATAAACATGCAGTTCCTCTCCATGAGAATTGCTTCTCTTGGCCCAATAGTATATGACTTTGGCATTGACATGGGCGATCAATTACCCGAGCCACATGTAACACTTGCATGTCTAATCTTCCTGACTAAACTTGTGCATCTCGACATGCTCTTATAATTTAATAGATTGGTTTAAAACAACATAAAGTTCCAGAAAACAACTAGCAAAATTCCAAGTGCAGTGCCCCCGAATGGGGAACATGTCACATTCAACCTCTGAAGGCAGCAACCAAATAATACGGTGAATTGAGTTTGTATGTATTTGATAATATAAAAATCAAGTAATATGATCCTTAAAGATTTTCCCCTCTCTTTCAGATAGTTGATGATTGTAGCATAAGATTTGCATCTCTTTTCCAAAAGAAAGAGACGAACTTGTTATAGAGAGAAAGGGCATTTGACGTGATATGGGTACAAAAGGAAGAAATATTATGAATCTTGCGAGGGATCCTACATCTCTTTCACGTTTAGTACTGAGATAACAATTATGTCTAGTTTGTATCATGTGTGTGAAACGAAGAAACACACACAAATACAAGCTGGTTAATGTGGAAACCATGAAAGAGAAGGGGAAATCCATGTGCAAAGTCTACCCTTCCTATCATTGACGGTTGGGGCTTCTTCTTTCTATATTCTATTCTCACAAAAACTAAGGAGATACATCGTGGGAGATAGGACACCCATTTAACTGGGTAAATGAGTCCTTTACAAGATCCATTACCACAAAAACACACACACACACACACTCTCAACATTGTGTATTTGAATTTATTATATATGATTCCTACTTATATTTTTCTTCTTCATTTTTCCTATATCCTGACTAAAAATCGGTAGTTGTAGGTGTGCAGGTGGGAGGAAATCAAAAGATGCAGATGTTCAGAAATCAAAAGGTGCAGATGTGACTAGATGTTGTCTGATATCATCACGAATCACTACAGAACTGCCAACTTTCATGGTGATTATTAATTCAATCAGTGGATGACCAGCCTCTGTGATTGCTTTGACGACACTGGCAACTGTAAATCGCGATATTCTATATGTGCACTTCACTTTCCGTCTATTAATACACACAATAAACTTATGTGGATATTATTCTGATTTTGATATGCCAAAGAGATTTCCAGTCCAAGTCATCTAAGACTTTTGATGGATGTATCGCTTGCATCACATTTTTACTGCCCATGGCATCACCTTTGGTCGGATTGTCGAGATCGTCGACTAGGGAACGAGCTATGAGTATATCGATCATGATGTTATCTTCAGGACAAATGAGTTTTTGAATAGATTTTCTTTGATTTAGAACTTGACCCCGAGTGGTGTCAATGATATATATCTTCATGTGTCTTGAAATATATACATATGTTTGTTTCCGAGCTGATCAGCATCATGTAGGTTGTTGGATAAATATCCACAATTATATAGATTTGGGCAGGCAACTGGTCAACAAACATCCAAGTAGTAAATTGGCAGGCAATACTCAATAAATTAAACCATGCAATCTTTACCTATATTTGCAGTCAAATCGGTGACTCTCCATTGTTGGAAAAAGATACTGCATATACAGTCAGAATAGAAGCAAAGCTCTCAAAGTGACAGTTCTCTTTAGAAGCAACAGATGCAAGAATTGTCATCCTACTGCAGAGCCCAGATGAATTTAGCACTCCACTGACTGCTAACATGCATTAAATTTCATTCTGGTCATTCAAGATGGACTATAGATTGCTAGTCTTTAAAATACAATATCATCATTTTCGTTCATTGTGAATTCCCTCAGTCAGTTTAATAACAACAAGATGGTACTTCTTTTTTTCTTTTTCATTTTGAATCGGCCAATTCATTTTGGTATGGCATATGCAAATAACATTTTTGTTGCTAAATATAATTATAATAGTGACAAACATTTCAATCTTCATGATGCAGAATAAAGCAGTGACAAACACTTCCATCTTCACGAAGGAAATGCACTATGTCGTCTATTTATGGGTTGTTTGAAATATGATGGTCTTAATCAAGTCATACAAATTGAAGGTTATGCTTCGCATTTCAGATGCCAAAGAACTTCTACCATGATCTCGATTGTGCACAAATAACTCCATGGTTATCATCTCGATCTGATTAGTGATTACTAAGTTATTGACTATCTTGCATCCTTCCATTCTCGAACTAGAGATTCTTCTCCTGTGCGTTAAAATTGTATAATATGTTAGTTAAGGTGACATCAGGAGAAAGCCTATAGTGATATGATTTTATTCAGGATCAAAGATTTCACATTGCCTTCTCTGTGAAAGTGGACATGATGCACCACAGTACTCGCAACAATAATCATACTGCAGTGAACGAATGATGACAAAGAATTGGTTGCTTTTGTAGAATGACTTCTTTGAATAGAGAGACAAGTCCAAATATCTGCAGATTCATTAGATGTCTAGTAATGCCCAGTTGCCAACAATATCCAATGGTCTGCCATATTGTTGTCAACATATTACTTTGGATTCCCAATATAAATATATATTTCAGAATCAAAAGTGCGCTCTCCTTTCCTAGGTATGCATTCTCATTTGTCAAATTGCAGTTCATATAATACCTTATTAGACTAAAGAAATTATTGGAGTAAGTAATCAAGTGTTGTTGCTTCTTGTTTGATATGTTTGAAGTAAGATAAGATATTAGGCCGGCTTGATTTTGTTGTTCCCTAACTAATACAAGTTACATTATGTTTTTCTCCATTCCCTCGAAAACCCATGCTTTGATTAGTTCATTAACATACTTTAGATTTATAAATTTCCGTTCATCTACCTATGAATGGTTACATAAAGTGATTCATGTTCACCATTTCATTTAATTTTATAAAATTTCACATATTCCACGGTATCACAACAAATCCTTTTGGACAGTACCGTACATTTTTGTGAATATTGTTGATCATGTATTTGCATATGTTCATTTCTCTTCTAGGCACATCTAATTTTAGAGCCTTAATGATACTTATGACCTGGTTTACTTCCAATATTCTACTTAGCTGCTAGTTTCCCTTTGTAAAGATAAAAGAGGTTCTACAACCATGGTTATACAATTTTTAAAATTTATTTGGAAAAATCACAAGTCACATGCACTTCTGATTAATATTACGGGTGAACGGGAGGCAGGAGTTCTTTTGAATTGTTTGTGAAATAGGAATGACAAATATGTATTGATTTCTCCTATCTTTTGTGTTTTCTATACATTTCTTCAGTATTTATATAATTTGAGCTTGTCTAATGTATGTACAAGCATCATTGTAGATCCATTTTTTTGAGGAGAGATTTTACATCAATTAAACCTGGTATATTTATGCAAGTGATCCATTACTTCACAAAATGGTATCTCATATGTATTTATTTCTATTTAATTTTCTCCTATCTTTTAGAATTTTCATGGGATGTCTATTTATCTATTCTAATGTTGCTTTGGAGAGTAGATATAGATATTCAAAATTTGCATCTAGGAAAAACAAATGTATAGTAAATGATGCATGCCATCTGTAATCTAAACTAAGCATTTTAACCTATCTTTTTCGAACACCTGACATCAAAATTTAAACGTAGTCAGTCGTGTAAGTTTCAGGTTTGTTGAAAGCAATTGGTGCCTCAAACTATAGTTCCATAATAGGAGGCAGTGTAGATGTTTTTTACCCCTATTTCAACATTTATGAACATCGAAAAGTGCCTAATCTCATTTTTTCATTTCTACTTAATCCTTTGCCACTATCCCACATTTCTCTTTTCACCGGAATGATACTCTCAATTGCAGAAGGCTCTCTCAATGTGCGATTTAAGTCTTATTGATAATGTGTGAGGTATCGTAGTAATTGAGGTTTTCCTATATATTATATCGTAAATGATATAGTTTCTTGAAGAAATTACACTGCTACTTACATCATGATATTTTATGTCCTGGCATTTTGCAATTTTGTAGATGCTTGTAGGATGCAGCTTATGTGGAGCTCATTTGCACGCAAGACTGCAATCTGTCATTATTCCTTGCTTTGTTCTGTGGAGCTCTGCTATTCCAAGTAAGATTATAGTTTATCATTATTTATTGCTCTATTAATTTCACTTTTTTGTAGACCGAGGAGCAGTTGATGAACATGACTCAGGGAGCAGTTGATCTTGTGAAGAATGTTATTAGGATGTGAGACAATAGATCTGCTGAATCCGCTTCTCTGGGTATGAATCCTCTATTTTTTTATAAATTGTTGAATTTTTAAGGTAGAATGAGTAAAAAAAAGCATCAGTAGTTTAGTGGTAGAACAGTACCTTGATACGGTACAGATTCGGGTTCGATTCCCGGCTGGTGCACCCATATGTTAAAGTTGTTTTTTCATGTCAGTCCAATTTTTAATAATGAATAGGTCATGGAAGGGGAGAATCTAATTAGTATGTAAACTCAAAGAATCCATCATACGTCATGGTGTTATGGTATCCAAAGAAGAAGATTTAGATTCTATTTTGTGTTTTATTATTATCATTCAAATTTTGATTGTGTAATCTAGGGGATATGTATTTTTTGATATAGAAAGTAACTACAAGATATGGTTGGTGTTGGTGTTGCAGTTGAGTTTGCATTTGGTCTTTTCCACTTGCTAGTACTCTTGCATCAACAAGAAAATAAAACAATACATACATATGACACCCAATTACATAACAAAGCACATAGAGCATGTCATTTGCAAAAGCTATATCTGTAGTCTTTGATTTATTTAGATGTTTGTTAAATACTTAGCAAATAGAAGCATCAAGTATCAGGTGCCATCCGATGCTTTGAATTTCTCGATTCAACAGTGAGCAGGGGAGGTGTCATCAGGTGCGTCTAGATACAAAATGTAACAGAGCATACTTGATACTTGTAATAATGGCAAATGCAAAAAGCAGCAGAGCTCGTATTTATGTACTATAAACTTAAACTAGTGAAGCATGACATCATAATTATCAAATTGGTACTTTGCAGTGTTCATCGCGGTTTCTGAGATGGAGCTTTTAATGTTGAACGAGCACCATAGATGTAAGATTTGTTGCTTCTTTTTCTTTTGGAGTTAGCTTATTGAGATATTGTTTGATGTTTGCTTTTTTTGGTTTTCTAATTGGATAATCTAATTGAACTCTATGGATTTGTTGGTACTATGAAGTGTTGGAGATATGTTTAATGCTGTAAGTCGTATTTTAAGGATATCACTTTGGATGGCGTATGTTTTCTTTTCTTTTGGAAGATTCCAAACAGTTGTCTATTTCAATAGAAATTGAGTGGAAATTATTCTCTTCAACTCTTTCTAATGAAAACTTGTCAAATTTTATATTCATTTATAGTACAGTTGCTTCCTTTCCTTGCATGTATTTAAATTAAAGTGTGTATTTTTTTATCTCTTGTAATTATTATTACAGAGAGACGGATGGGCTTCTTTCATCACAACAATTAAATTGATGCAGTAATTGTCTCTACAGTAAATGAATCACTAGGAGAAAAAGGTCTTTCTAGAATATCTATTAATAATATTCCTCAAATGGAGGTATTAGTTGTCTTCTGGGCAATTAAATGCTCGGCGTTTAATGGTATTAGTTACATTATGGACAATTGAATAGTCGACATTTATTTGAAATTAAAATCGACGTGTATAGCCATAAATGTCGTTTTTAGGCATTGTAAACGACGTTTACACGTCGAATTTAATAGCGTAAAACGACGTATATACATCGAATTCACATCTATTATTCGACGTTTGATTTCACCCGTTTATTAGAATCGACGTAAGGCAACATGCGTTGAGTAATATCTAATTAGACGGCCCTGAATCGACACAACTTTTCGACGTTTATATACGTCTATAAAACCTGTAGTCGACGTTTTATTATGTATATGCCGACGTTTATAAACGTCGAGTATTGTCTATTATGTTGTAGTGTGGTATTAATTTAATGAGTTACAATCAAAGATGGCATGGAATCTACATTGTTTAATTGCATTGATATAGAGACAAGCAATACGATGGAGATTTAAGTTCCTTGGACAGTAACATTCGTTCTCTCTACTTGAATTAGCAAAGGCTAGATAACTTCATACATAAGTGTTGTTCTGAGTACTAAAGATCATATGTAATATAAAATTCTGTAGGAACAACCGACCAATTTGAAAGTTACGTAGATTTATACTTCGAACAAGAGGGATGTGAGATAAAGTTGAGGACATTTCACCAATCTTAGCAATCGCATGAACATCTGAATATATAAATTGCCATTTGTTGGTTTGAGATTCTGTTGCAGGTATACTAGTGTTCAATCGTAGAAAAACATGTGATGTGAATGAATACAAAAAAGGTATGAGTAATTTCAGTATCTGAGATTCATGTGTGGATGTACTGTCAGTAGCATCTTCGATGCAATTCTTGATGGAATGGTAAGTGCAAATGATTTCAATTACATGTTTTTAACTTAGCAGCACTTGCTATTATGTAGCACTCTACATATCTGGAGTTACATGCTAGTGAGCAAGGATCTGAGTAGCATGACTGGATAAGTTTTTTCTTTTTAATCTGCTACTGACTGCATAAATAATAACAAAGAATTAGATTAATTTCACATGTTTGTTCTATATAGTTAAAGTCAGTGGATACAAGTTTGAAAGGAAAGCATATTAGCTACCTCACTGTAGCTCATCGGGGCTAGGACTTTCTCCACAGCTACAACCACAGCAGGAAAGCTGGGGATGAACACTTATCTCCAACAATAGTCGACGTTAGATCTTGATGAGTTAGAAATCCAACCTGCTAAAGAAATTTCCAGAGAGCTGTAGCATGGGACATGTTGCTCTGTGCTGAATGTAAATGCTGGTCTAGCATCTGAGTGCATTGTTAACATCTTGATCAAGCGCTTCTCCAACCGTTCAACCCTCCTCCAAAAGCTCCTCAGCCTTCAGATCTTAGCTACAAGAGTCGTACAACCTCGGGTGGACCGGGGCAACGATAGCACCCACGTGTAGGATCGAGGTGAGCCTCTGTCCGAACCTCAATTCCCCAACGCGATGCGCAAGCACGGAGAGGGCATTTTGTGCTCAGGTCCCCTCAGCTTTCCATATATCACAAAATAGCCCCTGCATAGGGGTAAATTACATGGAAGGCCACAAAAACTTTTGAAAATCATAGATAAGTCCACCTAGGGCCTATTTTGAGATTTATAAACATTGTTTTATTTGCATTCTAGTCCCTAAAACTACATTTTTGCATAAATTTCTCATTTTAATCCATTTATTGCGTACTTTATGACATTTTGAAGCTTGTTTTGTACTCTTTCAAATCACATATTTGTTGTGCAGATCAAAGCTTGATTAATTTGAAAATCATTTGAGGATTCCTTTGATCTATGCATGCTTAAACTTGACATGTTTGTGCAATTATATTTTAGGGAGAATTGATTAAGTTGCTTCCCTGATGTTCAAAGTTAGAAATCATTCTTTATGGAATTCATCGTCGCAGGAAAGCATGGAGAATAAACCGATTCTTGAGCATTTTATGCCTGGATTGAATTAAATACATCTTTTAGCTTGCACATGAATTTTGATGGATAAATATTTCTCAAATCTATTATGTGCATCTATGAATTACTTTGGGGATTAACTGACTAAGGATTATCATTAATCTAAGAAATTGCAAGGATAGATAAATTGATCTTATAGCATGCAGCTTTGAATTAAATCGAAAATATTCCTTGGATATATCTCTGTAGATCTGTGATTCATTTTGAAGTTAATTGAACATTTTATAGAGGATTAAAGATAGATAAAATCATAGATCATTTCCACTTTCTTTGTCTCTTTTTTTATTCTTCTCTTTGTGCGTTATTTTCTGACATAGAAATTCTTATTGCAATGAGTTAATCACTTAGATTAATTTAAAACCACTATTGAAAATACATTGTTCCCTGGGTTCGACCTTGGTACACTTAAATGAGTTCAAATATTCCACATTACTCGAAATTTTTGATTTTTAATGAATCGTCTTCCACCTCCTATACTACAACTCGATAGTGTTAAAAAAGGTGGATTTGTGATTCATCGGATAGCATTGTTGCTAGGGAATCGCGTATTATTATGGTTTTAGATTAATTTATGTATTTAATTGTTGTGATTTTAATTTATGTGTCTATTTTCTTTTTATTTTTCATTAAATTTCCTTTTATTTTCTACATTTCTCTCTCATCAGTTACTAACCACAATTTCTCTCTTTGCAGCTATCTTGGAATATTTTTGGATAAAATTAAAGGATCTGCAAAAAAGTTTTATCAATTTTTTAGAGAGAGTTAGAATAGGTTTATTTTTCTACAACTTTCAAAGGGACTCTTCAAACCCGTATACTTGTAACTAAACTGGATTGTTTTTATGGGGACACTTGGGCCTATTTTGACCCCTGTTGTGTGGTCAGGGTCCCAAGTTTGTTGATTTGTAGAATTAGGACACGCACTCATGAAAGAATAACATTTTACTTACTTATGCTCGGGTATAATTTTTAGGACACGTAGCATTTTAATGAGACACACTATAGATCATTCAATTTATCCAAAGCAACAATATTTTCTTCACCACTAATAGAACTATCTGCTTAGGGACTTTTTCATCGGTTGCATTCATTTAGAAAAATTTTAATCATGTTATGTATCCTACATGAAAAGCTCCAAGAAGCATTGTAAGTATTCTATCTAAGCATACATCATAGTTTTCATCGTGCATTGGTTTTTCTCAATCCCTCTCTATTTTCTCACTTGAGTTAAAAAGGAATTGGGACTGATCAGTAGTCGATACTTTCATGCTCATTAAGACCCATGAGGATAACTTTATTTAAATTTTGGAATGCTAACACGACCGATTAACATAATTGGAATAAATCAACCATTATTTTGGGAGATCAATGCCCATCATTGGACACATGTACTTTCCAGACAGAGCGAGGTGCGCTACACTTAAGGATTAGAGCGCAAATCCTTGGGTGTTTGCTTGGAATATCATATTGTAAGCCTTCCCCGAGGGTGTGGATTAGAGAGCTGCCTATCAGCACTAGCATAGCAAAGGATTTCTCTTGGGAATTTCATTCAGACTTTACGAACACTACACAGAACCAATTAGATCTCATATCTTCTTGGGATCAAGAAGAGGGTCATCTCGAACCTATTTTGTCGTGGGATGACCCTCTTCCCAAGACCAAGATCAATAAGTCATTGTTGGGGTTCAATTGGTCCCAGACTAACCCTCTCTTTCATTCCTCTACCAAGAAAATCCTTATCTTTGGAAGAACCTTCAATCCTTCTACACATAATTCTGATCTCTTTACATCTAAAGGCGAAGTTCGAAGAAGAATTCTGGTGAGGATGAGAATAACAATGAGAACAACAATGATAGTAGTCCTGGCCCGGATAACCACACCCGAGCAACAAAATAAACTGCTCAGAGCTCAGTTTTTGAATCTACAATCAATTGGAAATCGGGAAGAGGAAGCCATGGAAGACATGTACCTCTCATAGATTGGCAATGACTACAACTGGCTGAGACCAGTACCTCCGGAGGATGTGTTCGAGCACAAACTGCATTTCCTCGCACTTCTCCTGAAGTTTGGAGGAAACAACCATGAAGAACCAAATACTTTTCTTTGGGACTTCGAGTTGATATGTGAAAACATGTCTCATCCTAGGGATAGTCAAGACTATATTAGGTTGAGAGCCGCTACCTTAGCCTTAACAAATATGGCGACTTATGGGCTGAAGAATTTAAGGGAGGTGATCTCAACATGGGTTGCATTCAAGACTCTATTATTAAAGGAATTCTACCTATTGAGTAGAATTAATCATAAGAGGATCATGATCACAAGCTTCACCTAGTTCCCGAATGAACCATTTCATGAAACCTGGAAGAGGTTTATGAACCTAATACAGAAATGCCCATGACAAGACATTAGTAAGATGATGTTGGTCCAGAGTATCGTAAGTGGTCTGAACCTGAAAATGCAAGGGCTGGTGAGTTATTCTTATGGAGGAAGCTACATGGATTGACACGAAGACATTGTTCATAAAGTGTTCGAAAAGCTAGGTGGTACAAGTCGCGCACAAACCACTAGCAGGGCATACATTCCCAACCCTCTTGCACTCTCATCAAAAGGAGGAGGAATAGGGAAAAAGAGCCCCTCTTTTCTATTTTTCCATTCTCTTTTATTTTTGTTATCTCTTTTTGTCTATTTTATTTGAGTTGAACTTATTTGTATTTTGTTTCAAAAGTAAATTCTTTTACGTACTTTGGTTTTGAAGTACTTCTCCTATAATTTTCCCTTTTACTTTATTATATTTTATGAAACTTGCAAGTTCAATCCTCTTAATTTCAAGTTAGTTTTATCTATTACAAATCAACCCTTTAAGTACCTTCTCAATTCCACCTATATACCTTGTACTTTGATTTGAACATTAAAAATATAATTAAAAATCCGAAAAACTCTTGGAAATTCTAAAAAAAATAATAGGAAGAATATAAATCACTTGAAAATAGGTTCCATCATGTTTTAAGGCTTTCGAGTGAAAAATCAAAGATACATATTGCATTAGGATTCAAATCAAGTTCGAAAATTAAATTAAAATTGTGATTCGCTTCTAGGTCCTTGTGGATGGAACCTTGATATATCCACTTTAAATTTTAGGCATAAGTTTGATAAGTAGTTGTATTGTTTTATTTGAATTTGCCGAGATTAAGTGTGATACAACAACTTGATAAAAATAAACTTTTAACCGTACAAAATCTCGCTATCAAGATCCATCATTTGATCAATTTCAAGATCATGATCCTCGTTCAACAGAAAAATCTTTGCGAGAGTGTTAAGGTATGCAAGTTTGGGAGTTCGATATACACAATTGAGATTCTTAAGTGAAGATGCAGATGCATGGGGCACGAATGAAGGAGCATGTAAATCGTTGAGTGTGCATTTAAAAAGGTTTGTAAATACAATCGATCAATATGAGTTACCCATCATTTTAGTGTAATTTTGACTATCATGCACAATGTTGTTGTACTCCATATTTGTCAAAAAATATTTCTTGATTACGCAAAATCTTATGAAAAGCCTAAACCTCTGCTATCTTTAATGGATTAATGCAAAATGCGACCATGATCTCTTCAATTAATCTCATAGATGTCAAAACTAATTTAATTTTTATTAATTTCATATGACCTCAATCATAAGTGACATCCTTCCCTACTATCAAGATTGATCCTCCATCATGACAAAAGAAAGCACTTCAAATGTTATATTAAGTTTGAACATATGTACAACTGAATTGTTATAATTCACTCAATCAATAATTTTAGACAAAAAAGCAACAACCTCACATAAAAATTACACATGAACAATCTAAAATATGAACATTTAAATAGAAGAACTAACTCACCTTGGTAGGGAAAGTGGGAAGGCAGGATGACGATGGAGTCACCGATGATAGAGGAGTGGACAAGCGAGTTACTGGAGCACCACCACTGGTGCAACAACAAATGCATATAGTAAAGAGATGACCTGTGAGCATGTTGAAATGGAGGATCCTAGCATCTGATCTTGGAGGGCCTACGATGCCTGACAAGTCAGGTCCGACAATCGTTGTATCGGCTCCTCTCTTAGCTCTTGGATGTGTCAGTTCTTGTAGGGCTGACGCTTAGATATACATGCCTCCTTTAGAACCTCTTTGACATTTGTCATGTTTTAAGCATGATGTTCTTCAGAATATCAACAATAGAAGGATCGGACAGAGCTGTTTTCAAATTTCTAACTGTGTATTTTTTTCTTTTTTTCCATTGCTTATGGAAAAGGTACATATACATTATCGAAAGCAACATTTTTTCCATTGAAGGAACCAGCTTGTACATCTGGGCAACTAGAAATGACACAGTCATCCAATACATGGAGAGAAATAAAAGCTGGAAATCCACTACAGGGAGAGAAATTCAAGCTGGAAATCCAATACATGAGTTGTTGCTGGCACTAGCATCTCCTTGGTTGCATCGGCTCAGCTTCTTATGTTATTGTTGGTGTTATGATTTTCTTAATTTTTTTTGGATTTTTGTTGATTTAGAATAGCTCCTCTAGGTTCTTCAAGTCCACAACTCTGAACTGGATCAGTTACTTATGTTGAAGACTCGCCCATGGAAACTTTATTTTTCCCCTTCGCAGTTGCAGTTGGCTGTAACATCCTACCACTCCTGAGATCCACAACATTAGATAACATAAAATCAATTGTACCTGAATCGAGAGGTGGTGGGGCATTACGAGCTACTTGCTTACTACGCTTGAAATTGTTGGGGTTGGCCTCTTCATGCGCTGGTATGATCATCTTCACAGTTGTAAGGTCATTGATCTTCTTGCTCATCTCATTCATATTCTTGATCAATTGAGGTAGATAATCTAGAGCGGGATTCACGGGAGCGGCCTCAGATGCTTCAGCAACATGAGGTTGATGAGGCTGGTAATACTAAGGTTGTTGTTGTAAGTTCTGGTATTGATGTTGAGGGTATGACATATACTGGTATCGAGGAGGAGGGAAACTAATATGGACTCGTCGATTATTGGTGATTGAATGATTGGCAATATGTTGGCGGGTGGATGTTCTGTCTCCTGGAGTAGTTCAGATGCAGTGGAGACCGGTAGTGTAGTTGTTGCTGGTGTTGTTGCAGTTATCCTCCAAGACGGGTCGAAGTCTGCTCGATTGCCCAAACAGCATCCACTTCATGGATCTGCGGGGGTGGAGGTGAAGTAAGCTACTCAAAATAAGATGGAGCTTCTGGATGGTAGATGACCATCTGTGACTATTGTAGTGGCTGCGAACCCTGGTCAGGTGCTTACACGTAATAAACATGTTGGATTGTTGGTTGTTGTGCTAAACTCTATTGTTGCAGTGACAGGGACAACGTCTGCTCTTTCATTTCAGCTGCAGGTGTCTTGGTGGATATGCTCACAGCATGAACAACATTGATAGTGTCGACAAGAAACTCCAATTGTTGTGTGATCACATCGGGCTTATCCAGGTGCTTTGTTACTTGTTTGTTCACATGGAGTTTGTCTAAGTCTTGTGATCGCTTTTCAATTATATCCACCTTGGAAAGATAGTTCTCGATGATGCTCAATTTGGAACTTTCATCTTTCTTATCTTCTTCAGTTTTTGATGTCGTCACGTTGTCGGTCTTGTGGGAAATCTGTGGAGTCTTCTGAAAAGCTCGGGATGAGGACAATGCTGCTAATCCTTCAGTCATTTCTTCGAATATTTGCCAGACCATGTCCTCATCTTTATTAAAGTGAGATCCTCGACAGGCAGCATCCACAAATCACTGGCTCTCCTGATGTAATCCCCCAAATAAGTTCTGCACTAGGCTTGTCTTTGGCAAATTGTTGTGGGGGCATTTCTCATGAAGATCTCTAAATCTTTTCCCAAGTCTCATGGAAAGGCTCATGGGACACTGTAATAAGTCGGAAATAAGAGAACTCTTCTGATTGAATCGACCCATGGGGTAGTACTTGTGCATAAATGCATATTTCAGCTCTTCACATGTCATAACTACCTTCCCCAGATGATTTATCCAATAGAGAGCCTTAACGTGAAGGCTAAAGGGGGAAGCACTCATCTTCACCACCTCAAGTGGTACGTTAGGTTAGTGCATGGTACCACAGATGCGGTTTAGTTGTTGTAGATAAATATTCAGTTCCTGATTTGTGTTTCCATGGAAGGTAGGCAAGAGAGGTAGCAGTGATGACTTCAGCTCAAAGTGACCATGAATCTATAGAATACAGATCCGGTAAGTGATTTGCCATGCTCTGGGGTTGTAGGTCTCTTTGAGAGTTGGCTTGTGCTCAACCTCTCTCCCCTCTTCCTCTCCACCATGATTTCCTCTTGTAGCTCCTCCATGTGCACCTCCTCCATTGGCACCTCCTCCATTTGCACCTCTTGGTTGTTCACAACCATGTTCTCCTCCTCCTCAGTTTTCATGTTCCCCCATCTCCATGAGCATTTCTTGGAAAGCGCACAGGGCATTTACTTGATCGATAACTGATGTTGAATGTTCTGAATGGATGCAAGCATTTGGGAGTTAACCAACATTGTGGTCCACACCTTGGTCTGATCGATGGCCCTTTCCTTATCTCTAAGGAGCCATTTCTGAATCGGTGATGCTATCTAACTCGAGTTCGGACTTGTGATCTGCATGGTTGAAGAGCCGCGTACTACCTTGTTAATTCCATCAAATTAATGATCAAAATTAATGTTGTGTCGTTCGTTGTAGTCAGGTAAATACGGACTAATCAAAAACCACTTTTAATTAATGTCCAATTAATCACGAGCGGCAAATTTATTTTACTTGGGCAAGCCCAAGGTCGAACTCAGGGAGGCAGCTGTCTCCTTAGGTAAATTTTAAGTGAATTTCCAGAGATCGGATTTTCAGAAGATATTTTGGTATTTTTCACAATTTTTATGCAATTTAAAGGGAAGACAATGCAATATCAGGCCAGTTTACAAGCTAAATCAGAAATGTATTCAAATTAAGTCCAAAAATTATGAAACTTGGTCAGAATGTGAAATGCAATGAAATTAAGCGACATTAATTTTTTTGGATTTTTCTGACACTTTATGAATTTACTGTGAATTAAATATGAATACATGATGATTTTTACAAAATTAATTTAAATAAATACCAAAACACATTACTTCCAAATATAAAAATTATCCTAGATAGATCTAAGTATGAAGAATCCAGGAAAATTGATAAACCAAAAATTCTAAAAAATTAATTAAGATAATCACAATTTAATTTATTCAGGCCTCGAGATATATGCAAATGTGTTGATTTTTGGGCAAAATGTGAATTAAATTATCCTAAGTCGAATATGAATTTTTGATGATTTTTGGAGCAACAGAGAATTTAATACAAATTAAAAGGTACAAATGGGCAAAATTTGGACAATTTCACCAATTAAATGATAATAAATTCCACTGATGTCACGAAAATAAGATAAGTGTCATATAAGAAAGAGGACAAGTTAAGCTACACAATGTAATTTTTAGAACTTAAAAATGATGTCTAATGAGTACATAAATATACGTGCAAAGATAGGGACCAAATTGCAAATACAGAAAATAAAATTGCTAAAATTTAGATCTGCTGATAGGGACTTAAATGCAATTACCTATAATGCGAGGGACATGTATGCAAAATGCCCAAAAAACATGTGTGCCTCACGTGGTGCTCCTGGCAAGGACTGAAATGTAGTTTTTCAAAACCTCCAGGGGCCTTAGTGCAAAATGCCCAGACCGTAGGTGAGAAACACGTGGGGGTCCCAGTCTCGGATGGCGTCGGAGGCTCGAGGACGCTACAGGCTCAAACGTGGCTAGGGCTAGCTTCGGGGATCCGAGCCTAATGGTCGGGGAGGAGGCTCGGAGGAGGTGATGTGGCACTTACTGGACCGTTAGATGGATGAGATCTAACGGCTGTTGATGGCTGGTACGTGGCGTGATGCGGCCCGTTGGATCAAGATGGATCCAACGGTATATAGAGCTCGCTGGAGTATGAAGACGTGGACGATCGAGGGTCGTTAAATCATGATGGATCCAACGACATCTGGAGATCGGGGAAGAGGCGACGCGGCGTGATGCGGAGCATGGGATCCTCCTGATCCGACGGCTACAGGTTGATGGCGACGTGGCTCGCTCAGAATCGTCCGATCAAGGTGATCGGACGGGTACTGTGCTTCGTGCTCAAACGGTCCGCCGCCTCCTGCGGCGGAGGTGGCTGTGCTCCGGCGAAGTCCTCGTGGCTTTGCCTCCTCCTCCTGTCGTCGATGGAGCTCGGAGGCGTCTCCTAAGGAGCTAGGGATGATTGGGGAAGCGCCAGGAAGTCGCCGGAGGGTCTGTATAGGACTGAGGAGGTCTGTAGGCCGGAGGCGATGAATGTCGAGGGAGCTCCGGCGAGGCGTCCGGCCAATGAAGGACTTAGTTCCTGCAGGGGGTTAGCTCAATAGCCGAGGTGTGCAAAATGTTTGTGGGGTGAAGGCGAGTGCGGAGGGAGGCCTGTGGTGCTGTGATGGAGGTCCGGTGGTGATGCTCCGCCAAGGTGGCGGAGCTCTCGTCGGCGTGAAGGGTGATGCATAGTAGGAGCGAATGGAGAAGTGCGTGAAGATGCCAGCTTCGAGGCGGGAGCTCGGAGGATGGTTAGGTGGTCGTGAAGATGAGAGGAGGAGGCGCATAAATTTCGAGAAAAAGAAAGGAAATAAAGATGGAGATCGGAGGGGGGAATCGAGGGTGCTACCTGGGGATTGGAGCTCGGAGTTGGGCTCCTGGTCGTCGCTCGAAGGTCAGTAGGTGTCCTGAGCTCATGCAGCTCACGGGGGAAGCTGCGGCACGGTGGGGTTGGCCGTGGATTTCGCCTGAGAAGAACAACCGTCTTCGCTCAACGTCTCTTCTAATCGTTGTTACTAATGGGAAGGTAGGAGCTCGGGGTTTCTCTCTGTAATGGCGGATGGGGTCGACGGTCGACGGAGAGGGAGTATTTATAGGTTGGAAGTGGCAGTGATAGGTGATGGAGGGCAAGGTTGGCGGAGTCGTGGGGCGATGTGAGTGGAGCTCATGGCGATTGAGGGGGTCGGCGAGGATGAGGGTAGAGTGGGCTACAAGTTGGAGGTGGTAGAGGCCGGAAAGGGTGGCCGGAGTGGGGCTGAAAATAGAAAGGGGGCGGCTCACGCGCAAGGTGGATGACGTGGGTGCGGGCCTTGCGGGAGGTAGAAGACGACGTTTGGACCGTTGGATCGAGCGATCCAACGGTCAAGAGAAGGGCGCGAGAGGAGGGCTGGGATTAGATCTAGGGAGGTCAGATCGATGGGCGCAGGGCGCACCACGTGGCGCGCTAGGACTTAGGCGTGAAGGGACGGCCATGATGATGGCTGGGCTTTGATCAAACGGTAGAGATCCAAAGCGAGACGACCGGTGGTGTAGAAGGGCGGCCATCGAACGGTGGAGAAGATGGGACGCGTGACGGCCTGTGGGAGAGGCGCTCACAGACGGCCCAGATTGAAGCTGGGCTTGATCGGAGGGTCAAGATGCATTGCGACTTGGATGGCCTAGATCAAGAGAGAGGGGGTGGGATCGGACGGTGGAGATGGAGGACGCGTGACGTGCAATGGAGCGGGCTACGTGGCGCAATCAGAGGGTGCCATGTGGCCTGCTCTAAGTGGCTGAAAGAGAATGGTGAATTAGAGAGAGAAGGAAGCCAAATTTGGAAAACTCAAAACATGAAAGTTGTAGATCTCGATGAGATCTACAAGTTTCATGTTGACCAAAAACGAAGATGAGGTCAAATATGATACAAAAAATATAAAGGTACAAATATACATACATATAGTACACAAAGGAGCCCAAAACCCAAGTTTTGCATACGAGCTCCAATTTGAATGAAATTAGTCTCATTTTTAAGGTCTCTGAATGTATATTAATCAAAAAGTGAGTGGACCTAAATTGGAGGTTGTATGAGGTAGATATTTGCATTCTAAGGTCTGGGGTCTCCAACTGGCTTTGGGATTTTTATTGGGTATTTTTCCAAGATAAAAACCATGCCCCTCTTCCTTGTATTATTAGTTAATAATATACACAGTTTAGGGTTGGTTTTATTGTATTTGGAGTAAGTATAAAATATATATATAGGGTATTTTAGCTAATATACAGCTGAATATTTACAAGTAGATTAGGCTTCTTATTTAATGCAAATATGAATGCTAAAATGCAGATATTATGTAT
This sequence comes from Ottelia alismoides, assembly GCA_037367405.1. NCBI lineage: Eukaryota > Viridiplantae > Streptophyta > Magnoliopsida > Alismatales > Hydrocharitaceae > Ottelia > Ottelia alismoides. Next base: position 69,430 of record JAZKJV010009359.1, read on the forward strand.
GCATGTATGTATGCTAATTATGCAAGATAAAGGGAATATGCTACTAAAAAGTCGGGAATAAGGCTCTATTTTCAACTTTAAGAATGATGAATCACATATTCATCAACCCCCTATACTTAAACCTTGCTCGTCCCCGAGCAACTAAAATGAAATGCAAGAGTGAAATGATTTTGGGTTCCATACCAAGGTCATGAACAAAAGTTGAAAATGGAGCTTGACTCGACCTTTGGATTAATTGTGTGGTGGAACCTTATTGGGATCTGAACTTAAGACCTAACAGACTTCAAGTTCTACATGTCTTCTATTCAAGACTCCTCAATAGTCAGGTCAGAACAAATCCTCGGACGTAAATTTCTGATGACTATGATTTTTACTTGTACTGTGTAAGTGAAATGTAACTCTCCACATCAGAAATGGCTCAGAAACAGCCTCCTCTAACAAGGTAACTCTAATTACCCGGTCTAGTAACTCTTTCCTCGAGGAGAAGGGTATTCCCTTCTAAGTTCAAGTGCGACCAGCTCAAGAGGAGGGGGTAGAGAAAAGAATGGACAGTGGCCAGTGTAGCTACCTATCCTGGGATGCCTGACCAGTGTAGCCAAGTCATCCAGCTGCATTTTATTTGCTAATATACATACTTCGACAGGTATTTTATTTTCACTTGGACCTGTCTGATTTTTTTGGAGTTTTTGTTTTTTTTCCGAACTATATACAGGGTGGAGCATGTACATCAGGAGTTTTTCCTCTTGAGCCAGTAGACTGTCCCTCTTTTGAAGCATTATTGCCAACCCACAGCATCCCGTCCTTAGATGTCAACACCACCAGACTAGGTTGAGATGCACTACCCTCCCTAGAGGAGGACGGGTGTTTCCACCCGTGTGCTACTCCAAGCTAAAGGATTCTACCTCATCACCACCTCATCAATGAAGAGCTATGTGCATAGTGATTGTCCAAGTTAGGTAATTATTTAAAAGAATCATGCGTGTGCACGAGATATTCTACTTAGACTAATCAAGATGACATGTGAACATAGACTTGCGGACTCAAAGAATTAAGTCACTTGACCTAAGAAATCATAACTCAAGTTCCTATAAAGTTCCTCTAAAATTAGGTGGATTAAGGTCAAATCAAGTCCATCCTCAATATCTACTCATAACTTGGTTTAGAACCCACTAGCCTTTTACTTTGCATATGCAAGATATGCAGATGAGATGCAGATGACATGCTATGTAGATGAATGAAATGCAAGACTCTTTTTTTTTCTTTCTTTTCTTTTCAGATGCAGAGATGATGTGCAAGAGTAAATAAGAAGCCTTTGATTTTGATTTTTTTTCAAAACTCTGGTATACCTCCTATGGTACAAGTGTTTTATGAGTATTATACAAGTATACGAGTATTCTACAAAAAAATTTCTCCATTTTTACCCATTACCCATCTCGTAATTATTGTGTAATATATACAGAAATACGTAAAAGTACGAGCTATGGGTAAAGTATATATGTAATGTATACATGCCCCCATATACTTAGCGTGTGCTATGTCCTCAGAGTACGAAAAACGAGGAAAAAGACATAGCTCGTGCTAAGCGTAGGAGAGTCAAAGGAGCAAAATTGTATAGAAGTCGTCTAGCCTCCCATACTTATGCTCTTGAAAGCCTAAGTGTAGTAGAGAATCAAAAACGGGGCGGACGAGGTCAAGAGTGGAAGTGGATGAATATATGTACAAGGCGGGCATCGGTCCCCCCTATACTTAGGCTCAGGTCAGCCTAAGTATAGGTCGGGCTGAGTGTGAGAACCGATGAGATCTAGAGAATGTACAGTGAACGAGCTAAGGTGACTCTCCCCCCCCCCCCCTGTACTTAGGATATGGTCATCCTAAGTATAGTCGTAGATGAAAATATATGAAGTTGGGGTGAGTGATTAGAGTCTTAGGAGGGAGGGAATGAATGTACATGAGTGATGGATATATACAAGGATTGCGGTCTGAATCTTTCCAGATGCTGCTGATGGCAAAAGTTTACTGTTGTAAGGTCTCATGCGCGGCTCGATGTGTATCTGTTGAATATGTCTCGCGCATGAATACAATCTCCTCAACATGGACTAACGGTTCATTAGTTTCGACGAAGTGCTTCAACAGTTGTCCATTTACTAAGAATGTCGGTGCATCATCTGTGAGATCTGAGATCTCAACACATCTACTATCATGCACAGCACAAACAATGAATGGGCCCGTCCACTTGGATTCCAACTTGCCTTGGAAGACCTTCAGCCTTGCATTAAACAACCATACCTTCTGTCCAGGAACAAAGGTCTTTCGTTTGATATATCTATCATGCCATCTCTGTTTCTGCCCTAGGTGTGTGTTCCAGTTGACCTTCTTGATTGCCCATTCTGATTTGTGCACTAATTCTGCGGGCAAATGGCACGGCTTTCCGAAAAACCATCCAGAATGGGGAGGTTCCTGACGGTGTCTTGTAAGCTGTCTTATAAGCCCATAGGACTTGATCCAAGATCTGGGACCAGTCCTTCCTGTCTGGGCGGACAAGCTTTTGCAATATGGTTTTCACCTCCCTATTCGACACCTCAGCCATACCATTGGTCTGTGGGTGGTAAGGACTAGCGACACGGTGTTCGATGCCTTAATCCTTCAAGAGCTTCTTCACATCTCTATTTACGAAGTGGCTACCCTCGTATGATATCAACACTTTGGGGATCCCGAACCTAGAGATGATATGATCTCTAATGAATTTACAGACAGTCCTGCTGTCTGCGGCTCAAGTTGGGATAGCCTCCACCTGTCTGGACAAATAATCTACCGCAAGAAGGATGTATTCAAATTCGTGGCTAACAGGGAATGGGCCCATGAGGTCGATGCCTCAGGCGTCAAAGACATCACAAATGATGACAGGTTGCATCAGCATCTCATCCTTGGAACCAACGGTTCCTCCCATTCGCTGGCATATTGGGCATGACTTCACAAAGGTGATCACTTCGTGAAACAGAGTCGACCAGTAAAAGCCACACTAAAGTACCTTCCATGCGATCTTCTTCCCAGAGAGGTGTCCTCCTGCCTCCAAATCGTGGCATAAAGAAAGGACACTATGGTACTCCTCCTGAGGAATACACCATCTCCAGACACAATCCGGTCCTTCAAAGAAAAGGATCGGATCCTCCCAATGGCAATGTCTAGCATCTGACTTAATTAATCTATGTGGCTCTTGGGCCAGTCTTTGGGAACTTTCTTGGAGACAAGATAGTTCACGATATTGGCATACCATGGGAGTGAGTCGACAACAAAAATCGACTCGTCGGGGAAGGATTCTCGAATCGGTGAATCCTCGGAAGCATTGAGATCCTTGAGACGAGAGAGATGATCAGCTACTATGTTCTTCTTTCCAGGTTTATTACGAATGTCCAAATCAAACTCCTAGATAAGCAAAATCCACCTAAGAAGACGCGCCTTCGCGTCCTTCTTTTCCATTAAATAACGTAGTGTTGTGTGGTCAGTGAACACAATTACCTTGGATCCAATTAAATGAGATCTGAATTTATCCAAGGCAAACACTACCACAAGCATCTCCTTTTCTGTAACTGTATAGTTACGATGAGCGGTATCAAGCACTTTGCTTGCGTAATGTATTGCAAACGGGACGCCATCCCTCCTCTTTCTAACACAGCCCCAGCAGTAAAGTCCGATGCGTCCGTCATGATCTCAAAAGGCAGAGACCAGTCTGGAGCTTGTAGGATCGAGGCGTCCATGATCATTCCTTGTAATAGCTTAAAGGCCTCAAGACATTTGTGATCAACAATAAACTCCATGTCCTTGCCTAAAAGCTCAGTTAGCGGTTAGGCAATCTTAGAAAAATCCTTGATAAATCTCTGATAAAATCCGACATGCCCGAGGAACGACTGCAACTGTTTAACATTGGTTGGTGGCTGGAGTCGTCTGATCACATCCACCTTGGCAGGGTCAACCTCCATTCCTCTCTTGGAGATGACGTGCCCCAACACAATGCCCTCTGTCACCATGAAGTGACCTTTCTCCTAGGACAGCACCAGATTGACCTCACAACATCTTTTGAGGACTCGGTCCAGATTCCTAAGACAGGAATCGAAGGAATCGTCGTGGACCGAGAAGTCATCCATGAAGACTAACACAAATTCGCCGACCATTTCGGCGAATACAGCAATCATGCACTTGTGAAAAGTACCGGGAGCATTGCATAACCCAAAGGGCATGCGCCTGAAAGCATAGGTACCAAAGGGACATGCGAACGTGGTTTTTTCCTGATCCTCCAGAGCTTTGGCTACTTGATTGTAGCACGAGAACCTATCCAAGAAGCAGAAGAATTCTTTCCCCGCTAATCTCTACAGGATCTGATCAGTGAATGGAAGGGGGAAATGATCTTTCTTCGTTGCAGCATTCAGGCGTCTGTAATCCACACAAACGTGCCACGACGTAGGTACTCGCATCATGATCTCCTCTCTGTCTTCGTTGGTGGTCGTCTGAATTCCCTACTTTTCGAGACAACATGGATCGGGGCCACTGATAAAGCTAAAAATCGGTTTCGTGGCTTTTTTTAGAGAAACGTGGTCGATGTAGAGAAGCCGCGAAAAATACAATCTTAGCTCGTATCAAACAAATTCGATTTTCCAAAGGAAAACTTAAGCTAAATATTTATCCAGGTAAGTGTGCCTGGGTCGAACTCAAGGAGGCAGAATAGAAGACCTTGATTTTCTTTTTTGGAGAAAATTCTTGCGATTTTATTTTTATCTCTTCTTAAAGTGATCAAAGGGAAAAAGCACTTTTTGTTTTATTTTTATTTTTATATTTTTTACTTGATTTTAATCTTTTTAAATTTTTATTTAATTTTCAAATAGGGATATTTTTCAAAAAGATTTATTTATTATATAATAGGTGGATATAGGTAAGTGATACTATATAGTAGGTGAAAACCGAGCAACGTGCTCGGACAAACTCACGAAAACAAAACAAGACGAATGCGGTTTTCGAGAAAATCAAAACTCGACGAAAACATGACAAAAGTTCACGAAACTTTAGTACAAGCTAGATGGGGTAGTTGTGTAACTACCCTAAAGAAATCGACAAAAAAAGGAAGTCAAATGTGGTCCAAATAACCCCTACAGCCCATGGGCATAAGCGTAAAAAAACTATTTAAAATGTTTTGCAAATAGGTCCTTCAGGGACTGTTCTGTAAACAAAATACAATTATCTTACATTTAGGTCCCTGCAGAGGGACCTAAATGCAAATACTAGAAACTTGAGGAGCGGGATGAAATATCTGGAAACCTTCTGGATTTATAACGCAAATTTTCCACCGGTACGGAATTGACGGTCGAGATTATATCCTACGGGCGCTGATCTGACGGACGCGTACGCGATATGTGTCGCTAGCCTGTACGTTCTGGAGCTCAACCCTGTTCTTGATTCTGTTACGCGTGTGACGAAGAGGCTTCGTTCTCCGATTTTTCCCGGTCGATCGTCGGCGATCGGGGCGCTCCGGTGGGGCTAGAGGGGTAGCTCCTCCACCCCTCGAGCTCGCCCGCGGTAGGTGGCGGTCAGAGGCAGCTCCGGGCGGTGGTGGTCAACAGAGGAAGATAGCGATCCACTGCAATGGCGTCTGCTCATCAGATGGTTGCGCCATCTTCGAAGTGGATTTTCGTGAAGAGGGAGGCTTCCAGATGCGAGGTACTTGCTCCTTGATGAAGATGAACCTGCAAAGAACAATTATACGTGCTTGATTCATGAAGAATCGGCTCGAGATTGATAGAATTGCAAGCTCAAATCATGGAAAAATAGGGTTTCCAAATTTATTGAGAATTGCGTGAACATGGAAATGAAATGAATCGTGATTTGAGTAAACGATCTGAAGGTGGAAATCTACCTAGCGATTAAGCTAATGATTTGGTCTAACTAATCACGCGATTAGCGTTGCTAATCAATGCACGACTATCGAGAACGAAATTCGAGAAATGGAGGGATTAGGTATGTGGATTCAAGGTTTATTACCTAGAATGAAGTCGCTCGACGGTCGACCTTGGCCGGAGCTTCATGCGCACGACGGTTGCGATGCAAGGCTGACGAGCGCCTTGGAACCTCCTCCGATGTACCCTCCTCCACGCGAGCACCTTCGAGCGAAGCTGTCACCTCCTGAGCGAGCGGGGCGATGCGGGGAATATAGGGGTCGGGCAACTGGAGCTTGAGAGCTTAGGTTGTTGGAGAGTTAGTTGTTAATGGCGGATCTTTGGGGGTATTTATAGGTGGGATGCGTGAGCTCCAAGTCTAAATCAAGGGCTGGCGATGGAGTAGGTAGTTAGGAGGTGAAGATCAATGGATTGGATGGCCTGAAGGTGTTATGGTTCACGCGGAAGAATTCATGGAAGTTGGCCAGTTGGAACAGTTCGACTGAACCTCGTGTCAGCACCTGTTGGCCAGTTAAGCTTAATTCATTATAAAATCATTAATAAATAGTAAATAGAGTTATTTTAATTAGGTTTAAATACAAGAAAGGTAAATAAATTATTTATCTAATTTATGACATAATTACTTTTTATAAATAATAAATAGTATTTGAAATATAAATATTATATTAATAAATATGTATTTATAAATAGGTTTTAGATTTTTTATTTAATAAATAAATAATTAAAAATTAATTTTATATTTTCTTAATTATTAGAATAATAAATAAGGCTTGTGTAATTTTTTATGGATTTTAATAAGTTAATTTATATATTTTAATAAATAAGGGTATAAGTTATCTAGTTCATTTATACCTATATTTTAGGGTTTTTGATTTTATTAAAATAATAAATAAGGTCTAAAAATTATAAAATAATTTAAGGTGAAAATACAAGATCATGAAAGAATTTAAAAATTATAAAATTAAGAAAACTATATATAATGTGTGTTACATAAAATAAATAGCCCTGAAACCCCATTGTCTTTTGGTCCCAAAACCGACTTTTTGCAAACGGACTCCGAATTCGATGAAACCACCTTTATTAATTAGAGAATAATATTTTATGAACTTTAAAGGTGAGTAGAGTGAAATTGGCGTTCGTATGAGGAAGTTATGATGTTCGGAAGTTGAGATTTTGACAATTTACAGGCCGGGTTTCTTGGCATATATACAGGGTAATATTTTTAACTTATTTCTATATTTTTATATACATTTTAATAATAATTAGGAAAAGAGTTTGGTGAAAAATATGTACATATGGATTAATTAAAAATCTTTTGAAGTTTTATATTTATTTTATAAATAATGAAAGGTGTATAAAGTGTGTGTATTAATTTATTATTTTTTTTGGTTTTCTTTCCTTATCTCCCCCTACTTTTCGATTTGTCGACCAATCCATGCTGACTTGGTCTCGAGGGTTAGGTTATAAATATACCTTACAGTTATATTTATATTTTAAGTCATATTGTATATATTTACATATATTCAATCTGCCTTTGTTCTTTTCTTGTTCTTTATTTATTTACATGTTGTTGATGGTTAAAAGTGAATAATTATTCATGAGTGATGATTTGTTAAAAGATGAAAATTAATGAATATTTACATGCATTTGTTAAGGGTTTTAAGACAAAATGCGACAGAAAAATTAATGAATCATGGATTCATCAGCCACCCATTTGGAGTCGGAGATGGGATAAATAAAACCCGTGTTGCACCATTTCTCTATCTCCTTCTTCACTACCTCTTGTAAATTTGGATTCAACCGACGTTGGAATTCACGAGGGGGCTTAGCTTCATTCTCCAAGTAGATATGGTGCGAACATAGAGCGGGATTTATCCCGTGGAGATCGGAGATGCTCCAGCCTATTGCCTTGCCGTTTTCTCCAGGATCTCTAGCAAGCGAGATTCCTGCTCCTCGGTCAATCGTGAGATGATGATGATCGGACACTTATTTTCTTGTCCCGCAAGGAACGCATACTTGAGTGTTGTGGGTAAAGGTTTGAGCTCAGGTAATGTGTGATCATCGACGAAGTCTGGCTCAATCAAATCTGGTTCAGTGTTGGTAGTGGTTGGATCTGTCTTTGAAATTATTGCCACCAAGTCATTCAACTCTGGAGTCAGATCGTCAAAGGTCTCCATGCAATCAGCAAAAGCCACGTCCGACTCGTCATCCTCATCTTCTGATTGTCCTAAAGAGGGAAGGACTGACAGGCCAATCTGGGCCTCTAAGTCATCAAAGATGTAGGGCGATGCATGTTCTGAGCTGAGTTCGTTTCTAAGGACCTCGCAAACTGACTCATGCACAAGATCTTCTCTAGAGGGGCGGGACTCATTGGTGCTAGCTGGGTTCTGTCTCCATGGCCCAACAGTGTCTACATGAATGCAATCTGCTTCGGATGAAGAGTACTCGGTGCTGGATTCTGAATCCAGTCTCTGCCATCTGGTCTGCTTCATCTCAAGTTCCTCATCTCCTCCTAGAGTTTGGAACTGGATTTTCCCAATCTTATAATCAAACAAGGCCCCTACTGTTCTGAGAAAGGGCCTTCCTAGTATGATCTGAGAATCTCTCCAATTACGAGGGGTTTCCATATCAAGGATGGTAAAGTCCACCATGTATTCCTGACCCTCGACTTTGATGACAACATTCCTCAATTCTCCTTGGTACCTCTTGGTTGATTCATCTGCAAACTGAAGGAGGGCTCTAGATTTCCTAAGAGGTTCGAGATTAAGCCGCTCATAGAGGGCAGTTGGCATTAGGTTGATGGAGGATCTGTTGTCCAGGAGAGTGCGTGCAAACGCGGTGTCATCGACATGACTCACCACATAATGTGCACTCATGTCTCTTTGTTTCCTTGGAAACAAATTCTTTATTACGCAAGTCGCGGATACTGACAGGACGTCTTTCTCAACATGGCTTTTGGTCTTCTTACTAACCCTAGTAGGTGTGCATATCACCTTAAGGTATTTCTGAAATGCAGGTGTTATTTCCACATACTTGTCAAAGGGGATTGTGACCTTGATGTGTTTATTGCAAAACTCCGCCATCTCAGGGTCATCTTTTTGAATTTTTTTTAGTTTTCTTCTTTCCACCCTTAAGAGCTCGGGGAAAAGGGATTATTGACTCCAACTCAGATTCTGAAACTGAAAGATTTTCATTCAAAACTGGAACTAAGTTCTGTACATGACTCAGATTCTGAGACTGACTCTGACTTAGACGAAAATAAAACTTTTGTTGCGAAGCCGGTGATGCATTCTCCGCAACTGCTGGAACATCCTCCTAAGATGGAGGTGTGGGCTCTTCATCTGTTTCGTTGGACTCCCTACTGGTGTGGTTCCCTTGCTTCTTTGAGGACTCATAAGTCCTCTTCTTCTGCCGGTGGTGGTGGTGCTGCTGCTGGTGCTGCTCCTTTGCCTCCAAGTTCTCCTCAGGTAGAGACTTGGCGGCTTCTTCCTTTGGTGCCCTTGCCCGATCAGGTACGATCATGGTCCTTCCGCTCCTGAGGGACATATGATTGACATTATCGTACGAAAGGATCTCATGTTCAGATAAAGAATTATCTGAATAGTATACCTGATCTCGTGGTCGGTTCTGGCCTTGATTCAAGCTGTTCGGATTGGCCTAAACCTGAGCGGGAATTGGGGTCTTTGGTGCCATCTGTTGGTCGTGGATATGAGAAACACGATTCAGATCGGTTCTCATATCCAGATAGTCATTCTGGATTTGTTGGACCCTATCAGTTAGGGTCTGGATCGCCAAGGTGAGGGACTCCAATTCACCGGTGGGCTGGGTTGGGTGATGCTAACTCGAGGATGAGGTCCTGTACTGGCCCTGCTGGTTATATCGATATTGCTGCTACTGATGGGAAGGTGGAGGGCCCTGCTGGCCCGAGTGGAACGTGCGCTGCTATTGGTGGTGCTGCTGAGGCTGGTACCCTCGTTCGGGCCAGGACTGTACGAAGCGCGGTGTGGGGACGGAGCCGTTTTCCTGGTAAGCTAGGGAAGGTCGGTGTGGCTGACCGTTCCCTATCCCCGATTGTCTATCGATGGGTTCATGGCTGTACCACATCCCGTTGATCTCGAACACCTGCGGAGGCTCCACGTATCCTGTCTCCACTTGTGGGGGGGTGTGCTGGTCCTGCTGAGTGTAAGTTTGTTCCTCTACCCAGCTACTCTGAGGTCCCGGTGCCTATTCCAGTACAAGATGAACTCGGTGTGCAGGTACAAGTGGTGCAAAAGGGTGGGTAGCTTTATCTTAGCTACCCTCTCAGTAAGTTCCTCCACTTGTTTTGGCAATCTCGATAATGACTCAAGGTCAGTGACCCTCGTGTGAATCTACTCGACCATGGTTAACTTGTCAGCTATCATCCCCATGCTACGAATGAGGTCCTCTGTCAGATATGCTATAGTCCTCCTAGTTGTCTCATTGGATAGGATCGAGGGAGACAACTGATAGGCTCTGGTGGCCTGTGACCTGCTTGTTTCTGCCATCTGCTCCGAGATTTTCCATACAGCATTTTCATTCTTGTTCAGATAACTTCCTCCACATGCGGCACTTACTAACCCCTGCATCTCCGGGGTCATGCCACAGAACAAGGTCTGGACTAAGATCGCCTTTGAAATGCCATGGCAAGGGCATTTCTGAATGAGGCCATTAAACCTATCCCAGGCTTCATGGAATGGTTCATTGTGTCCCTGGGAGAAACTAGCGATCTTTGTTCTCATTTGATTAGTCCTACTGAGTGGATAGAACTTCTTCAGGAAAAGGTCCTTGAACTGCATCTAGGTTGTACATATCACCCTGAGATTTTTCAACCAATGAGATGCCTTATCTCCTAAGGCAAACGAGGTGGCTTTCAGCCGGATATAATCCTACCCAACTCTAGGGTGACTAAGTTTGTTGCAAACCAGCTCGAAGTCTCTGAGGAAGGTGTATGGCTCTTTGTTCGTGTTTCCATTGAACTTCGACAGCAAGCTCATGAAGTGGGGCTTCAGTTCGAATTCTTCAGGGGGGACCTCGGGTACTATCCAGTTATATATCTCATTCTCTGCTGGATTATAGGCATCTACCATCGCTCTGTGTATACCTTCAGCCTCGATCACCTGTCCCAGTCTAGCTATTAATTCTGCATTTAATTGTTCGGCTCTAGCCAGCCGGGCTAAGACTTGGATCATGGGGTCCTCTCTGTTCTCCTCCTCTTTAGGATTTTTCTTCGACATTCTATCCTCTTGTCCTGGGTAAAGAAGATGGTTTAAGTTAGAGGACATATCAAGGAAGGGATTCTTACCGAGGCGATGGTCTTCCTCGGTGAAATCAGAGGAGAGAAAAGGGTTGGTTTGAGAGTAACCACCCTGAGTTTGAGGGATCCAGAACACAAGAGGGTCATGAGTTCTGGTTGGTCCAAGTTGCGCTTGGGCCGGTGAAGATGAGCTTTGTGGGGGGCTTAAAGATAGATTGGCAAATCAGGATTCAATCTCCTCCCAGTCAATCATCTCGGATGGCAAGAAGAAGGTTCGGAAATTCTAAGTGAAGATAGGATTTTACTCCTACCTGAAGCAAGCAATTGAATCCAAACCATGTGTTTTCACACTCAACACGGTGAAGGACCCGAAACCGAGTCTGATTTTCAAGAAAATAGCAAAGGTTACATGGCATATAGGGAAGTCGGCTCAAAGTCGGATGCGTCTTCCCTGTTTAACCTATCACCTAAGATACATGCGTACTTCCTTTCTTTGCTCCTATCCCAAGTTGATGGATTCAAAGACCTGCCCCTATCTACCTGCAAGCAGGGGGAGGCTGACAAGGCTTGGAACTTCACCCTGGGGGGTTACTAGCAACTTGTTGCGAAGTACCGCTGGTTCGCCCCTATCTACTTGTGAACAGGCAGAGGCTACTTGGTACTAGTCAGTGAACCAGAATAATTCAACATGTGATATTTCCTAGGATCAGTTGGTACGTGATATGGAAGGCGAGGATTTGGGCTATGCCTTAAGGTACTCACACACACAAACTCAAGTACCCTCACTCAGCCTAAAAACAAGGTCAGGGATTAATCTCTCGCAAGCAGAACTTCCGATTTTATTAATTTTTTTGGTTAATAATGTTTAGCAGTCCCGATTTTAAGTTAAGTTATCACTGATTAAGTCCAATCCACACAGCACGCCTATCGTCCAGTCCCAATTTCCTTTCTACTTAAGTTGTGAAAAACCAAGAGAAAGGAGTCGAGAAAAAGCTGGTGCACGATAAATCAATGATGCTTATATTGAGTTTAGAGTACTTACAGTGATCTCTTCGCTTTTATGCAGGATGCAAAACAGAATTGAAATCTTTTATACTATATGCAAATGCAGACGACAAAATCCGCTCCTAGACAGGTAGTTCTATTAGCGAGTGAAGCACAAGTTTGATTTGACTAGATCTGTGGTCTAAGTGCGTCTTTTATGTGTGATGTGTGGTCCTAAAGAATTACAAGCACAAGCAAATCCTAGAGTGGCTCGAGGAGCCGCTAGTGCAAGCCTAATCTAAAAATTCAATCCACACAGCACACGGGGACATGTTTCCACTATTTTTACACATGCGAGAACCCAAACGGGAACCGCTGGAAATAATGCAAAAATAATGAAAAATAAAAAATGTACAAGTCCTCTCAATCACTTAAAAAGTTAAAAATGCAAGCTCCTCGAAGCGCCTTCGACTCTTCGTGTTCCTCGCACAAAAACAATTTGAGGTCAGATAAAGGATGACACAAAAATAATCAAAATTAAAAGGCAGAAAAATATTAACAAGAAAATCGGGAATCAGACTACCCGGGGATGGAAAATCAAGCACTCGAAAATTAACTAGAAATTAACCTAAGCCGTGCCTCCCCAGCAACGGTGCTATTTTGAAGAGTCACGTACTACCCTTGTTAATTCTGTCAAATTAATGATCAAAATTAATGTCGTGTCATTCATTGTAGTCAGGTAAATACGGACTAATCAAAAACCACTTTTAATTAATGTCTAATTAATCATGAGCGGTGAATTTATTTTACTTGGGCAAGCCCAAGGTTGAACTCAGGGAGGCAGCTGTCTCCTTAGGTAAATTTTAAGTGAATTTCAGAGGTCCGATTTTCAGAAGATATTTTTGGTATTTTTCAAAAAAATTTATGCAATTTAAAAGGAAGACAATGCAATATCAGGCCAGTTTACAAGTTAAATCAGAAATGTAGTCAAATCAAGTCCAAAAATTATGAAACTTGGCCAGAATGTGAAATGCAATGAAATTAAGCTACACTAATTTATTTGGATTTTTCTGACACTTTATGAATTTACTGTGAATTAAATATGAATACAAGGTGATTTTTACAAAAATTAATTTTAATAAATACCAAAACAGATTATTTCCAGATATAAAAATTATCCTAGATAGATCTAAGTATAAAGAATCCAGGAAAATTGATAAACCTAAAATTCTATGTGAATTGGACCTATTAAAATTAATTAAGGAAATCACAATTTAATTTTTTTTCAAGCCTCAAGATGCGTACAAATGTGTTGATTTTTAGGCACAATGTGAACTAAATTATCCTAAGTCTAATGCGAATTTTTGATGATTTTTGGAGCAACAGAGAATTTAATACAAATTAAAAGGCACAAATAGGCAAAATTTGGACAATTTCACCAATTAAATGATAATAAATTCCACTATTGTCACAAAAATAAGACAAGTGTCACATAAGAAAGAGGACAACTTAAGCTACACAATGCAATTTTTAGAACTTAAAAATGATGTCAAATGAGTACCTAAATATGCGTGCAAAGACAGGGGCCAAATTGCAAATACAGAAAAAAATTATTAAAATTTAAATATGCTGACAGGGACTTAAATGCAATTACCTATAATGCGGGGGACATGTATGTAAAATGCCACAAAACACGTGCGCCTCACGTGGTGCTCCTCGTAGGGATTGAAATGTAATTTTCAAAACCTCTAGGGGCCTCAGTGCAAAATGCCCAGACCGCACGTGAGAAACACGTGGGGTCCCAGGCTCGGATGGCGTCGGAGGCTAGGAGGTCGGCTCAGGGATGCTACAGGCTCGGACGTGGTTCGGGCTAGCTTCGAGGCTCCGAGCCTAATGGTCGGGGAGGAGGCTCAGGGGAGGTGACGTAGCGCTTAATGGACCGTTAGATGGATGAGATCTAACGGTTGTTGATGGTTGGTATGTGTCTTGATGCGGCCCTCTGGATCAAGATGGATCCAACGGTACCTGGAGCTCGCTGGAGATGAAGACGTGGATGATCGAGGGTCGTTATATCATGATGGATCCAACGGTATCTGGAGCTCGGGGAAGAGGTGACGTGGCGTGATGCAGAGCATGGGATCCTCCTGATCCGACGGCTGCGGGTTGATGGCAACGTGGCTCGCTCACCGTCCGATCAAGGTGATCAGACGGGACTGTGATTCGTGCTTAAACGGTCCCCCGCCTCCTACGGCGGAGGTGGCTGTGCTCCGGCAAAGTCCTCCTGGCTCCGCCTCCTCCTCCTATCGTCGATGAAGCTCGGAGGCATCTCCTAAGGAGCTAGGGATGATCGGGGAAGCATCAGGGAGTCGCCGGAGGGTCTGGATAGGACTGAGGAGGTCCGTAGGCCGGAGGCAATAAATGTCGAGGGAGCTCCGGCGACGCGTCCGGCCAATGAAGGGCTTAGTTACTGCAGGGGTTAGCTCAATAGCCGAGGCGTGCAAAATGTTTGTGGGGTGAAGGCGAGTGCGGAGGGAGGCCTGTGGTGTTGTGACAGAGGTCCAGTGGTGCTGCTCCGCCAAGTTGGCGGAGCTCTCGCCGGCATGAAGGGTGATGCGTAGTAGGAGCAAATGGAGATGTGCGCGAAGATTCCAGCTCCGAGGCGGAGCTCGGAGGATGGTTAGGTGGTCATGAAGATGAGCGAAGGAGGTGAATAAATATCGAGAAAAAGAAAGGAAATAAAGATGGAGATCGGAGGGGGGAATGGAGGGTGCTACCTGGGGATTGGAGCTCGGAGTTGGGCTCCTGGTCATCGCTCGAAGGCCGGTAGGTGTCCAGAGCTCGTGCAGCTCACGGGGGAAGCTGCGGCACGGCGGCGTGCACCGTGGATCTCGCCTGAGAAGAACAGTCGTCTTATCTCAACGTCTTTTCTAATCGATGTCACCAATAGGAAGGTAGGAGCTCGGGGTTTCTCTCCGTAATGGCGGATGGGGTCTACAATCGACGGAGAGGGAGTATTTATAGGTTGGAAGTGGCGGTGATAGGTGATGGAGGGCGAGGTTGGTGGAGGTTGTGGGGCGACGTGGGTGGAGCGCATGGCGATTGAGGGGGTTGGCGAGGATGAGGGTAGAGTGGTCTACAAGGTGGAGGTGATAGAGGCCGAAGAGGGTGGCCGGAGTGGGACTGAAAATAGAAAGGGGGCGGCTCGCGCACAAGGTGGACGACGTGGGTGCGGGCCTTGCAGGAGAAAGAAGATGACGTTTGGACCGTTTGATCAAGCGATCCAATGGTCAGGAGAAGGGCACGAGAGGAGGGTTGGGATTAGATCTAGGGAGGTCAGATCAATGGGCGCAAGGCGCACCATGTGGCACGCTAGGACTTAGGCACGAAGGGACGGTCGTGATGATGGCTGGGCTTTGATCGAACGGTACAGATCCAAAGCGAGACGAACAGTGGCCATGAGGAGAGAAGGGCAGCCATCGAATGGTGGAGAAGATGGGACACGTGGCGGCCTGTGGGAGAGGCACTCACAGACGGCCCAGATGAAGTTGGGCTTGATCGGAGGGTCAAGATGCATTGCGACTTGGATGGCCTAGATCAAGAGTGAGGGGGCGGGATCGCATGGAGGAGATGGAGGATGTGTGGCACGCAATGGAGCGGGCCGCATGGCGCAATCAGAGGGCGTCGCGTGGCCAGCTCTGAGTGGCTGAAAAAGAATGGTGAATAAGAGAGAGAAGGAAGCTGAATTTGGAAAAACACAAAACATAAAAGTTGTAGATCTCGATGAGATCTACAAATTTCATGTTGACCAAAAATGGATATGAGGTCAAACATGATACAAAAAATACAAGGGTACAAATATACATACATATAGTGCACAAAGGGCCCCAAAACCCAAGTTTTGCATACGAGCTCCGATTTGAATGAAACTAGTCTCATTTTGAAGGTCTCTGAATGTGTATTAATCAGAAAGTGAGTGGACCTAAATCGGAGGTTGTATGAGGTAGATATTTGCATTCTAAGGTCTGAGGTGTCCAATTGGGTTTGGGATTTTTATTGGGTATTTTTACAAGATAAAAACCGTGCCCCTCTTCCTTGTATTATTAGTTATTAATATACATAGTTTAGGGTTGGTTTTATTGTATTTGGAGTCAGTATAAAATATATATAGGGTATTTTAGCTAATATATAGGTGAATATTTACAAGTGGATTAGGCTTCTTATTTAATGCAAATATAAATGCTAAAATGCAGATATTATGTATGCATGTATGTATGCTAATTATGCACGATAAAGGGAAATATGCTGCTAAATAGTCGGCAACAAGGCTCTATTTTCAACATTAAGAGTGATGAATCACAGATTCATCAATGGTGGAATGAGCCATGATCATTCTGTAGAAATAGTGGACTCTAAAAAGAGTTTTCGAGCTTAGAGTCCAACACGAAATGTGTGTAGTGAAATAAGAGGATTCGGTAAGAGAGTCATCATGAACCCTAGGTGGAGTGACGATCAGGGAGCTCAGAACGAGGTTCGCAAAAGCTTTACACAACCCTTTGAGTTCGCCCTGGTGAAGAGGTGATGTCGGCACCGTAGAGTCGATGTAGGTGTTCATGGATTCTGAACAAAACCCCCTCCAAGATGCGGCATCGTGATGGAAATAGGAGTGAGATGATGATGGAATGTGAAGAAGGGATAGAAGAAGAATTCAAGAGGAATTGAGAAAATAAGGCTTGACGGAACGGGATGAATAAGAAGGGGTGTAAGAAGAGAAGTGGAGATGGAAGGGCACAAAGTGTGTGGAATTGTTGATCTTGATCTACTTTTATTTGATCCAAACAAACCTCGAAACATGGGTTAATTAACCAACTCAACACAACGAAGCTGTCAAATTTTGGTAATTATCTTGTCAATTTTATTGGTTATTTTCAGGCAATTATCTTTTCACATGTCCTTAAAGGGCTATACCCATAAGAGTGTGTATTGTCGGGAAAGTACCCCGTACTTGTTCCACCTCCTTTTGTAACTTGCGATCTATACACTTAGAGCTCCTTGATCTCGTGCCTGGGGGGCTACTCAACCAAAGAAATAGAGAGGGGAAGCCGATAGGAAAACCTGGTACTTCCCTTACAAGTTAGGTACTCGGACATAGGATGATGAGACAGACACCCTGTGAGGGGGTGGTCTATGCTCAATACTTCAGACCAAGTCGAATGTTCCACACAAGGCGGGAACATCGTCATGGATGACACTCTACCTGCTTTCCTCATAAACATTTCATGTAGAGTTATATAAATTTCATCACTCACACATGCATATCTGTGGGTTTTGATCATCGTTGTTTGAGTTGCTTGTTCACAATCCAAGAGCCGAGAGAGGCGCTAATACATCGATTGCCAGGCCCAACTTGTTGGGAACTGCATGCACTCTAAGATCGGATGCTAGGATCCTATGTTCTCACTT
Organism: Ottelia alismoides; assembly: GCA_037367405.1. Classification (NCBI taxonomy): domain Eukaryota; kingdom Viridiplantae; phylum Streptophyta; class Magnoliopsida; order Alismatales; family Hydrocharitaceae; genus Ottelia; species Ottelia alismoides. The sequence continues at coordinate 87,091 of JAZKJV010009359.1, forward strand.
CAACAATTGGCACCATTGTCGGGGAGCAACGGTCAGGTAGATTAGCATCCTTAGACACTTAGGTTTTTTCTGCTTGGTCTGCTTGCTTGTTTATTTACATATCTTTCACAATTGTTCTTTTATAATTGTTTCATAATTGCTTCTGGCCTTGTTTTTATTTGCTTTGCTGTGAGGGACCACTTATCGAGGGAGATCGTATTCGGATCACCTTTGAACCCACGTGAGGCAAAGCAAGTCATTCTTCTCCGACCTGTAAGAGAGAGCATCAAAGGAGACAAAGCATAGTGTTGAGGAGCAGACTTTGCTTTAGTAGCTATTTTATTTGTGTGTGTGTGCGTGAGAGAGAGAAAGGGAGAGAGATTTATTCTGAACTTGTAATAAAACATGTACACTTGGACACTTGGACTATTCGGGGTTTGTTTCGCCAAGTGTCGGTGCGCTTGGGGGACATCACCGAGTGTTTGATAGTTTTCTTTATTTTTCTTTTCTTTCCCTTATTTTTCGCTTTGTTTTGTTTCTCATGATTTGTATGTTTTCACTTTTCTTTTACTTTGTTTTGTTTGATTGGGTCCCTAGAGATTATGATTGCTTGATCGAGTAATTTAGGTCAATAGCTTAATATGTCTCATGCCCCTATAGTCACTTCGCTTGGACATAGATTTAAATTACATGGACTTCATGTAATAGCATTTCCTGCTATAGGACAATTTCGCACCATTGCATGCATTTAGTGGAAATTTAATTTTGTCTGGCATCTCGCATAGAGAGCGTTGGGAAGCAAGGTGAGTCTTCTTACTAAGCATACATCCTACAACACGATGATGAGTTTTCCAACATCGTGTTAGCTTGCATTACTTTTCCACCCTCTCTCTTATTTTTGATCACTTAGAAAAAACAAAGGAAAACAAGAAATCATTAGGCCAATGCAAAAAACACTCAAAACAAGTAAAAACTCAAAAAATTTAAAAAAGGACTGCTGAAGAAAACTTGACCTAATTCTAAAATCCGAAACAAATTTCATTGTTTTGGGTTCATAAGGTCCTCATTGTTTTCACGTACCATCCAGTCAGAGTGAGGCGCGACTCCCTAAAGATTACAGCCCAAATCCCTATATGTGGTTGCATTGATAATCAGTTGGGATGGTGAAGTAATGGTGCTTCTATCATTCATAGGTGAATAAGGCCTTGTAGACGACGGTGTTCCTGCCTTGTGAGGAACATCAGACTTGGTCTGAAGTATCGAGCATAGGCCACGCCGTCACTGGGGTGTCTATCTCATCGTCCTGTATCTGAGTACCTCACTTGTGAGGGAAGTAGTGTTTTCGCCTATCGGCTTCCTGATGAATATGCATTTCATCATCTTTATTCATTTATTTTAGCTAAAAATCCTTTATTAAACACATAAAAATATCACTAATTCCATTCTCTGACTAACCTGCATATTTGTGAAAATATTGTATATTTATCATTTTTTAACCTAAAATAAATACATAAATAAAGTAAAAATAAAGAAAATACAAGATTGTATATATATGTAATAGATACAGGCTTATTCATACCCCGATAGAAGGTCAATACTTGACCTGATCAATAAGGAATAAAGTGGGATAGATAAGACCTAAAATCCAAAAAATACGTGAACCTGTATATATCCCTCACTTGTATAATATTGTCTAAATTACACACTATTACATTGATTTATTCATCGCTAAATCCCTTGTAAAAAAGATAATTCTTTCTTAAAATTATGCATTAAACCCTCTTGTAAATAATAAAAATAATGTCAGTATAAACTTATATATATTGTATAGATAACATCACTCTCAAAATTCCACATAGCTCTACTACCAAAATCAATATTTCCTCCACATGAATGCTAGATTTCGCAAACTCACTTTCATTGTACTTCATGTTAAATTACCATTAAAATGGAGGTGAATTCGTAAAATTTTGAGTTAAGGTATTAAATATGGCCAATTGGGGTATTATTGTATACTATGTATATCATCAAATATATTATTTTCCTTGTGCATATTTGTGAATATTTTATTTTTCATTACTTGTAAATATTGTATTTAACTCATATAAAATATAAATAAAATCACATAATCAAAAAATCACCAAAAATAAAATCATGTATATATTGTATATGTATGACCATGTATAAATTGTACCTACACGCATTTAATTAAACTAACTAATTAACACTTAAAAATCAAATAAAAATATCATTATAACCCTTGTAAAATATTGTAAACAAATAAAATATTAAACTATGTATGTTTATAAATAATTAATTAAAATCAGAATATTGTATATATAAGTATACATACCTGCAAATAACACTCTATATTTATTTTAACCCTTGTAATTATATTATTTAACTAATTAAAAATCACAAAAATTAACTTTAAATTATTCATAACATTTTTTATTACATTACTTATTTAAATTAATTCATTTTCTATTTTCTAACTGTTTTGTCATGTAGCCTAATTTGTCCGCATCTGTGGCATGCCCTGATAGGCAAAACCCGGGTCTGTTGACCCGGGTCAACTCCTCATCTGCGCTCCCTTCCTCCGCTAACCTCACACCACCATTACTTCATCCCATTTTCCCATGAACCTTGATCCATAACGCCTCTCGTATCCTTCGTCAACATTCAAGCTTATTGAATCACCTTCCACGCCACTACCTCAGATCCATCCATCACTCCATGATTTGCACCACTTTTTAAATTCAAATATCGTCTGACTTCACTTTATAAATAACATCCTCCCACCTGTGGTGACTCTTCAATCCATTTTTCGGTCATTGTCCTCCTCAAGATCGATCCCTGGAGTGAGATGTAGGTGACAGCTACGGTTCCCCACGATTTGGAGTAAGAGGGAGCACCTAAAGTTCGTGATTCAACCACGTTGTCGGCGATCATTGTCGCACGTCTCTGCCTCTCCGCCCAGCCGTAGATCGAGGCGATCTTTGTCATTCTTCTTATTCGTAGGTAACCTAGATAGATTGTCTTTTATTCAATCTTTATGTTTCGCTTTAATTTCATCTTAATAATAAAGATTAGATCTTTTTCATCCACCTCTGATCTACAGGATCGGAGGAGCTCTGATCACCCAACTCAATTTCTGACCATGCCTACATCTCCACCCGACCTTTTTCCATCTCTTCCACGGTCTATACATCGTTAGATCTTCATAGATCTGGAGTTCAGTCTCTACTCTGACCATACCTCTCCAGAGACTCTCATTCATCCCCATTACATTATCTTCTAACCTGATTCTTGGCTGGAGCATACCTCCGAGCATGAGATATCACTTGCAGGTTGAAGCAGCTTTGGATTTCACATATAATGCAAAATCGAAGCCTAAAGATGGTTCCTGGAGTAGCCAAGAAGACCACCTTCCAGATTGATCATCTGGTAGTTTCACTGCGATCCAAGGTGCAAAACAGAAGTGGGATCCGAGGAGCCTCAATTTGAGACCAAGTTAAGGAAGAACAGAGCTTAGACGAGGCAACTCCAACCGATTGATGTTTGTTGGGGAAGACCTGCTTACCAGTTCATCCAGATGTCTTTGCAGTCGCACGATCAAGAACGCGACGCTAGATTCAATCTCCACCGTCGATTCAGTCCCAATTCTGAGCCGAAGATTGAAGCATCAAGAGCAGATCGAACTGTCCAAGCCACGTTGCCATCGAACCGTCCGATCAGAGTTGCAGTTCATCAAGGCAGTCCAACGCTCCACGTCACTTAAAGGGTAACTTTGCACCCTTATCTCTGTTCTTTTATTTATTTGCAATAAAGTCCCTGTGTGGACATGTGTCAGTTCATCTTAGATTGAACATTTAAACTTTTAGCCTTGGTATATATTATATTTTAAAAAGAGACCTTTTTAAATTACTCGTGTGCCTAGCACGTGCTTTGTTGGGTAAATTGCAATAAAGGTATCACATGTTTTGTTGTAATGTTAGGACCTCAGAATTAATTTATTTTCATTTTGGTCCAGTCTAGCGAGGCACACGTGCTTGGGCGCGTGAGATTTTAGGAATTTTGCAAGATTAGCCCTATCTTTTCATAATTGTTATCATTCAATCTAAAAACTTAAATTAATTACATATAGGTACCTGTGAGCCTGCATATTTATTTTTCACATTTAAAATTAAATATAAATTATCAAAATATTTAAAAAAAAATCTACAAAAATTCACTTAGGCTTTTATAGCATTCATCTTGCATCCTTAATTTCCATATTGCATTTTTATTTATTATTTATTAAATTTCTAAAACCCAATAAAAATATCCTTTTGGTATTTAAAAATCATAAAAAATACAAAAATTCTTCCCAAAATTCTAAAAAAATTCATGTGTGCTTGTTATGATTTATTCTAATTACAGTACCATTTTTCATATTTATAAAAAATTATAAAACCTTCACAAGCATAAAAAATTCATATCAAATCATATAAATTTTCAAAAAAATCATAAAATGTCTCTTTGTAAAATATAAAAATATATCTTTTATTTTGTATCTATTCATCCATTTTTATCTTTCTTTATTATTTAAAAATTTAAAAGCATTTGCATTGCATTTTGTTTGCATTATTCATTGTTTTTCAATTATTTTAAAATCTAGAAAAAATTGCAGAAATTTGGAAAATTCACAAAGGCATCATAAAAAGTTTTAAAACTAAAAAATAATTTTTGTCCACATTTCTGTGTATATTGGCTAAAGAGAAAAATTCCAAAACGAGTACATTATCTTATTGTTTATTTTCGTTTAATATTCCATTGCTTGAAAATAAATAAAATAAAACAAATATATATTGCAAAATAAAAAATAAAAAAATAGAATACCAAATAAAAATGAAATAAAAAATCATAAAAATACAAAATTCTAAAACACAAAAATCAAGCATAGTTTGACTTAGGAATTCCTTTATTCTTTGCATTGATTTATTTCAATTATTATAATAACCCTCGGGATTTTTGTAGCCTCCCTGAGTTCGATCCTATTAGCTATACAAGTAAATTAAATAGTTATTTCTCGTGCTACACTTTTGTATTTATTTTTACTTGAGAATAAATAGTTTTTTTATTGACGCTTCTTTGGGTTACTATGACATGTGTTAATAATTCCTATAAATGAAAACCTTGAGATTTCATGTCAACAAAATGACACCATTGTCGGGGAGGTACTGTGAGGGTAGTTGGTTTTTATTTTGGCCTACTATTCTTGGTTGCAAATACTTTTTTTTGATCTGATTATTGTCTTTATTTTTATTCATTCTTCTCATTGTTCATATTTACTGTATTTAATTCATTCATTTTTACTCCTATTTTCATAACTTAGATTCTTACATTATCTTTTATTTCCACTTTCTTGCGAGGATGAACGAAGGCGGTATTCTTAGGAGCCCCGGTGCACCCAAGCGAAATGGAGGCGGCTTGATTCTTCACCAAGTCGTAGGAGAGCGTAGGAGGAGAAGAAGATTTGAAGGAGACCATCATTTGGAGCATCGGGCTTTGATAAATTTTAGTATTTATTTATTCATTCAAACTCTTGTAAAAAGGACATTACACACTTTGTTTCTGGGTCTGTTTTGCCAAGTATCGGTGCACTTGGGGGATCTCACCACTTTTGTTTTTATTGCCTTATTTTTTCTTTGTTTTCACGTGATTTTATGTGCTTGAGCCACTAGTGATTGCTCTAATTAACTTGTTTGAGCCAGGCAATTAATTAGGTCCAAAGCAGTAAATAAGAATTTATGTACCTGTAGAGTAGAGCGTAATTGGACTTTATCAAATTTCAGTAGTTCTTGCCCGTTAATAGAAGCTATTGCAAGGACGGTTCACGTGCATCATTTAAATTAGTTTTATTTTCTGTGTTTAAATTCTGTGTGGATCACCCTGTGTGTAGAGTGTTGGCGACAAGGTACGCATCTCTAGCCCATGCATGCATCATTGATTTAATCGTGCATTGACATTTCTGACTTCCTACCTTGTTTTCACTCACATAATTTAAAAAGGAAATTGGACATCGATCGGCAATTTATTGCAAAATATTAAAAATGAGTGATAATTTGATAAAATCGAAACTGTTAAAGAAAACTCGACCCTAAGAATAATTGCGAGGACAAAATCAATTGTTTTGGGGAGATTAACCCCCTCATGTTTGAATTTACTTGCAAGTGAGAGAGAGACAAACATTTGGATAGATCCAAGACAGGATTTTCATATAGACTATTGGTTCTACAAAAATGATTAGCTACTTCTCAGTAAGGGAATGTGGGTAGCCAGTAAATAGTCATGTTTCCTTAGTAGAGTGGGTGGTTTAGAGGACTCTGCGTAAGGCTCCGTCCTCAAGTAACGGGTTGTCGTTTTTACGGTCCGTACTTACTCCCATACTGGATGAAAGTAGGTGCAACTAGTTGTAAAATCGGGCCAGTCTTTAGGGAAATACAGGTACCTAACAGCTCGTTAACTCTTTCCAAGATTGTATTTATCACCAATAAAACTGAAAAGATAATAGACCGAATTCCCATGATCTTCACTTGTGTTGAGTTGGTGAATAGGGGGTTTGTTTTCCGCAAACTTCCTGCACTTCACTCATTCTCTTCTTATTTGACATGCGTAATTCTCGCATCTCACCTCTTCATATCGAAGATGTCGGATTGGAGCATTTCTCGTTCGGACTTTGCGGAGATATTTCTCACACTCCAAACCGATCATCTTCTACTCGGGAAGCCTCACTCCCGAGTATACCTCTTTCTCCACTTCACCCTTCACCACATCCATCAATAAACTATTCAAGATTAACTCTAATCTTAGACTATCATTTGTAACTCCATCATTCATAAGAACTAATCCAGTGCAAATTACACTTGCAGAAATTGATTCAGTGCACTTGATGCCACCTAAGGGAAAGGATTCCATGGCTGAGCAAGCCAAGATCAACACCGCCATGTTAGCCTCTATTCAGATGATTCAAGCACAATTGACAAAGCAGGTTGACTTTCAAACAACATTGAGGGATATGATTCTCGAACTGAGGCAGAATAGGAGAGAGAAGGATAGAAACAATGGAGGAGGTGGGAATGGGGGAGAAAATCCTATAGAGCTAGTGGCTAAGCTTACATTAAAGGATGCCTATAATGCAGGGGCAGGACAGACTAATTCATGGATTCAAATCCCTGCGATTCATGGGCATTTTGATCTCAAGCCTATGATTTTGCCACTTCTCCCTATATTCCACAGAAATATCAATGAAGAACCTTACGTACACCTCCAACTTTTTGATCGCATATGTGGAACAATACACTACTCTAATGCCCCATTAGAGGTAGTAAAGATGACAACCTTTCCATTCAGTCTGATGGACAAGGCATTATATTGGATATATCACTTGGGAAGGGTTGCCACAATATAGGAAGAGTTTAGGTCCGCATTTTTGAACAAATATTACTCTCTTGGATGTCTCAACAAAGTGCGATCATTGATTTCTAACTTCTCCCAGATGTTCCATGAGCCTATTCATGAGGTGTAGGGAGATTTAAAGACTTGATGGAGAAGTGCCCCCACCATGATATTCCCAAGACAAGCTTAATGCAAAATTTCTTTGAGGGGTTAAGCATAGAAATCCAGAAGCTTGTAGATGTCGCTTGTGGGGGAATTCACTTCAATAAGGACAAGGATGACCTTTATTAGATTTTTTAGGAGATGGCTGAGAGCTCAGCATCTCTATCTTCCTCACATGCTTTTTAGAAGCATCCCGTTACCTCTCCTGCAATAACCCACAAGGTTGTCAATATGACGACATCGCATGAAGTAGATAGGGTGGACAGTTTTGATCTGACCATCATTGGAAATCACCTATCCAAAGTTAATATAATTGAGAAATGATCTAAGGAGATATAGAAGCTCCGATCGAATAGAGGATGAAGAACCTAGATATACTAGACGAGATAACGAAGCATCTGGAGCTTCTTGTCAGTACGATCAACGCATGCCAGAGTGCGAGTGTAGCAACCGACACTTCTGCCCGGGAGCAGACCTCTTCCACCCAGCAGATTACCTGAGGACCATCCACAGTTCAGCGTGTTTATTACGTGCAAACCCATGACCAAGTCCTGCAGCATTCACAGCAGATTGTCTTATACCAACAAGAAGGTCCATACATTCTTGAGCAGCATGCTCCACCACCCCCTTCATTCAAGAGGTGAATGGTATCTGGTTTCGACTAAGAGCGCAACCAGCCCCATCTGTCAGGGCAAGGCCAATCGGGTTCCCAGCAGGGTCAGAGACCTTCCGACCAATTTTAGGGAGGCAGTCCGTAGCAGTAGCGGCAGCAGCAGCAGCAATTCCAACCGCAGTATCACTCTCCACAACACTTTCAGAACTTTAGACATGGTCAGCAGCAACAGTTTGTTTATTTCCTACAGCCCTATCATTAGCAGCAGTCTGTGTATTTTCCTCCTCCTCATTATCAGCAGCAGTATGGATACCAGCAACCTCCACACTATCAGACACAGTGGCAGCCTGTCATTGAGCATCTAGAGGCCCCTTCAATGAATCCCGCACTTAATCAGCTTATACTGCTCATGAAGAACGTGAATGAACTGACTCAGAGGATCGACAACCTGACCACCACAAAGACATTGATTCCTGTACAGGTCGAGGCCAACCCCAACAATTTCAGACGCAAGGAGAAGGTACCTCGTAACCCATCCACACCCGAGGCAGGTATGGCTCTTGATTTTACATGTTTATCCGATGCCATTCATCTCAGGAGAGGTAGGAAATTGCAGCCGTCTGCACACCAGTTGGGATTGGGACATCGAGCCATTGAGAGAGCCTCATCTTCCACATCATCTTCTTTACCAGCAGTTGATAGCTCTAATGTAGCAATACCTGAGTTTGGAGTTTCACCACCTTCACCACCACTTTCACCTTCACCAGGCAGATGCAGACCAGTGTCAGCCGAGAGGGAGAATACACCACTCGTGGATCCTTCTTCTACACAAACATCAACAGCCCACCCTGCTTTAGATTTTTATTTTTCCTTCACCTATTTTGGAAAACATTGTACAGACTGATTCTGGTTATCCTATTGCAAATAAAGATTCCACCTTGAATAATCGAAATGAGCATTTGAATGTTTCTTCTAAATCTGTGCCATTATGATGAATCTGCATTTCATCATCTTTATTCATTTATTTTAGCTTAAAATCCCTTATAAAACACATGTATATATTGATAAATTCATATTCTTACTAACTTGCATCTATGTGTAAATATTGTACATAAATTATTATTAACCTAAAATAAATAAAGAAAGAAATAAAGGAAAAATAAAGAAAATTTAAAAAAAAAAGAAAAGGACTATATATATGTAATAGATACATGCTGACCCGAACCTCGAGAGAAGGTCGAAACTTGACCTGATCGACCAGGAATAAAGTAGGAGGAGATAGGGTCCTTAATTAGATAATCCAAAAAATGTTTTCTAAATACTTTTCTATGTATATTTGTATAAAATTTGTATTATTTTATTTGTAATATATTGACATCAAATTAAATAATTTTCAAAACAAAAGTTGTAAATAAAAATGTTTTCTGAATAATAAAAATAATTGCAAATCAAAATCATTACAGAACAAAAGTAACCACATCCGGAAAAAGCCATAAAGAGATAATTGAAAGATAAATTCCGACTCTGTATGAACTCAAATTGAATCAAACTCACTTCCATTGTATTAGAAATTAAATTATCTTTAAAATGATAGTAGTTTATAAATTTTTGGAGTTACGGTTTGAAAGTTGGATTTTTAGGGTCATTTATGCAATTTTACCATTTATTTATCATATATATTTATTTATATACATATTATATTTGTAAATAATTGTAAATACTTTTTAATTTAATTATTTAAAAAAATTAAAAATAAACTAATTTCTTTATTTAACTATCTATATAATGTACCATATGTATATAGTATATGTATATAGTTAATTCCCTTAAATAACCCTCACAAAAAATAATAAATTAACATTTATTATTTAGTTTAATAAAGTGGCGAAAATAAATAAATTATGTAAATAATTTTATTAACTCCACCACTAACTTCCTTCCTTCTCTTTTTCTCCATTCAAATTTTCCTTATCTTTATCTCCATTCAAAATTTTGAAATTCAAATTCAATTCTTTTCCCCATTAATATGGCTCCTCCTCCCTCATTTTAGTTTGATCAATCTTTGGTGAGAGGAGTCTAATCTCCAAGAGCTTCTTATTGTAGAAAGGTGCCTAGCCTCCGAGCCTTCTGTTAACAGCGAGTCGACCTTCGTCAAGGTCATTACGGCATTTTCCGCTCCCACGGTGAGGTCAATTTTTCTCTTGTTCTTAACCTAGGTTAATCTTTGTTTAATTTTTACATTTTTGATTTCATCATCATTTTTTCTAGAGATTAGTTAATCATTTTTAATCAACCATCACGATATGATCCATCCTCGATTCTGAATTCACATCCACATCTCGATCTACCACATTCCTATTCTATCTCACACGATCTCTCACCTCCAGTCGTGTACAGAAGTCGGAGAATCGGTTCCATCCCATCACAACTGTCAGAACCTCATCGCCCACTAATCCGTTTGAGTTTTGGACCGAGCCATCATGCTCGAGTCGTTATCTTTGATTTCATTGCAGGTTCACAGGAAATTTGAAAAAGGAAACAGAAATATATATATATATATATATTCATTTGTTGTTTACAAAATATATATATAGTAATTTTGGGTCACCGCCTGGAGAGACCCCCGCACCCGCCTGGCCAGACCCATCAGAAGCATCTTTCGTCCGTCGCTCACATCATCCATCACCATCTCGCAACCGACGTCCTCCACCTCTGGACCACCGTGCACCTGGAACGACCCCGTCACACGCTGATGCACGCTGCAACCATCCATCGATTTCTGTTGCACCACCAAGCACCGCTACATCTCGAAGCCCGCGCCACCATGAGCCCAACCGTCATCATCCATCGGCGCCATCCTTGAGATCACACCGCCTCGTCGTCGAAGCTATGTCGCCCTCCGCCTGGACTGCCATCACGTGCCAACCGCCATCACCCATCCTGCACAGCATGTCGCCTCCATCGCCAACCTCAAGCTTCACCACCATCAGTCATGAACCCGACCGCCCGCGCACCCATGCAAGGCCCTTCGCCACCAGCCGCTCTTGGTTGCTCTGTCGTGAGCTCCGCCACGCCCCCACAAAAGCTCCACCAATCATCCTTTGTCGGTCGCATTCCACCCCGAAGTTCTGCAAATTGCAATAAAGCCCAACGTCGGAGTCAAGAACGTGCTTCGCACGATTCTCCTGGGTAATTTTTACTTTCCGCACGTGAGTTTATTTCTTGTTATTTTTTATGCAAAAATAATAAACTATTTACAAATAACCCATGTTTTCCAAATTATAAAACTGCATGTTCATTTCATTGAAATAAATATCATTTGTGATCAATAAAGTCTCCAAAATTCAAGTTATGTTTCTATTATGTTTCTCTTCATTGTCCAATTTTTCATTGAATTTTATCATAATTTGTTATTATTAAAAATAAAAAACATTGCATTTTCTCTATTTAAAATTTGAAAAATCGTAAAAATTCTAATATTACGTAAAAATTTTAAAAAAAATAGATTAGTTTTCTTTCTATGCATTTTATCCCCAATCTAATTTTCACATAATAATTATTTATAAAATCAAAAAATGTAAAATACTAAAAATCTTAAAAAAATCATTTAAAATTGTAGAAAAATCCAAAAAATATGATTTCACTTCCTATTTTAGATAATTCATTATAGTTTATAGGAAAAAAATTGCAGTATCATTTTATTTTTTTTAATTACAAAATAATAATTTTTTGTCACTATTTGCATTTTCCCCTATTTTTATTCATTTTGAAAATCCTAAAAATCTGAAAAACTCTCAAAAATTACAAAACATTAAAAAATCATCAAAAATACAAAAATGTTTTATTTGGACTTTTTTGAGCATTTATTCATATTTGAAAAATCCAAAAAAATCAATTCTTTTATGTATAAATTTGTTTTGAAAATTATATTTTTTGAACATTAAAAATTGCAAAACTAAAAATCATTAAAAATCTGAAAATCACAAAAAAATAGAAATTAAAAATTTAAAAAATTAAAAAGATAAAATTTCAAAAAAAACCAAGATAGTTAGCATTTGAGATTCCCTTTTTCTTTTAGTTGATTTTTTTAGATTATTTGAATAACTTTCATGAATTGTAGCCTCCCTGAGTTCGATCCTGTTGCTATACAGGTTAATTAAATAGCAAAAATTCTCGTGCTACCATGGATGTCACTTATGTGATCCTCCACCTCTTATTCAAATTTCAATTAATTGCCATGAATCATATTCATATAATTAATTCTTCCAAAGGAAATAAACATCTATTCATAATAGAGTGTTTCTAATTGGATATAATTATTTCAATCCCATTAAATCAATTATCAATCCAATTCAATCAACAAACTTGATTGTTACTCAAATATATGGTATTATCTCAAAGTACATATTAATTCAAATTTTAATAATTAGAAAATACACCATGATTTCTCCAGCATTATCGAGTCCCTGTCCGCTGTCATAGCCAGTACCGACGGGAGCGAGACAGACCGCACACGGTGCAACCTGCTACCCAACGCTCCCCGACTAGACACCATATCCACCTTAGGAAAGGATAATGCCAAATCGATCATTGTGTATTTGAGATGTTCATCGGTTTTTCAACCGAAATTATACCATATAGTAATACAAAACCATTTTGATTATAAGAAAATTTGCTAGAAAAATTCCCAAACCTATTCAAGTAACATGTTTGTTGAAAGTGTATCACGTAACCAATTGGTGACTTAGATAAAATCTAATCATTTATTGGTTGAGGCAATGTCATTTAAGGGAACAATTATCATTCACATATTTCTCAAAGATTATCTATAATTATAACAGGAAATTAACCATTAATTTTACAAGTTTCTTAAATGACTATCACAAGGTTCATGATTAGGATTGCAATTTTCAACAGTGACCCTCACTTACTAAAATTAGCATATCTCATTCATTTTAAATCCAAATTTAGCAAAATCAGTTTCTAAAGTTTGCTACTTGATTTAAAACAGAACTTACATGATTAGCATGCATTTCCATGCATTTTAAAATAGTAATTAACTCCTTAATTATGTCATCATTCGCCATCCCAGTGGATATAGATTCATTAAAATGATCATATCTTGAGTTAACGGATTCCAAATCATGCAAACTCAAATCCTACTGTTTCCTTAATTAATGGGGAACATTATTCAATTTAAATTTTTGTGTTTAAACGTTTTAAACAGAAGCCGAAATTTTATCACAAATCAGGGCTGCGAAAATTGAAATGCGATAAAACTTTCACAATCCTTATGAAACCAAGTCTTCCTAGGTTTATGGATCGTATCCAAAACCTATAACATGGCTCTAATACCACTTGAAGGATATGGGAAGATCCTCAAGAGCATCACAGAAGCATGAGGTTCACATCGAACGCGATCAGGAGTGACTAGTCGTACTTATTGCTCGATGCAGCAGAATTTAAAAATTTTAAATGAGATGAAATCACATGATCCAAGAACCTTTCTTGGATCATTTCATCTAAACCACAATAAGTATAAGGTTTACCTCTTGAAGTGTGATTGCAATCAAGTCTCTAAGTGAAGAGACCTCCTGTCTCAAGTCCGATCCGACGGAGGAGACGCTTGCGAACGCGTTGATGAGACACGTGCCCCTCGCAATCCATGTTGATGATCCAAGCGACAGATCTCTTGATCTCGTCACACGAGATTCAACATATTCTTCACGAGCGAGACATACCGAAGGAGATGGAGATCCATGAGTAGATGATCCGGCAGCATAACGATGATGCTACAGCGATGACGACTCTCACAAGGGCTCCATGGTGGACGGCCACTATGAGAGAGAGAGAGTCTTGGCGTGTGGAGAAAGAGAGAGGGAGAGAGAGCATTCGTTAATTTTCATTTGAAGAGCAAGGGGTGCCTCTTCTTATATAGGGTTTCGGGATCCATGGATCTCAATCCATGGACAACACACAATCAATGGATTAGATAGATTTGTGTTTCTTTCAATGGCTACGACCTTGTTGTAAAAACACAACAACAATATATATATATTCATAAATCAATATAAGTTAATTTCAAATCAAATCAATTGGCTAGTCTTGAAGATAATGAGGAGACTAACCACATCCCCTACAAAGAGGGGATGGCTACCAATCATCTCATGAGATCTCATTATCTCATGAGATCTCATTATCTTATGATATCTCCAAGATTTACAACAACAATTGTTGTAAATATTTTTCACAAAAATAATTCACAATTATCTTGTAAAAAACTTCAATCAAGCCATTAAAATTATGTGAATCTCATTCACAACCCAAAACAAAATATAATTATATTTTCAATTAATCATTCAATGTGAATCCAATTCACATTAACAATTAATCAACAAATATAAATCATAATATGCTCTCTCTCTCTCTCTAACATATTATAAATCACATTTATAATATATCTGATTAATATGGATAGTGCTCTCCATGTTATTCATATCCATGATAATTAAATCACATTTAATCATCTTCGTTCTCTTTTCTCATGTGCCCAAATAACATGAATCACATTCACATTATTCACATCTTTGATAATTAAATCTCATTTAATTATCTCATATGACTCTCATAATAATATGAATCAAATTCATATAATTCATGATAATTAAATCACATTTAATTATCAATTTTCTCAATGCTCGGATACACATATCAATTATGAAATTATCCATGAACTCTTTCAAGGATAATGCGCTTTCTTCGTGGATACTTGGAGATAGAGACCGGGTGATTGTATTGTTCCACGTATAGTGACTTGGATATTGAGATCACATCTCAAATCCATATCTAGCGGACCTCCCATAGATGCTTGATTAAATCAAGACCTCAAATCTAATCTTCTCATTACATCTGAATCACATTCAGATCAATGTCCAACATTTGGACTAAGATCAGATTACTTCTCTATAAGAGGAGTCACTAAAATCTAGACATGTTCATCACTCCCTCGGAATGGAAGAGTCATGGTTATACAATCGTTTATGATCACATCACCCTCAGGCATTTCTAATACCTGTACATCCTGCATACTGGAAGAACCAGAATAAATCTGAAGTTTTAGATCTCTTTTAGATTGTCTCCTTCAGGGTTTTATCGTTAATTTCTCATTTGACTATTGGGAGTTGGTATCGATCATATACTTTCCAAAAGCATATATCATACCCCAGGTATTGATCATATACTTTCCAAAAGTATATATCCAGCCTACAAATTCAGTCAAGCTTCCAAAGCAAGATGACCGTGCATGGAATTTTATTCTTCCCAATATCTCATTAGTGAGCTCATGTCTTCTGATTTAATAATGAACATGTATGATCCCTTTGAGAGATTGTATTATTCATATGCCCATGCATGCACACCAGTGTGCCGGTGTATAGACCTTGGTTAGGTCATCAACCTATTTGTCTGATAAATGTACATACTCAGACATATAGTAACACATCTGTCTCCGGTCAGAGGGTGCATGCCTATATCGTGACAGCATACAACATAGGACTTTGGTTATCTCGATCTCATTAAGTCAACTCTTTGACCTAACTAATCTGACACCTCCGAATCTCTATTCCCATGCAGAGGACCTGCATCAAGAGGTCGATCAGATATCAGCCAAGTGAGAAAGGATTGACATCTCCTACTCAGGCTAGAGATCATCTCTTATCAATCATTTGACGGTACTTGAGGAGTCCTCAATCTAACTCTTTAGATATTCATCCAAGCACCAGCCTCTATGATTCAATAATTAAATCAATAGTTGTATGATCATTAAGATGGCCATGATACATAACCCTAATTGTACTAAAGGACCTATTGTGCAAATTAGTTATTCTTCATTTTAGATCAGGTAATGATATTTGCAATAACATTCTTTGCATAATGGCTCGTCGTGGGCTCGCATGTCCAACAATCTCCCACTAGACCAAAGAGCCATTAATGGGATAATCATTTAAACCCACACTCATGTGACAATCACAGGCTATCTAGAAAAATATCTAGGTAAGTTGATCAGTCACTCTGTCCCCAAAATACTACGTCAAGTCCTTTTACGGTACTTGCATATCTACTAGTAAAAGTGTTCGTATCCAATGCGAATGTTGCATTTTATGCAACCAATATTCAATTTTGTCAGTCATAGTGTCCTTGACACTACGGCTTAATAATTATTATAACCAGTATGTCCATAATCCTTATCAGAATACCCTTATTCCTAAAGATCTCTATCTCCTAAGGTATCCAAAGTTAAGACCTTTTAGATCACTATCTGTAAAGTCTTAAGTTCTTGAAGATAAGACTTAGAGATCACCGCTAAAGTCTTGTCATATTTGAAATGTTATTATTACTACAATCAAGTGGTTTATCTCCATAGTAGGATTAGTAACATTTACTACTCCCGCTACATGGCAGATATCTGACTTTTGTGCACATCTAGCATGCACCTGGCTTCTCGTCATTGATGCACAAGGGCAAGCAGTCTTAGCATTCACTTCCTCAACTCTTTGAGGTGCTATCCCTTTAGATAGGTCAGTACCTTATCTTAAGGGTAGGAAGCCTTTCTTGTAATTTTCCAGAAAATAAAACATGTCCAAGTGTACTACTAATGTGACGATCCCAATACCCTCTTATCTATGCTTCTGAAAATCTTCAGAACTAAGATCTAAGAGGTATCCTTGAGATCATATCTCAAGGTATGGAATAGTCAGTCTACAAAACACTTATTATTATCCTTATATCATTTCAAATTAGGATATCATCTACATTTAGTACGATGAACACAATGGCACTCCCACTAAGCTTCACATGGTACATCAAGATTCTATCTGAAATCATAACATTTATAATTTCATCAAATCTTATGTTCCAACTATAAGAAGCTTATTTTGAGTGCATAGATGGAGTTTCTTTAGCTTTCACACCTTGCTTTCCTAAACCACGAAGCCCTGGATCTACTTCATGTGAATATCCTTGAAGAGGTATTCATAGAGGAATGCAATCTTAACTTCCATCTTGAGGATGTCAAAGTCAAGTTGTGTAGCTATAGTTAGCAACAATCTGATGAGTTTAACCATGGTCACTGGAGAGCAATTCTCATTGCAAGCGATGTCTTCTATTCAGTGTGTAGCTTATGGCTACGAGCCGTGCTTTGAAGGTCTCTACCTTCTCATCAGGTTCCCTCTTTCTCTTGAAGATCCATTTACACCTTGACGGGTCTTACCCATAGGTGGATCCTAGAGGGACCATATACAACACCTGTATATGAAGTCTACTATAGACTTTATTGCTAAAATCCATCTTTCCATGACATGATTTTCAGAAGCTTCATCATATGAAGTTCGATCATTATCAGATTTCTCTGACACATGGAACCCATCCTCAAACTCATTTAAAGAGGTATGGGTGTTCCATCTTTAATTATCCTTTTAGTTTCCAATTTCAGGAGCCTCATCATCTTTTCAAGATTAAATGAGTTCCTTCACTTCATTTTCATCTTGATTATCAAGAGAGTCACCCTCTAAGAATGATATCCTTAGAGATGATATCTTTTAAGAATCTCAAGGTTATAAAGTAGGTATCCAATACCATCCTTTATTTTCCTAATGACGTAGCACTCTCTGGTGCTAGATTCCAGCTTACTAGCACGGAACCTTATAAGGATATATAATGTAGTCTCTACCACATATATACACCTAGAAACTAAGAGATAATTATGGTAAGATTAATCATTGATCAAATCATGTCACACATGATCAATTGTATCTCCCTATAACTCTATTGAGTTTAGATGCATTAGGAGGATTGAGATAGGAATGAAATTCCTTTATCCATAAGGTATTCCTTGAATTCATCTAACAGGTACATGCTACCTTGGTTAGATCAAATTCATTTTCATCTTCCTTCAAACTTTGGTTGTAAACCAAAATTGTGAAATCTTTGAACATTTCAAAGCTTTCTAAGGTGAAGGGAAGAAATCTCATATCACTAATAATCATCAAATGATATCATATATCTTCAATGTTCATTATGACATAGATGATCCACATACATCAATGTGTATGAGATCTTGAATACCTCGACATCTAACACCAATTTCAGAGAAAAGTGCATTGGACATTTTCACTTTTGAATACAATATTCACAAGCATGTAAGATTTGAAATTTCAGATAATCTAAAGGTTCATCTCTTACTAGTCTATTGATCTTATCAACAGACATATGTCCAAGACTCGATGCCAGATCATTGTCAAATGATCTCCATCCTCCTATTGATCTTATAAGGTCTAATTTTCAGTATTTAGAAACATTAATGAACCATTCATTAATTTTCTAATTTAGTAGAGTCCACTGGATCTTAGATTGCTATTTGAAATATATCCATCATAACTCTTTATGATAGGTCTATTCCAGAATTCATGTTTATTCCCAACATTTAGAAATAAACAATGAGCGTATTCTAATATCTAGGTCATAAAGACATTCTCTAAGACTAAGGGCTCTCCCACTGGAATTATGAAGTCTATCTATCCAATAGAGATTGTTGCAACAATTGTATCAATGCTCATGTGGATGACTATTAAACCTTAAGATCAAATTTTCTAGTCTTCTAATACATATGAAACCAATTGCAAGTGTTATTAGAAGAATGAGATACAATTATTAGACTTTGATCTTATCAAATAAGAAAGTCAATTTCAATGATTATATGTAGATGTAAATTATTTCGATGCACTATCCGAGTCCTTCTCTAAGGATTCTATATAGACTTTATAGTCATACTATCAATACATCGGCTCGTTGCAGTATTGGCATTCATCCAACCCTTTGGATGTCATATGTGTGTGGAAACCATAGAAGTGCAGTCAACTCTTTGACTTTCCTTCTAACCTGGGTCCAACCCATGCTTACACTGCACTCCTTTCATCTCTAAACAACCATTGCTTAAGACAAAGGATCTCTTATGTTGAATTCAAAAGATTTCAATATAAGAGTATTTCGACATTTATACATGCTTCATTTAATTCATACAATATGAATATTATGGAGTTTCATGAATGACTAGAGTATAGATGGTAGGATGATGACACTCATCATATCCACATACATCTTAACTCTTAAAGACTTAGGTTCAGGTAGGTACTCAAATATTTTGAGTACATAATCTCTTAAAGAGCCACCATTCTGCATAATGCAGAGAACGATGTCATTCATGATTAAATGTAGAGAGCACATATTTATGTCAGACCATCTTCTTAGATTTTTATAAGGATTATTTGACAATCACGATCATCATCGACATGTCACTTCCAAAGCACATCCGATGAGAGATAAAGACTATAGATACATACAAACCCTAGATTTTTGTCTTATTGTCTATTTAATTGTCATTCCTCATTATTATGAGGAAACTTGCACATTGCAATCACATACAATATGTGTCCAACTGCAAGTACAACATCTTGATCATGGATCCAATTCATGATATTTTACTTGTTATTATTGAGTATAGTACTGAGTGGGTTTAATGAGGATTATCTGAAATAAGAAATTTGCATAAATATATATATATATATATATTTTACTTTGATTTAGGAATTTTATATCAAAGTTCTATTGCCTTGTTAACATTGAAAGTTCATTCCCTTAATCACTTTCAATGTAAGAGATATACTTACCATTATATCTCTAACAAGATCAGGGATCTCCTTTCTTATCTTTATCACATCCCAATAATATGAGAACCTATAACTCGGATAAAAAGAAGGGGGGGAACATATTTCTCCTTGCAAGTCTAACTTGCATTTCCCAATTCAGTCTTTAACACCCAGGCCCACCACCCCTAAGGTGATGTTGACCCTTCATTAATTGAACCAATCGTCACATGAATACAACTCGCTATGCGCAATCCAATATCGCCCCAATAATATGAGGACCCGATATTAGGGTCACTACGCATACATCCTTACTCTTTCGAGAAGTGAAGAGCCCGATCCAAATGGATTATATGCAGGAGTTGTCACTTCGGATAGGCGTCTCCTACATACAATATCTGGCGGCGGAACCCTTCACCTTGATGGGAGACCATGGGTGTCACTTATGTGATCCTCCGCCTCTTATTCAAATTTCAATTAATTATCATGAATCATATTCATATAATTAATTCTTCCAAGGGAAATACACATCTATTCATAATAGAGTGTTTTTAATTGGATATAATAGATTTAATCACATTAAATCAATTATCAATCCAATTCAATCAACAAACTTGATTGTTACTCAAATATATGGTATTATCTCAAAGTACGTATTAATTCAAAATTTAATAATTAGAAAATACACCATGATTTCTCCAGTATTATTGAGTCCCTACACGCTATCATGGCCAGTACCGACGGGAGTGGGACAGACCGCACGCGGTGCAACCTGCTACCCCAATGCTGCCCTACTAGACACAGTATCCACCTCAAGAAAGGATAATGCCAAATCGATTATTGTGTATTTGAGATGTTCATCGATTTTTCAACTGAAATTATACCATATAGTAATAATCAAAACCATTTTGATTATAAGTAAATTTGCTAGACAAATTCCCAAACCTATTCAAGTAACATGTTTGTTGAAAGTATATCAAGTAACCAATTGGAGGGTACTCGAAATATAATCAGGTTGCTATCGCTCATGAGGATCAAGAGAAAACTAGTTTCACTTGTCCATTTGGCACATACGCCTTTAGACGGATGCCCTTTGGATTGTGTAACGTCCCCAGTACATTCCAAAGGTGTATGTTGGCCGTTTTTGCCAATATGGTGGATAGCATTCAAGAGGTCTTCATGGATGATTTCTTGTTCTACGAGGATAGTTTTGACACATTTCTTGCTCATTTAGATCGATTTCTTCAACATTGTTGTGAGGTCAACCTAGTGCTCTCGTGGGAGAAGAGTCACTTTATATTGACTAATGGGATTGTATTGGGACATGTCATCTCCAAACATGGTATAGAGGTTGACCCGGCTAAGATCAATGTGATATCCAAGCTTGAACCATCGCAGAACTTGAAGCAGTTGAGGTCATTTCTAGGACACGTAGGATACTATAGGTAATTCATTAAGGACTTCAGCAAGATCGCCAGACATTTGACTGAGCTTCTATGCAAGGAGAGTGAATTTGTTGTTGATGATAAAGTCATACTTGTATTCCATCGGATAAAAGAAACAGTTACTAGTGCTCCTGTCCTACAACCACACGATTGGTCTCTTCTTTCCGTGATCATGACGGATGCCTCGGATTTCGTAGTTGAAGTAATCTTAGGGCAGAGAAGGGATGGGATACCATTTGCTATACACTATGCTAGCAAGACTCTGGATGAAGCACTACTGAATGATACTGTTGGACATGCGAGCCCACGGCGAGCCATTATGCAATAAATGTTATTGCGTATATCATTCCCTGATCTGAAATGAAGAATAAATAATTTGCATAATAGGTCCCTCTGTACAATTAGGGCTATTTACCATGGCCATCTTGATAATCATATAGTTGTTGTTTCATTAGATGAATCATAGAGGCTGGTACTTGGATGAATATCTAATGGGTTAGATTGAGGACTCATCAAGCACCATCAAATGATTGTTAAGATGTGATCTCCAGCCTGAGTAGGAGATGGCAATCCTTTCTCACATAGGCTGATATCCGACCGACCTCTTGATGCAGGTCCTCTACATAGGAATACAGATTCATAGGTGTCAGATTAGTTAGGTCAAAGAGTTGACTTAACAAGATCGAGATAACCAAAGTCCTATATCGTATGCTGTCACGATACAGGCACGCATCCTCTGACCAGAGATAGATGTGTTACTATATGTCTAAGTATGTACATTTGGCAGACCAATAGGTTGATGACCTAATCAAGGTCTATACACCGGCGCGATGGTGTGCATATAAGGGCATATGAGTAATACGATCTCTCAAAGGGATCATACAGGTTCATTACTGAACCGGAAGACATGAGCTAACTCATAAGATATTAGGAAGAATCAAATTCCGTGCACGGTCGTATCGCTTTAGAAGCTTGACTGAATTTGTAGGTTTGATTTATACTTTTGGAAAGTATATGATCAAGACCTAGGTATGATATGTGTTTTTGGAAAGTATATGATTGATACCAAATCCCAATGATCAAATGAGAACTTACTGATAAAACCCTTAAGTAGACAGTATAAAGTTGATCTAATACTTTGGGTTTATTCTGGGTCTTCCATTATGCAGGATGTACAGGTGTTGGGAATACATGAGGGTGATGTGATCATAAACGATTGTATAACTATGATGCTTCCATTCCTAGGGAGTGATGAAATGGGTCTGGATTTTAGTGACTCCTCTCAGTAGAGAAGTAATCTGATCTTGGTCCAAATGTTGGACATTGATCTGAATGTTATTCAGATGCAATGAGAAGATTAGATTTGCGGTCTTGATTTAATCAAGCATCTATGAGAGGCCCGAGATCTGGATTTGAGATGTGATCTCAATATCCAAGTCACTATACGTGGAACAATACAATTGCCTTGTCCTTATCTCCAAGTATATGCGGAGAAAGCACAATTATTCTTGAAGGAGTTCAAGAATAATTCAATTGATGAATTCTGTATGCTTTATCCAAGCATTGAGAAAATGGATAATTAAATATGATTTAATTATCATGAATAATATGAATTTGATTCATATTATAAGAAGAGATATCTAAGATAGTTAAATGTGATTTAATTATCAAAGATATGAATAACATGAATATGATTCATGTTATTTGGACAAATGAGAAAAGAGATCCAAGATGATTAAATGTGATTTAATTATCATGGATATGAATAATGTGGATAATACTATCCATAATATTTGTGTATTATAAATATGATTTATAATATACATATATTGAAGAGAGAGAGAGAAATTTCATAAATAGCATTTGTTAATTATTAAATGTGGATTGGTTTCGCATTTATTAATTAATTGAAAATGTAATTTACAAATTAGTTTGGGCTGTGAATATGATTCACATTTTTTCATTGGCATGATTGAAATATTCACAAATTAATTTGGAATTAATTTTGTGGATATTTTTATTATAAATACATTAAAAAATAATAATACAATATAAAAGAGAGATGAATAACCACCTTATTAGGTGGCGTCACCAATGACATGGTCAAAGGTGACGCCCCCTCAATTTTAGGGGGTATTTGTTATCTCTCTTTTATTATATTATTATCTCTTGATGAATAATTTATGTTAAATTAAATTGTGTTGATAATGTTGCAACATATATTTAATTTAAATATAAATTAATGTTGTTGGCTTTTAACCAACAACAATCTTGGCCATTGATTGATACATAATCCACCATGGTCGTTGGATCTATGTATCCCATGGATTGAGATCCATTGGATCCTAAACTAATATAAAACGAGGGCTAGCCTAGCCTTTCTTGGTACACATTATCAAGAGTTGTAGAAGCCTACTACTCTCTCTCTCTCATTCTCGCCCTCTCTCTTTCTCTTCTTCAAGAAGTGGCCGTCCACTTTGTGTTGAGAAGGAGAGTCTCTCTCGCCTTCGCCTTCGACGACTCGAGGATCTCCTTCTTCTTTGGGGCGACTTGCTCTAAAGGAAGACGAAGGATTTTGTTTGACAAAATCAGGGGATTCATTGCTTGGATCTTCATCGAGGATTGCAGGAGCAACGTGACTCATCATCGCGCCCGCAAATGCATTCTTCGTGGATCAGACTTAAGACAGGAGGATCTCTTGTTTGGGATCTCACGATCACAACCACGCTCCAAAAGGTATTCCTTATACTTTGTGGTTAGATGAAACGATCCGAGAAGTGTTCTCGTGATCATGTGGTTTCATCTTTAGTTTTAAAAATTTTTAATTTCCGCTGCATCTTGCGACTAGTGCGACTAGTCGCCTCGATTGTATGAGATACAATCGTCACGCTTCCGTGATGCGCTTGAGGATTCTCAATATCCTTCAAGTGGTATCAGAGCCGGTTGAAAAGGGTTTTGGATATGATCCATGAACCAAGGACGACTTGGGTTTGAAAGAGTCGCGAAAGTTTTAGCGCATTTGAATTTTCGCACCTCTGTCTAATTGATTTTTCGGCACTGTTTAAATAGTTTAAACACAAAATATTCAATTGCATTTTGTTTCTCAATAAACAAGGAAACCATAGGATCTGAGTTTACTAAATTTGGATTTAATTTGCTCAAGATATGGTCTTTTGAATAAGCATGTATTCACTGTTGCGGGAACAGCGAAATTAAACGTGATTAATTTGTTAATTACGGTTTTTTTGCACCTCGAAATACATGAAATATTTTAAGTTCTGTTGTAAATCAAGTTGGCAATCTTAGGGCACTAATTTTGCAAATTTTGGATTCAAATTGATCAAGATAAGTTAATTTTGGTGATTGGGGGTCACTGCTGGAAATTGACAAATTTGATCATGAACCTTGTGATAGTCATTCAAATAAATTTGATGAAAATTAATTGTTAATTTTCTGAAATGATTATTTATAAGTATTTGTGAAATATTTAGAGATAATAATCGTTTCATTGAATGACATCCCACTAACCATATTGATAAGATAGTTGATCTTGATCATTGGTTAATATGAAAACGTCAACAAACATGGTTTGCATACAAAACCCTAGGTCATCCTACAATAGTTGTAGGACAACTTTTACATGCAAAACCCTCTTGCTTGAATAGGATTGGGGATTTGTTTAGCAAATCTCCTTATAATATAATCAAAATTGTTTTGATGTATATTATATGATATAATTTCGGTTGAAAGACCGATGAGCATCTCAAAGTACATGATGATCTATCTGGCATTATTCTTTCCTGATGTGGATATGGTGTCTAGTCGGAGATCGCTGGGGTAGCGGGTTGCAACGTATGTGGTCCGTCCCACTCTCGCCGGTACTGGCCATGACAGCGGGTAGGGACTGGATAATGCCGGAGAAATCAAAGTGTATTTTTCTAATTATTAAAATTCAAAATAATACGTACTTTGAGATTATACCTACTATTCAACTAAAATTCAAGGTTTGTTGATTGATAATAGGATTGATAGTTAATTTAATGTGATTAAATTAATTATATCCTATTAAAACACTCTATTATGAATAGATGTGTATTTTCCTTGGAAGAATTAATTATGTGAATATGATTCACGATAATAAATTATTACAATTTGAATAAGAAGTGGAGGATCACATAAGTGATATCCATGGTCTCCCGTCAAGGCAAAGAATTTCGTCGCCAAAAGTTGTATATAGGAGACACATGTCCGAAGTGACATATCCTATATACAATTATTTGGATCGGGTTCTTTGTTTCTCGAAAGAGTAAGGACATATACGTAGTGACCCCAATATTGGGTCCTCATATTATTGGGGCGATATTGGATTGCGTATAGCGAGTATTAAGCCTGTTGACGGTTGGTTCAATTAGCAGCGGGTCAACATCATCTTAGGGGTGGTGGGCCCGGGTGTTAAAGATCGAATTGGGAAATTCAAGTTGGACTTGCAAGGTGGAATGTTTTCCCGCTTCTTTTTATCGGAGTCGCAGGTTATCATATTATTGGGGTGTGACAAAAATAGGAAAGGAGATCCCAGATCTTGCTAGAGATATAATGGTAAGAATATCTCTTACATTGAAAGTGATTAAGGGAATGAACTTTCATTGTTGATAAGGCAAGACAACTTTGATATAAAAATTCCTAAATCAAAGAAAAATATGTGTATATATAATATATATACCCTTATGAAAAATTTCTTATTTCAGATAATCCTTCATTAAACCCACTCAATGTTATACTCAATAACAACCAGTAAAATATCATGGATTGGACTCATGATCCAGATATTGTACTTGCAATTAGACACATAATGTATGTGGTTGCAATGTGCAAGTTTCCTCAAAGATAATGAGGAATGACAATTAAATAAGATAATAAGACATCACCTTAGGGTTTGAATGTCTCTATAGTCTTGATCTTTCATTGAGTGTACTTTGGAAGTGACATGTCGATGGTGATCATAATTGTCAAATAATCCTTAAAAAATCAAAGAAGATGTTTTGGCATACATATGTGCTCTAGACATTTAATCATGAATGACATGGTTCTCTGCATTATGCACAATGGTAGCTCGAAAGAGATGATGTATTCAAAAATGTTTGAATACCTACCTGAACCAATGTTTTAGAGTCTAGAGGGATGTAGACATGATGAGTATCATCATTCTACTATCTATACTCTAGTCATTCATGAAGCTTCATAATATTCATATTGTATGAATTTAATGAAGCACGTATAAATGTTGAAATACTCTTACATTGAATTCTTTTGAATTTAATGTAAGAGATCCTTAGTCTTAAGCAATGGTTGCTTATAGATAAAGGGAGTGTAGCGGAAGCATGGGTTAGACCCAAATAAGAACTATAGTCAAAGAGTTGACTGTACTTCTGTGACTTCCATATGACATCCTAAGAGTTGGATGAATGCCAATACTGCAATAAGTTGGTGTATTGATAGTATGACTATCAAGTCTCTCTTGAATCCTTAGAGAAGGACTCGGATAGAGCACCCAAATAATCTACATTAATCATTGATATTGACTTGCTTATTTTATAAGATAAAGTCTAATAATTGCATCTCATTCTTCTAATGGCACCTGCAATTGTTTCAAATGTTATAGAAGATTAATAAATTTGATCTTCAGGTTTAATGGTCAACTACATGGTTTTTTATGCAATTGTTGCAACAATCTCTATTGGATAGATGGACTTCATATTTTCAGTGGGAGAGCCCTTTGTCTTAGAGAATGTCTCTATGACCTAGATATAAGAATACACTTATAGTTTATTTCTAAATGTTGGAAATAAACATGAATTCTGGAATAAACCTATCATAAAGAGTTATGATGGATATATTTCAGATAGTAATCTGACATCTAGTGGACTCTACTAAATTAGAAATTTAATGAATGGTTCATTAAGATTTCTAATATTGAAAATTAAACCTTTAAAGATCAATAGGAGGATAAAGATCATTTGACAATGATCTGGCATCATGTCTTGGACATATGTCTGTTGATGAGATCAATGGACAAGCAAGAGATGAAACTTTAGAATGTCTAAAATTTTTCAAAACTTGCATACTTATGAATATTGTATTCAAAGAAAAATGTCCAATATACCCTTCTTTGGGAAAGGTGTTAGATGTTGAGGTATTCAGGATCTCATACATATTGATGTATATGAATCATCTATATCATAGAGAACATTATGGATATATGATATCTATTGATGATCATGTATGATATGGGATTTCTTCTCTTCACCTGAGAAACCTTTGAAATGTTCAAAGATTTCACATTTTTGGTTTAAAACCAAAGTTTGAAGGAAGATTAAATGAATTTGATCTAACCAAGGTAGCAAGTACTTATTAGATGAATTTAATGAATACCTTATGAATATATGAATATCATTTCTATCTCAATCCTCCTAACACACCTAAACTCAATGGAGTTGTAGGAAGATACAATTGTATCATGTGTGACATGATTTGATCAATGATGAATTTTAGCATAGTTATCCCTTAGTTTCCAGGTATATATGTGTAGTAGAGACTACACTATATATATCCTTAATAAGATTCCATGCAAGTAAGCTGGAATTAAGCACTAGAGAGTGCTACTTCATTAGGAAAATAAAGGATGGTATTGGATACCTACTTTATGACCCTAAGATTCTTAAAAGATCTCATCTTTGAGAATGTGATTCTCAGAGGATGACTCTCTTGAGAATCAAGATGAAAATGAAGTATAGGAACTCATTTAATCTTGAGAAGATAATGAGACTCTTGAAATCGGAAACTAAATGGGACATTTAAAGATGAAGCACTAATACCTCTTCAAATGAGTTTGAGGATGTATTCCATGTGTCAGTTAAGTCTGACAATGATCGGACTTCATGTGATGAAGCTCCTGAGGATTATGACATGGAAAGATGGATATTAGCAATAAATTCTAAAATAGACTTCATATACAAATGTTGTATATGGACCCTCGAGGATCCACCTATAAGGGTTAGACCCATTAAGGTGCAAATGGATCTTCAAGAGAAAGAGGGGACCTGATGAGAAGGTAGAGACCTTCAAAGCACGGTTCGTAGCCATGAGCTACAAACCGGAAGAGAAGACACTGCTTGCAATGAGTACTTGCTCTTAGGTAACCATGCTTAAAATCATCATAATATTGCTAACCTTAGCTACACAACTTGACTATTGCATCTTCAAGATGTAAGTCAAGATTGCATTCTTCTAAGAATACCTCTATGAGGATATTCACATGAAGTAGCTCCCGGGCTTCATGATTGGGGAACGTAAGGTGTGAAAGAAAGAAATCCATCTATAAACTCAAATAAGCTTCTTGTCGTTGGAACATAAGATTTGATAAAATTATAAATGTTATGATTTTAGATAGAATCTTGATGAACCATGTGAAGCTTAGTGGGAGTTCTATTGTGTTCATCGTGCTAAATGTAGATAATATCCTAATCATTTGGAATGATATAAGTATGATAATAAGTGTTTTATGATCTGGCTATTCCATACCTTAAGATATGATCTCAAAAGATGCCTCTTGGATCTTAGTTCTGAAGGTGTTCGGAAGCAAAGAAAAGAGGGTGTTGGGACTATCACATTTGTAGTACACCTTGGACATGTTCCATTTTTCTGGAAATTCCAAGAAAGGCTTTCTTACCTTAAGATTTGGTACTGACCTATCTAATGGGATAGCACCTCAAAGAGTTGAGGAAGTGAATGCTAGAACTGCTTGCACTTGTGCATCAGTTACGAGAAGCTAAGTGTATGCTATATGTGTACAAAAGCAAGATATCTGCCATGCAGTGGGAGTAGTAAACTGTTACTAATCCTACTATGGAGAAAGAACACTTGATTGCAGTAATAACAATATCTTCAAAGATGACAAGCCTTTAGAGATAGTGATCACTAAGTCTTATCTTCAAGAGCTTAAGACTTTATAGATATAGATCTAAAAGGTCTTAACTGTAGATACCTTATGAGATAGTGATCTCCAAGAATAAGGGTATTCTGATAAGGATTATGGAAATACTGGTTATAATAATTATTGAGCAATAGTGTCAATGACACTATACCTGCTTTGACTAGATTGAGTATTGGTTGCATTGGATGCAACATTCGCATTGGATGCGAGCACTGTTACTGGGGATATGCAAGTGCCGTAAAAGGACTTGGCGTAGTCTCGCAGGAATAGAGTGACTGATCAGCTTACCTAGCTATTTTCTAAATAGCCAAAGATTGTCACATGAGTGTGGGTTTAAATGATTAGCTCATTAATGGCTCTTTGATTGTTGGACATGCGAGCCCACGGCAATCCATTATGCAATAAATGTTATTGCGTATATCATTCCCTGATCTGAAATGAAGAATAAATAATTTGCATAATAGGTCCCTCTGTACAATTAGAGCTATGTACCATGGCCATCTTGATAATCATATAGTTGTTGTTTCATTAGATGAATCATAGAGGCTGGTGCTTGGATGAATATCTAATGGGTTAGATTGAGGACTCATCAAGCACCGTCAAATGATTGTTAAGATGTGATCTCCAGCCTGAGTAGGAGATGGCAATCCTTTCTCACATAGGCTGATATTTGACCGACCTCTTGATGCAGGTCCTCTGCATAGGAATAGAGATTCATAGGTGTCAGATTAGTTAGGTCAAAGAGTTGACTTAACGAGATCGAGATAACCAAAGTCCTATATCGTATGCTGTCACGATACAGGCACGCATCCTCTGACCAGAGACAGATGTGTTACTATATGTCAGAGTATGTACATTTGGCAGACCAATAGGTTGATGACCTAATCAAGGTCTATACACCGGCGCGCTAGTGTGCATATAAGGGCATATGAGTAATACGATCTCTCAAAGGGATCATACAGGTTAATTACTGAACCGGAAGACATGAGCTCACTCATGAGATATTGGGAAGAATAAAATTCCGTGCACGGTCGTCTCGCTTTGGAAGCTTGACTGAATTTGTAGGTTTGATTTATACTTTTGGAAAGTATATGATCAAGACCTAGGTATGATATGTGCTTTTGGAAAGTATATGATCGATACCAAATCCCAATGATCAAATGAGAACTTACTGATAAAACCCTTAAGTAGACAGTATAAAGTTGATCTGATACTTTGGGTTTATTCTGGGTATTCCAGTATGCAGGATGTACATGTGTTGGGAATACCTGAGGGTGATGTGATCATAACCGATTATATAACTATGATGCGTCCATTCCTAGGGAGTGATGAAACGGGTCTGGATTTTAGTGTCTCCTCTCAGTAGAGAAGTAATCTGATCTTGGTCCAAATGTTGGACATTGATCTGAATGTGATTCAGATGCAATGAGAAGATTAGATTTGCGATCTTGATTTAATCAAGCATCTATGAGAGGCCTGAGATCTGGATTTGAGATGTGATCTCAATATCCAAGTCACTATACGTGGAACAATACAATCGCCCTGTCCTTATCTCCGAGTATCTGCGGAGAAAGCATAATTATTCTTGAAGGAGTTCAAGAATAATTCATTTGATGAATTCTGTATCCAAGCATTGAGAAAATGGATAATTAAATATGATTTAATTATCATGAATAATATGAATTTGATTCATATTATAAGAAGAGATATCTAAGATAGTTAAATGTGATTTAATTATCAAAGATATGAATAACGTGAATATGATTCATGTTATTTGGGCACATGAGAAAAGAGATCCAAGATGATTGAATGTGATTTAATTATCATGGATATGAATAATGTGGATAATACTATCCATAATATTTGTGTATTATAAATATGATTTATAATATACATATATTGAAGAGAGAGAAATTTCGTAAATAGCATTTGTTAATTATTAAATGTGGATTGGATTCACATTTATTAATTAATTGAAAATGTAATTTACAAACTAGTTTGGGTTGTGAATATGATTCACATTTTTTCAATGGCATGATTCCAATATTCACAAATTAATTTGGAATTAATTTTGTGGATATTTTTATTATAAATACATTAAGAAATAATAGTACAAAATAAAAGAGAGATGAATAACCACCTTATGAGGTGGTGTCACCAATGACATGGTCAAAGGTGACGCCCCCTCAATTTTAGGGGGTATTTGTTATCTCTCTTTTATTATATTATTATCTCTTGATGATTAATTTATGTTAAATTAAATTGTGTTGATAATGTTGCAACATATATTTAATTTAAATATAAATTAATGTTGTTGGCTTTTAACCAACAACAATCTTGGCCATTGATTGATACATAATCCACCATGGCCGTTGGATCTATGTATCCCATGGATTGAGATCCATTGGATCCTAAACTAATATAAAAGGAGGGATAGCCTAGCCTTTCTTGGTACACATTATCAAGAGTTGTAAAAGCCTACTACTCTCTCTCTCTCATTCTTGCCCTCTCTCTTTCTCTTCTCCAAGAAGTGGTCGTCCACTTTGTGTTGAGAAGGAGAGTCTCTCTCGCCTTCGCCTTCGACGACTTGAGGATCTCCTTCTTCTTTGGAGCGACTTGCTCTAGAGGAAGACGAAGGATTTTGTTTGACAAAATCAGGGGATTCATTGCTTGGATCTTCATCGAGGATTGCGGGAGGAACGTGACTCATCGTCGCGCCCGCAAATGCATTCTTCGTGGATCAGACTTAAGACAGGAGGATCTCTTGTTTGGGATCTCACAATCACAACCACGCTCCAAGAGGTATTCCTTATACTTTGTGGTTAGATGAAACGATCCGAGAAGTGTTCTCGTGATCATGTGGTTTCATCTTTAGTTTTAAATATTTTTAATTTCTGTTGCATCTTGCGACTAGTCGCCTCGATCGTATGAGATACGATCGTCACGCTTCCGTGATGCGCTTGAGGATTCTCAATATCCTTCAGATACAGTTACAGAGAATGAGATGTTAGCAGTTGTGTTTGGGCTAGAGAAGTTTAGATCTTACCTCCTTGGTTCCCACATTATTGTATATACGAATCACACTGCCATACGATACTTACATGCAAAAAAGAATGTCAAACCATGCCTTATCAAATGGATCCTTCTTCTTCAGGAATTTGATTTAGAAATTCGAAATAAACCTAGAGTCAAGAATGTTGTGCAGATTACCTTTCCCGCATACAGATGTAGAGATCTCTAAGCATAGCATGATCCCTATTTCTGGGACCTTTCCAGGTGAGATCGTTTTGTCTGTGGACTCACTCGCATGGTATGGTGATATTGTGAACTATCTTGTCTCTAGGAAAGTTCGACAAGATTGGTCGAAGCATAAAGTAGACATATTTCTATTTGAGATTCATTATTACCAATGGGAGGATCCGTACCTATTTCGTGAGGGTGGGAATTGTATCTGGAGAAGGTGCATTCCTCAGAAGGAACACAATAGTGTAATTGAGCATTGTCGCAAACTAGAATCTGGTGGGCATCATTCGGTGAAGCGCACGGCATCAAAGGCTTTATAGAGTGGCCTATGGTGGCCAATATTATTTAAGGATGCTACATAATATGTTCGAGGTTGTACTGATGATCAGAAGATGGGAGGAGCCATTGGTTCCAAAGATACCATGCCCCTGAGATATATACAGATTTCTGATGTTTTTGATGCTTGGGCATAGACTTCATGGGCTCATTTCCTGTCAATCAAGGATATCAGTACATCCTTCTTGTCGTGCATTACGCTAGTCGTTGGGTGGAAGCTATCCCCACCCGAGTCGATGATAGTCGTACGGTGTGTTCCTTTCTCAAGGACCATATTATTGCACGGTTTGGGATCCCCAAGATACTTATTTCAGATGGGGGAAGCCATTTCATTAATAGAGAAGTCAAGAAGCTTGTGAAGGAGTATGTCATTGAGCACAGGGTTGTGTCTCCTTACCGCCCATAGACCAATGGCTTGGCTGAAATTTCAAATAGGGAGATAAAGATTATATTGTAAAAACGTGTACGTCCATATAGGAAGAATTGGTCCCAGGTACTTGACTCAGTTCTATGGGCTAATCAAATGGCATACAAGTCCACTTTGGGTATGTCTCCCTACATATTGGTGTATGGAAAGCCTTGCCACCTGCCAGTGGAACTAATTCACAAATCATTATGGGCACTCC
Source organism: Ottelia alismoides (assembly GCA_037367405.1). Lineage (NCBI taxonomy): Eukaryota > Viridiplantae > Streptophyta > Magnoliopsida > Alismatales > Hydrocharitaceae > Ottelia > Ottelia alismoides. The sequence goes on from JAZKJV010009359.1 coordinate 120,624, forward strand.
GTGTATGCAATCTTGATTATGAGAAGGCAGGAAAGAATAAGAAGTTGGATTTGAATAGATTGCTGGAATTCCAAGACATTGCATATGATAATTCACTCACGTATAAGGAGAAAGTCAAACGTTGGTATGATAGACACATTAAAAGAAAGACATTCTCTCCTGATCAGAAAGTACGATTATTTGATTCTAAATTGAAGTTATTTCCAGGGAAATTGAAAAGCAAATGGTCAGGACCGTTTATTGTGAGAGATGTGCATGACAATGGTAGTATTGTCATATCTGGGTTGTCATCTGACGCACAACCATTTGTCGTGAATGGACATTTGTTGAAGCCATATATATATATATATATATATCATGATACATTCATGTCCGTGGTTGATTCTATATCTATGGTATCAGACGATGACTTTTTCACACCTTCTGTGTCCGATACATGAGTTGATTTCTCCTGTACATATCCTTTCATTTTATTCTTGCTTCTTCCGTTTTTATCGTTCACCTCTTTTCCGTGTGTATGTGTGCTATACTTAGGATGTACTCTATCATAAGTATAGGGAGATGAATGATTGGAGTTGTTCATATTCGTCTTGTTTCATCACGCTTGTTGTTGCTTATACTTAGGGATCCCTTACCCTAAGTATAGGAGGAGTGATGTTGTTCATACCGTCTTTTTTGTTTTTATTTTCTCTTCTTCAGATCCCTCGCTTGTCCTTCAACTTGTTGATATTCTTTTTGTATAACTAGGGTATTTCTATCATAAGTATTGGGGAGGACAAGTAAGTCGTTGAGTTTGTTCGTCCTCTTCATCGATGCTCCCTAGGGCTGGCTATTGAGTCACGGCTCGATGAGCCAGGTTCGGGCTCGGCTTGATAAGGGCTCGTGAGCTTGGCTCATTAAGCTATTGAGCCGAGCCCGAGCTAAATTTTTGGGGCTCGATAGCTTATCGAGCTGAGCCTGAGTTGAGCCCTGCTCAGCTCGATAACTCAATAACGGGCTCGATAAGGAATATATATATATATTCTATTTGTGAAATTAGAATGATTTTTATTTTTATTTGTATTAGTTTTGCAACATTGTTAATGGTGGATTATGTGTTTATGTTGTTTATGTAACAACAATGTTGGGTGGACTATGTTGTAGACTTGGATTTTCTACCTTTTATCTATGTTAATCTAGGTTATAGTTAGATATTTAGTATTTTTTTTCTTTTTTATTAACAAGCAGAATGTTACAATATATATTATAATTTAACATTTATATACAACTCGGATGGTGGCCTACAGGTAAGGTGGACGATCTTTAAAAAGGAGGTCTCATGTTCGAGCCTAGGCAAAACACTTTTTCATTAAAAAACACCTATTTCCTTAAAGAGCTTGAATAGGCTCGAGTCCAGACCAGGCTCGATAAGAGGCTCGGGCTCGATAAAGGGCTCGGCTCAATACTTATCGAGCCTGAGCTAGCTCGATAAGGGCTCGAGCCCACCGAGCTCGAGCCCGAGCCTAGTTGGGCTTATCGAGTCCGAGCCCGAGACCAGTCTTGGCTCGGCTCGTTAGGCTCAATAGCCAGCACTAATGCTCCCTGTTTGTACAGTCTTCTATACTTAAGATTATTTGATCCTAAATATAGGGGGATCACCGACTTCTACTCCTTTCATATGTTCTTTGAGTGGTTGTTGTATAGTATTCTTTTCACTTTACTATACTTAGCACGAGTTATATCTTTCTTTGTAGCTTTCTGATCACTTTGAGGACATAGTTCGAGCTAAGTATAGGGGGTGTCGTATATATTGTATATATACTTTAGTCATAACTCCTACTTTTATTAATAAGATGGCTATAAAATTTTTGCAAAATGTTTGAAAAATTATTTTCAATATCAAAACTAGGTATATACAAAATCTTTGTAAAATTATTTTGTCACATGGGATATAAATGGGATGTATATAAATACGCAAAATCCACATGTGTATATAAACTTTGATCACCTTCCACCCTGTAAATAAAATTATTTATTATATATGGAAACCTTTTATTTAACTTGTATCTAAAATATATATAAATTCTCTTCTAAAATATTGTATAATCATTGTATATACTTGTATATATTTTACTAACCCTTTTTCTATCTTAAAAAAATGTTTTTGCATATGCATGTGCATATTTCAGAATAGTATTAACATTTAAATTGATCTGGAATAAAATTGAAGAATGGATCTTAGTTATGACCTTAATACACTTAATTTCATATGAACTTTATAAGAAGTGGACTTGATACTTTTCAGGTCCTAGCGACTTAATTCTTCGAGTCCACAAGACTATGTTCACATGTAATCTTGACGAGCCTAAGTAGAATATTTAACAATACATGCTTGATTCTTCTAGACCGTAGCTTAACTTGGACAAGCACTCTACACGTAACTCTTCATGGATGAGGTGGTGAGGGGGCAGAATCCTTTGGCTTGGGGAAGCACACGGATGTGTAACAACTAGTGGGAACATCTGTCTTCCTCTAGGGAGGGCAATGCATCTCAACCTGGTCTAGTAGCATTGATGTCTAAAGAGAGGATGTTGTGGGGTTGCAATAATGCTTCAAAAGAGGGATAGTCTACTGGCTCAGAAGAAAACTCCTTATGTACATGTTGCACCCATGTATATCTTAAAAAAATGTAAAATATTCAAAAGTGGACAGGCCTGATTGAAATAAAATGCATGTCGGAGTGTATATACAAGGATGAGCTTTAAAGTCAAATTATTGTGAGCTTACAGCCGGATGACTTGGTTACATTGGTCATGCATCCAAGAATAGGTAGCTACACCGGCTACCATCCATTCTTTTCCCCGTCTCCACTTCTTGAGCTAGTTCCACTTGAACTTAGAAGGGAATATCTCGGCTTCGCGAGGAAAGAGTTGTTAAACCGAGGGACTAGAGTTACCTTATTGAGGTAGGTTTTTTCTTTGTCACTTTTGAGGTAGGGAGCTATATTTCACTTACACTGTACAAGTAAAGATTCATAGTCATAAGAATGTGTGTATGTAGACTTGTTCTGACCTGGTTGTTATGGTGACTAGAATAGGAGTCTTGTAGAACTTGAGGGTTGTTAGGTTTTAAATCCATTTCCCATTAAGGTTCTGCCACACTAATAATCCAAAGGTCTAACCGAGCTCCATACTACAAATTTATGAAGATAATTTTAATACTCAATATTGTTCTAAGTTCTTTATTTTCCTTTATTCTTTTATTTTTATTTTATTCGCTTATTCTTTAAATAAGGGTTTGCTGAGGTACTAACAAAGTTAAAGCATAGGAAGATGATGAATCTGCATTTCATCGTCTTTATTCATTTATTTTAGCTTAAAATCCCTTATAAAACACTTGAAAATATCACTAATTCCGTTCTCTTACTAACCTACATCTTTGTATAAATATTGTATATTTATCACTCTTTTAACCTACAATAAATAAATAAAGAATAAAGGAAAAATAAAGAAAATACAAGAATGTATATATGTAAAAAATACATGCTTAATCAGACCTCGAGAGAAGGTCAAGACTTGACATGATCGACAAGGAATAAAGTAGGGGGAGATAAGGCCTAAAATCCACAACATACTTGACACATGTATATATTCCTCACTTGTATAATATTGTCTATATTACATACTATTACATTGATTTATTCATATCTAAGTCCTTGTAAATAAAGATAATTCTTTCTTAAAATTATGTATAACCCTCTTGTAAATAATAAAAATATTGCCAGTAAAAACTTGTATATATTGTATAGATAGCATCACTCTCAAAATGACGCACCACCTGAACTCCAAATAAAGAAAACATACTTTCATTGTACTCCAGATTAACTTACCTTTAAAATGGAGGTGAATTCGTAAAATTTTGAGTTAAGGTGTTAAATGTGGCCAATTTGGGTATTATTGTATACTATGTATAACATCAAATATATTATTTTTCTTGTGCATATTTGTGAATATTTTTTTCATTACTTGTAAATATTGTATTTAACTCATATAAAATACAAATAAAAATCACAAAATCAAAAAATCAAAAAATCACCAAAAATAAAATCATGTATATATTATATATGTATCACCATGTATATATTGTACCTATACACTTTTAATTAACCTAACTAATTAACACCTAAAAATCAAATAAAAATATCGTTATAACCCTTGTAAAATATTGTAAACAAATAAAATATTAAATTATGTATATATGTATATAAATAATTAATTAAAAATCAGAATACTGTATATATAGGTGTACATACATGTAAATAACACTCTATATTTATTTTAACCCTTGTAAGTATATTATTTAATTAATTAAAAATCACCAAAATTAATTTTAAAAACACCAAAATTAACTTTAAATTATTCCTAAATTTCTTTTTTTACATTACTTATTTAAATTAATTCATTTTTTATTATTTATTTATTTAACATTTCCACACTGAATTGTCATGTAGCCTAATTTGTTCGCATCTGCAACGTGCCCTGATTGGCCAAACCTGGGTCTATAGACCCGGGTCAACTCCTCATCCACGCTCCATTCCTCCGCTAACCTCACGCCACTGTTACTTCATCCCATTTTTCCATGAGCCTTGATCCATAACGCCTCCTACATCCTTTGTCAACATTCAAGCATATTGAATCACCTTCCATGCCAACACCTCAGATCCATCCATCACTCCATGGTTTGTGACCCTTTTCAAATTCAAATATTGCATGATTTCACTCTATAAAAACCCTCCTCCCACCTCCGGTGACTCTTTAATCCGTCCTTCGATCGTTCTCCTCCCCGAGATCGATCCGTGAAGTGAGTTGTAGGTAACAGCTACGATTCCCCACGATTTGGTGTGAGGGAGTGCCTGAAGTTCGTGATTCAACCACACCACCAGCAATCGCCACCGTATGTCTCTACCTCTCCGCCCATCTGTAGATTGAGGCGATCTTCATCGTTCTTCTTATCTATAGGTAACCTAGATAGATTATCTTTGATTCAATATTTATGTTTCATTTTAATTTTATATTAATCATCTAGATTAGATCTTTTTCATCCACCTCCGATCTACAAGATCGAAGGAGATCCGATCACCCAACTTAATTTTCGATCACGCGTACATCTTCGTCCGACCTTTCTCCATCTCTTCCACGGTTTGCGCACCTTTAGATCTTCATAGATATGGAGTTCAGTCTCCACTCCAACTACAACTCGCCGGAGACTCCCATTCATCCCCGTTACATGATCTTCTGACCTAATTCTTGGCCGGAGCACACCTTCGAGCACGAGCTATCACATGCAGTCAAAGGAGCTCTAGATTTCACATATAACGCAAAATCAAAGCATGGAGTAGGTTCCTGGAGCAGCCGAGAAGACCACCTTTTAGATCGATCATCTGGTAGTTTCAGTATGATCCAAGGTGCAAAACAAAAGTGGTATCTGAGGAGCTTTGATTTGAGACCAAGTTGAGGAAGAACATAGCTTAGATGAGGCAACTACAATTGATTGAAGTTTTCCGGGGAAGACCTGCTTCCTAGTTCGTCCAGGTGTATTTGCAGCCGCACGATCAAGAACACGGCGCCAGATTCAAAATCCACCGTTGATTAAGCCCCAATTCCGAGCCGAAGATTGAAGCATCAAGAGAAGATCGGACAGTCCAAGGCACGTTGCCATCCAACCGTTCGATCAGAGTTGCAGTTCATCTAGGTCATCCAGCAGGGGTGAAAACGGATCGGATATGCCTATTTCCATATCCATATTCGCTTCATCTCTATCGAATACGAATACGGATACGGATATGATTCGAATATGTATTATGAAAACCATATCCTTAAAAATACAGATACGAATCCGAATCGGATATTTATCGAATCCGAATGCGGATCGAATAAAGAGCGGATCTGAATATGGATCGAACAAAAAGCTAATCCAAATATGAATCGAATAAATAGTGAAATCTAAATATGGATCCAATAAACATGGAATCCGAATAAAGATCGAATAAAGACCACATGCGAATATAAACTGATTTTTTTTATCAAAGTTCATAATGATTTTAAAAATAGCAATCAAAAATAAATAAGTTGCATCATGATAAAAGGAAGTGTTGAGGTGACCTACACTCTTGACCGAAAGCAAAAAGGAGATATGATTTCATAAGTTTTGTCCGTGCTCATCTCTGAGTAAACATGAATTTATTAACATCATTAATATATTGTACTATATAATATATAATACTAATATAATAGCATAAGGTTGCGGTTTATATTATATTAACTAATATATAAAATAATATTAAATATTGTATTCGGATATCCGGATCCGAATCCGGATATTCAAGCCATTACCATATCTGTATCCGTATTCGGAAAATTTTTACAACCCATATCCATATCCGATCCATATTCGATTAATATTCGGATACGGATATCCATATTCGGTAATTTTTCGAATACGGTATGCAGATATTCGGATATATCCGTATCCATTTTCATCCCTATCGTCCAGCGCTCCATGTCACTTAAAGGGTAACTTTGCACCCTTATACCTATTCTTTTATTTATTTGCAAGAAAGTCCCTATGTGGACACGTGTTAGTTCGTCTTTGATTGAACATTTACACTTTTAGACTTGGTATTTATTATACTTACAAACGATTACTGTTTAAATTGCTTGCGTGCCTAGCAGGTGCTTTGTTGGATAAATTGCAATAAAGGTATCGCATGTCTTGTTTTAATGTTAGGATCTCAGAATTAATTTATTTTCATTTTGGTCTAGTCCAACGGGGCACACGTGCTTGGGCACATGAGATTTTGGGATTTTTACATCATTAGCCTTGCCTTTTTCATAACTGTTATCATTTAATCAGAAAACTTAATTCAATTACATATAGGTCCCTACGAGTCTGCATATTTATTTTGCATCTTAAAATTAAATTAAAATTATCAAAACATTTTTAAAAATTCTACAAAAATTCACTTAGGCTCTTGTAGCATCCATCTTGCATCCTTAACTTCCATATTGTATTTTCATAAATTTATTATTTATTAAAATTCTAAAACTCCATAAAAATGTCTTGTTGGCATTTAAAAATCATAAACTCTTCCAAAAATTCTAAAAAAATAATGTCTGCTTGTTTTGATCTATTCTAATTATAATACCATTTTTGCATATTTATCATTTATGAAAACCATAAAATTATAAAACCTTCAAAAACATATAAAATTCATATAAAATCATATAAAATTACAAAAAAAATCAAAAATGGCTCCCTGGGAAATATAAAGTTTTACCTTTTATTTTATATCTATTTCATCCATTTTTGTCTTTCTTTATTATTTTAAAATTCAAAAAATCCGCATTACATTCTGTTTGCATTATTCATTATTTATCAATTATTTTAAAATTAGAAAAAAATGGAGAAATTCTGGAAAATTCATAAAAACATCAGAAACAGTTTTAAAATGTTATAATAATTTTTGCCCAATTTTTTGAGTATATTAGCTAAAGAGAAAATTTTCAAAAAGAGTACAATATCTTATTGTTTATTTTCTTTTAATATTCCATTGCTTGAATAAATAAATATAAATAAAATGTATTTTTGCAAAAAAAATTAAAAAAATATAAAAATAGAAAACCAAATATAAAATAAAATAAAAACCCATAAAAATACAAAATTCTAAAACACAAAAACTATGCATAGTTTGACTTAGGAATTCATCTATTGTTTGCATTGATTTATTTCAATTATTAGAATAACCCCCAGGATTTTGTAGCCTCCCTGAGTTCGATCTTATTAGCCACACATGTAAATTAAATAGCAAATTCTTTTGATACACTCTGTATTTTTTTATTGAGAATAAATAGTTTTTGTTTGATGCTTCTTTGGGCTGTGACGACATGTGTTAATAAGTACTATAAATACAAACCCTGAGATTTGGTGTCAACACGTTCCCTCTTTACTTCTTTGGTTTAGTAGCCCCCTAACACGAGATCAAGGATCTTTAAGTGCGCTGATCACAAGTTACAAAGGAGGTGGAACAAGTACGAGGTACTTTCCCAACAATGCATACACTCCTCTAAGGATAGCCCTCTAAGGACAAGTGAAAAGATAATTGCCTAAAAGTAACCAATAAAATTGACAAGATAATTTTTTAACTCTTACGGCTTCATTGTGTTGAGTTGGTGAATTAATCCTTTTTTTGAGGTTTATTTGGATCAAATAAAAGTATGTCAAGATCAAAAATTCAGCGCACTTTGTGCCCTTCCATATCTACTTCGCTTCTGCTGCCCCTTCTTATTCATCTTGCTCGCTTCATCCTTCTCTTCTTAAATCCTCGTGAATTATTCTTCATTTATCCATTATTCATATTCCATCATCATCTCACTCATCTGGCCATCATGATGTCGCATCTTGGAGGGTTTTGTTCAGAATCCGCAAATACCTACATCGGCTCCATGATGCCGACATCGTAGCTTCACCGGGGAGATATCAGAGAGTTATGTTTGGCTTTTGCGAACATCCTTCTGAGATCCCAGATCTTCACTATGTGCGGGTTCGAGATGTCTCTCTTCCCAAATCCTATTCTTTCACTATACACATTTCACCAATAAATCTGATGTTCGAGCTTGACTCTAAGCTTGAAATCTCTTTTCAGACTCCACAATTTCCACATACTGATTATGGCTTATTTCACCGTGCAGATCACAAGCCCGAACTGGAGTCAGATAGCAGCATCGATTTAGAAATGGCTCCTCAGAGACATGGAAAGAGCAAGGGATCAGACCAAGGTGTGGACCAAAATGAGGCTAACTTCCAGATGCTTGCATCCATTCATGTTGTTCAGTAGTAGTTAACTGATCTAGCCAATGCCCTGGGTGCTTTCTAGGAATTGTTCATGAAGACGAGGAGGAGATGTGAAAACCAAGGAGGAGGTGAACAAGAAGGTGAACATGGTGGTGAAAAACCAAGAGGTGTAAATGGAGGTGCACATGGAGGAGTAGGAGGAGCTGCAAGAGGAAACCATGGAGGAGAGGAAGAGGAGAGTGAGATCAAGCACAAACTGACTCTCAAAGAGACCTACGACCCTGGGGCAAGGCAGATCATAGACTGGATTTGTATTCCATAGATTCGTGGTCACTTTGAATCTGTGGAGTTGATGTAGGTGTTCAAAGAGTCCGAAAAAAACCCTCCAAGATACGACATCGTGATGGCAAGAGGAGTGAGATGATGATGGAATATGAAGAAGGGATAGAAGAAGAAGAATTCGAGAGGAATTGAGAAGAGAAGGCTCGAAGCGAGCATGATGAATAAAAAGGGGTAGAAGAAGAGAAGTAAATATGTAAGGGCACAAAGCACATGAAATTTTGGATCTTGACCTACTTTTATTTGATCCAAACAAACCTCAAAAGTAATGGCTAATTCACCAACTCAACACAATGAAGCCATAAAAGTTCAACAATTATCGTGTCAAATTTATTGGTTATTTTCATGCATTTTCCTTTTCACTTGTCCTTAGAGTACCTGTAAAAACTTGAACTTTGTCTCTCTCTGATCCTATATCATAAGATATGGCTCGTCTAGGAAACCAATAAAATTTGTCATATGAATTGGACTTCGTTTGGAATTGTTATGATTTTTGGAAGAAAGATAAGGAGACTTAAGATGTCATTAACCCATAACGATCGTCATTAAGACTAACTAAATATGATTAAAGAAACTAATAATGGATTGAGGATCATTGATGGTCATTAGCGAAACACTAATCAACGGTTAGCAAAAGTTATGCGTAAATCACGAAGGTTAAATTACGATTAGTAAAAGCTAATTATGATTAGTGCTAATTAAGCATCATTAGCAAATCTAGAATCTTCTGGATAGTTCTAGCTTCAGCCCTAAGTTTCGAATAAGCTTTAGGCAAAACCATGGGCCAAAACCATGGGTTGTTAACCATGGCTAAGTTTTAAACCATGGTTAGTGGTTTTCTAAAGCCTATAAATAGCCCCCCTCACCCATTCATTCTCTATGATTTCCATTACAACCACTACCCCCAAAGGCTAGGGTCGAGAGGTCGGGAAGAGGAGAGGGAGGCGCGGAAGGAGTGTTAGCGAAGCGTTGTCCGGAGAATGAGGAAGAGGACGATCATACGATCCTCCCCTAGTTGCCTTTGTAAGTTTGCTCTAATTTTAGCTAGGCCTTTTATTCATTTTCTTTCCCACTTGGTTTTTGATTAATCTTCCTTTCCAATTCATTTTCTATTATGGTTTGAGGAGGAATACGTGTAACACCCTACTTAGGTGAGGGTGGCTATGTACGTCAGTGAACCCTGTGATTCGTCATACCTTTACCCACCTAAGATGTATGGTGTCTACCGATTCTCCATCGCTTATAGTTCTAATATATTCTTTCAATTTCGCTTTTATGCTTTTTTTGAGGGAGAAATCTATGTAACATCCTACTTAGGTGCGGGCGGCTATGCACGTCAGTGAACCCTGTGATTCGTCACACCTTCACTTGTCTAAGACACGTGGTATCTACTCTTTCTCCATTGCTTGCATTTCGATTGCATTTTTTCGTTCATTATTGTTTTCCTCTCGATGATGATATAGAAGAAATTCTTTCCGTTTTTCTTTTGAAATGTCCCGATATATGGGGAAACTCTGTCAAAATATCACTCCATATAAGGGCAAGCTCTGCTGAAATTTTCATAGAAATATGTCCCGATATAAGGAAACTCTTCCGAAATTTTCCTAGAAATATCACCCCGTATAAGGGGAAGCTCCGCTGAAATTTCGAGAGAAAATGTGTTATTCGCATTCTTAGTGTTCTTCGTGTGTTCTTCGTGTTCTTCGTGTTCGTCATTCGTTCTTCGTGCTCTTAATACAAAAATAAAATTAGATTGTTTCAGGAGCTGTAAATCATCCTATGTGAAAACGAAAAATGGTAAAGCACATCATACGTGAGAGAGAGATCGATTTGGTAACGAAATCCTTCCTTTTTTTGTTGGATTTTCATAAGAGATTATTGAAATTCCTGGTTTTATGTTCTTCGCTACGAAGAACCCTATTTCAGTAATTTGTGAGAAACTATAAAAAGTTATCTTGTGATTCCCACTAAAATAATGTCTAAGCATTGAATAGTTGTTGTGGCTTGGAAAGTTAGGATTCGGGGGTTAAAATATACATAAAAATGAGTATATATACAGATGAATTTATATATATGTAAGTCTATACTCAGTATCGATGAATATGAAAATCGACGGCTTAACAGAAGAATTATATTACGGGAATTGATGTATATTAAACTGGATCATGAAAAGGATAGTGCGGTACGTCAAGAATGACTTGGAGTAGATACTATAGGTTGGGCATGCAACCTGTAGGTTTGTCAGAAGAACATACGTATTGGCAGACCAAACCTAGGTGGTATACGGTTGCTTGGGTATGTTAAGCACACGAAATAAATTATTTGCAACACATTGTATTTGGCTGCCATTAGGCGGATTGACTGACTGAAGATGTGGTTGTGCCATGTGGAGGTACGGTGGTAGGAAAGCAGTTGGGTCACGATAACATGTATACAGAGCCGCTTGTTTATGTTATTAAATATTAGCATGTGGTTTTAAGCTACCAGGTCCTCGAGGATGGTGTGCTCCTTTGTTTGCTAGGTTTAGGGTTTGAAACCCTGAGTAATAAAAGAAAAGGAAAATTATCAGGGTAGTATTGGAGGATTGGTTGAGGCGATGTATGACGACATAAGCTCACCAGATCAACATAATTTTCAATCCCGATGTGTCATAGCTTCGGAGTCCATGAATGGGGGGTTCCCCTGGACTAATCCCTGACATGGAATAGAAGGGATATGACTTAAACTAATGAGAAGGAATGAAACTTTTTATGATAACAAATTTTGAAAAATTATATCATTCGTTTGCCTTTCTCTTCTTTGTTACTTAGCATTCGCTATTATTATCATATGATTTATGGACTCAATAGGTATCAGTGAGCCATTGCAAGGACTTTAGTATTCCAGTCAGCCATAGTAGCTTTACTATATAAGGTAGTTGGTAATCTTTTTGTGTATCTCCTTCCATCTGATGTACATGTAAATGATTATAGTGGGACAATGTATCATGTAAGCTTTATTTTGTGAATGTAAAAATATTAAATACTTCTTTCTGAGTATTTTAACTACAACCTATTTCTGAATGTTAGTTTTGATTATTGAGTAAATTATTACTGAGTAACCAAATCCGGATATGAGAGGATCCAACGACTCGAAATTGGGGTCATGACAGTTTAGTATCAGAGCTCGGTTACTCTAGTAATTTATTCAGTAATTTACAACTATGAGCGGTATTCAGAAACTATCGTTGTCTTAAGATCCTTTGATCTTAATAAGTGACTGCAATATTATTCACAAGTCGTTGTCCCTTATGTACATCAAGCTAAAACATATAGGACCTAACCTTTGACCTTAATTCATCCCAGGATCATGGCAGACCAAGACGTATATAGGCAGTTAGCGGATATGATGACAATGCTCCAAGAGGCGGGGCAAAAGGAGAAGGCATTGGAGGAGAGGCTCAATGCACAAGCTGAGAGACCCGAGGTATCCAAACCTGTAGATGTCAGAGTTAAGGGTTCTGTCCACCTTTCTGAGGAGGAATCTAGTTATCATTCTTCGACTGAGTCTACTCATACTCCAGCTGAAGGAGCAATGGGAAAGGCCCTTCATAGACATCAAAAATTACTTGACAATTACAGAAAGGGAAAGATTCCTCGATTCAAATGCATAGAGACACCTGCTGAGGCTGAATTATGGCCTGATGACATTAGTAGGTGTTGGAAATGCGAGCCCACGGCGAGCCATTATGCAATAAATGTTGTTGCAATTCACTCCTTGATCTGAAATGAAGAATACATAATTTGCATAATAGGTCCCTTAGTGCAATTAGGGTTATGTACCATGGCCATCTTAATAATCATACAGCTGTTGATTCAATTATTGAATCATAGAGGCTGGTGCTTAGATGAATATCTAATGAGTTAGATTGAGGACTCATCAAGCACCGTCAAATGATTATTAAGAGATGATCTCCAGCCTGAGTAGGAGATGGCAATCCTATCTCATTTAGGTTGATATCTGACCGACCTCTTGATGCAGATCCTCTGCATAGGAATAGAGATTCGGAGGTGTCGGATGAGTTAGGTCAAAGAGTTGACTTAACGAGATCGAGATAACCAAAGTCCCATATCATATGCTGTCATGATATAGGCACACATCCTCTGACCAGAGACAGATGTGTTACTATATGTCTGAGTATGTACATTTGGCAGACCAATAGGTTGATGACCTAATCAAGGTCTATACACCGGAGCGCTGGTGTGCATATAAGGGTATATGAGTAATACGATCTCTCGAATGGATCATACAGGTTCACTACTGAACCGGAAGACATGAGATCACTCATGAGATATTGGGAAGAATCAAATTCCGTGCGCACGGTCGTCTCGCTTTGGAAGCTTGACTGAATTTGTAGGTTTGATATATACTTTTGGAAAGTATATAATCAAGACCTAGGTATGATATATGCTTTTGGAAAGTATATGATCGATACCGACTCCCAATGATCGAATGAGAAACTTACTGATAAAACCTTGAAGTAGACAGTATAAAGTTGATCTAATACTTCGGGTTTAATCTGAGTCTTCAAGTATGCAGGATGTACAGGTATTAGGAATACCTGAGGGTGATGTGATCATAAACGATTGTATAACCATGACGCTTCCATTCCTAGGGAGTGATGAAACGGGTCTGGATTTTAGTGACTCCTCTCAGTAGAGAAGTAATCTAATCTTAGTCCAAATGTTGGACATTGATCTGAATGTGATTCAGATGCAATGAGAAGATTAGATTTGCGGTCTTGATTTAATCAAGCATCTATGGGAGGCCCGCGATCTGGATATGAGATATAATCTCAATATCCATGTCACTATACGTGGAACAATACAATCGCCATGTCCTTATCTCCAAGTATTCGCGGAGAAAGCGCATTGTCCTTGAAAGAGTTCATGGATAATTCTATTGTTGATATATGTATCCTAGCATTGAGAAAATGGATAATTAAATGTGATTTAATTATCATGAATAATATGAATTTGATTCATATTACAAGGAGAGTTATCTTAGATAATTAAATATGATTTGATTATCAAAGATGTAAATAATATGAATGTGATTCATATTATTTGAACACATGAGAATAAGTTATCCAATATAATTAAATGTGATTTAATTATTATGGATAAGAATAATGTGGATAGTAATATCCAATTATTCATAATATATTATAAATGTGATTTATAATGTATTGGAGAGAGTTAAATATAATTTATATTAGTAGATTAATTATTAATGTGTATTGGATACACATTGTCTAATTAATTGAAAATATAAATTACATTTTGTTTTGGGATGTGAATGTGATTCACAAATTTCCAATGGCATGATTGCAATGTTCACAAAATAAATTGGATTTATTTTTGTGAAATAATATTCAACAAAAGTTGTTGAGAAATATTAGAGAGAATTATGAGATAATGCAATCTCATATAATAGGAGAGGCATCCACCTTCCATATAGGAAGAGTGGACGGCCACAATTCCCACAAGGAAAGTGGTGGCCGTCCACCCCTCTTATGGAAGGAGGCTTGCCTCCTTTCCTATTTCTCTAATTGAGATTGATTTAATATAAATCAAATTATATTCTACATATATTTGATTTTTATTAAATTAATTGTTGTTGGTTTTTACCAACATAAATCTTAGCCATTGAAAGAAACACAATCAATGAGAACCATTGGATTTGTGTTGTCCCATGGATTGAGATCCATGGATCCCAAAACCCTATAAATAGAGAGGCATACCCATGCTCTCTCTTTACACATAATGCTTGAGAAGCATCTCTCTCTCTCTCTCTTTCTCTCTAGAGGTCAGCCCTCTCTCTCCCTCTCATGGCCGTCCACCATGGATGCCATGGAGAGGTTCTCCATCGCCGCGGCATCGTCGTTATGCTGCCCGTTCTTATGCTCGTGGATCTCCGTCTCCTTCGGTGCGCCTCGCTCGTGAAGAAGACGTCGGATCTCGTGTGTCGAGATCAGGAGATCCGCCGCTTGGATCATCAACATGGATTGCGAGAAGCACGCGGTTCATCCCCGCGCTCGCAAGCGTCTCCTCCGTCGGATCGGACTTGAGACAGGAGGTCTCTTCGTTTAGAGACTTGATCGCAACCACGCTTCAAGAGGTAATCCTATTACTTGTTTGTGGTTTAGACGAAACGATTCGAGAAGTGTTCTTGGATCATTTGGTTTCGTCGTATATTTTTTTAAATTCCGCTGCATCGAGCAACTAGTCCGACTAGTCGCTCCTCGTCGTATTCGATACGACGCTCACGCTTCCGTGATGCGCTTGAGGATCATACAATATCCTTCAAGTGGTATCAGAGCCTTAGGTCGACGGTTTCGAATATGATTCGCTAACCGAGGACGATTTGGGTTCGTTAAGGTCGCGAAATTTTTTATCGCATTTGATTTCGCAGATCTGTTTAGTGTAATTTTTCGGCCATGTTTAAATTGTTTAAACACGAAAATAGCACTTGTATTTTGTTCCCCATTAAATAAGGAAACCATAGGATCTGAGTTTGCGTAAATCGGATTTCGTATGCTCGAGATATGGTCGTTTTAATGAACATGTATGCACTGTTGCGGGAACTGTGAATCTGAACGTGATTAAAATGTTAATTACTGTTTAGACTTGCCTCGAAATGCATGAAACATCACTTAGGTTCTGTCCTAAATCAAATTAGCAAACTTTAGAAATTGACTTTGCTTAATTTGGATTTAATATGATTGAGATATGTCAATTTTAGTAAGTAGGGGTCACTGCTGAAATTGCTTTCCTAATCTAGAACCAAGTGATTGTCAATTAGTGAAATTAATTGTTAATTTCGTGAAATAATCTTGAAAAATATTTGTGAAATATTGAAACATGATTATTTGCCTAATTGACTTGGCCCCAACCAATTAGTTGATTAGATTTGATCTAAACCTTAATTGGAATTACAATCATCAAACTTCTTGCTTGAATAGGACTTGGGAATTTGCCTAGCAAATTTCCTTAAAATCAAAATTGTTTTGATTACTATATGGTATAATTTCGGTTGAAGAACCGATGATCATCTCAAGTACAAAATAATCAATTTGGCATTATCCTTTCCCGAGGTGGATATGGTGTCTAGTCGGGGCGCTGGTCAGCGGGTTGCAACGTATGTGGTCCGCCCCACTCCCGTCGGTACTGGCCATGACAGCGGGTAGGGCAGGGATAATGTCCGAGGGATTATGATGTATTTTTCTAATTATTAAAATTCGAATTAATACGTACTTTGAGAATAATATCATATATGTATATTCAAGCATAAAATTAAGTTTGATTGATTAAATTGGATTGATAATTAATTTAATATGATTAAGTTAATTATATCCAATTAAGAATACTTTAATATGATTAGAGTTGATAATTCCCTTGGAAGAATTAATTATATGAATGTGATTCATAGAAATTAATTTAATTTGAATAAGATATCGAGGATCACATAAGTGACATCCATGGTCTCCCGTCAAGGCAAAGAGTTTCGTCGCCAGATATTATATGTAGGAGACGCCTGTCCGAAGTGACAGCTCTTGCATATGATCAATTTGGATCGGGCTCGTCGCTTCTCAAAAGAGTAAGGACGTATGCGTAGTGACCCCAATATCGGGTCCTCATATTATTGGGGCAATATTGGATTGCGCATAGCGAGTTGTATTCCTGTTGA
The DNA here is from genome assembly GCA_037367405.1 of Ottelia alismoides. Lineage (NCBI taxonomy): Eukaryota > Viridiplantae > Streptophyta > Magnoliopsida > Alismatales > Hydrocharitaceae > Ottelia > Ottelia alismoides. Next base: position 137,520 of record JAZKJV010009359.1, read on the forward strand.
CGGTTGGTTCAATTAATGACGGATCAACATCACCTTAGGGGTGGTGGGCCCGGGTATTAAAGACCGAATTGGGAGATGCAAGTTGGACTTGCAAGGCGGAATGTGTTCCCGCTTCTTTTTATCCGAGTTGTAGGTTCTCATATTATTGGGATGCAACAAAGATAAGGAAGGAGATCCCAGATCTTGCTTGAGATATAATGGTAAGTATATCTCTTACATTGAAAGTGATTAAGGGAATGAACTTTCATTGTTGACATGGCAAGACAACTTTGATATAAAATTCCTAATTCAAAGTATAACATGTATGTATATAAATATATACCCCTATGCAAATTACTTATTTCAGATAATCCTTCATTAAACCCACTCAATATTATACTCAATAATAACCAGTAAAATATCGTGGATTGGACCCTATAATCCAGATATTGTATTTGCAATTGGACACACAATGTATGTGGTTGCAATGTGCAAGTTTCCTCATAACAATGAGAAGTGATAATTAAATAGACATTTGGACTAAAACCCTAGGGTTTGTATGTCTCTATAAGTCTTGATCTTATCGAATGTACTTTTGAAGTGACATGTCGATGATGATCGCAATTATCAAATTAATCCTTATAAAATCAATAAAGATATTCTGGCATACATATGTGCTCTCAACATTTAATCATGAATGATGTGGTTCTCTACATCATGCAGAATGGTAGCTCTATAAGAGATGATGTATTCAAATTATTTGAATACCTACCTGAACCTATGTTTTAAGAGTTTAGATGGATGTAGATGATGAGTGTCATCATTCTACTGTCTATACTCTAGTCATTCATGAAGCTTCATAATATTCATATTGTATGAATTGGGTGAAGCTTGTATAAATGTTGAAATACTCTTATATTGAAATTTTTGATTTTAACATAAGAGATCCTTATTCTTAAGCAATGGTTGTTTATAGATAAAGGGAGCGCAGTGGAAGCATGGTTTGGACCCAAGTAAGAGGTATAGTCAAAGAGTTGACTGTACTTCTGTGACTTCCATATGACATCCAAAGAGTTGGATGAATGCCAATACTGCAATAAGTTGATGTGTTGATAGTATGACTATCAAGTCTATCTAGAATCCTCAGAAAAGGACTCGGATGGAGCATCAGTATAATCTACATATAATCATTGATATTGACTTACTTATTTGATAAGATAAAGTCTAATAATTGTATCTCAAATTTTCTAATGACACTTGCAATTGGTTGCATATGTATTAGAAATTTGATCTTAAGGTTTATTGGTCATCCATGTTGAAAGTGATGCAAGTGTTGCAACAATTTCAATGAGATCAATAGACTTCATATTTTCAGTGGGAGCCCTTAGTCTTAGAGAATGTCTCTATGACCTAGATATTAGAATACGCTCATTGTTTATTTCTAATTGTTGGATATGAACATGAATTCTGTAATAAACCTATCATAAAGAGTTATGATGGAAATATTTCAGATAGTAATCTAAAATCTAGTGGACTCTATTAAATTAGAAAATTATTGAATGGTTCATTGAGATTTCTAATACTGAAAATTAAACCTTTAAAAGATCAATAGGAGGATAAAGATCATTTGACAATGATCTGGCATCAAATTTTGGACATATATCTGTTGATGAAATCAATGGATTGGTAAGAAATGAAACTTTAGATTATCTAAAGATTCAAATCTCACATACTTGTGAATATTGTATTCAAAGTAAAATGTCTAATACATCCTTCCTTGGGAAAGGTGTAAGATGCCTAGGTATTAAGGATCTCATACATATTGATGTATGCAGATCATCTATATCATAGTAAACATTATGGATATGTGATATCTGTTAATGATTATGTATGATATGAGATCTCTTCTCTTCACCTAAGAAATCTTTGAAATGTTCAAAGATTTCGCAATTTTGGTTTAGAACCAAAGTTTGAAGGAAGATGAAATGAATTCGATCTAACCAAGGTAGCCCGTACCTATTGGATGAATTCAAGAAATACCTTATGGAGATATGAATATCATTCCTATCTCAATCCTCCTAATGAACCTTAACTCAAAGGAGTTGTAGGGAGATACAATTGATCATGTGTGACATGATTTAATCAATGATTAATCCTAGCATAATTATCTCTTAAGTTTCCAAGATATATATATGTAGTAGAGACTGCATAAGGTTCCATGTGATTAAGCTGAAATCTAGCACTAGAGAGTGCTACTTCATTAGGAAAATAAAGGATGGTATTGGATACCTACTTTATGACCTTGAGATTCTTAAAAGATCTCATCTTTGAGAATATGATTCTTATAGGATGACTCTCTGGAGAATCAAGATAAAAATGAAGTAAAGGAACTCATTTAATCTTGAAAAGATAATGAGGCTCCTGAAATCGGAAACTGAAATAGATAATTAAAGATGAAACATTAATACCTCTTCAAATAAGTTTGAGGATGGATTCCATGTGTCAGTTAAATCTGAAAATGATCGGACTTCATGTGATGAAGCTCCTGAGGATCATGACATGGAAAGATGGATGTTAGCAATAAAAGTCTAATGTAGACTTCACATACAAGTGTTGTATATGGACCCTCGAGGATCCACCTATATGGGTCAGACCCATTAAGGTGTAAATGGATCTTCAAGAGAAAGAGGGAACCTGATGAGAAGGTATAGACCTTAGAAGCACGGTTCGTAGCCATGAGCTACACACCGAAGAGAAGGCATCGCTTGCGATAAGACTTGCTCTCCGGTGACCTTGCTTTAACCCATCAGAATATTGCTAACTATAGCTACACAACTTTTCTATGACATCTTCATGGTGTGATTCAAGATTGCATTCCTCTATGAATACCTCTCTGAGGATATTCATATGAAGTAGCCCCAGGGCTTCATGGTTGAGGAAAGCAAGGTGTGCTAGCTGAAGAACTCCATCTTTGGACTCAAATAAGTTTCTTGTAGTTGGAACATAAGATTTAATGAAATTATAAATGTTATGATTTCAGATAAAATCTTGATGAACCATGTGAAACTTAGTGGGAGTGCCATTGTGTTCATCGTGCTTAATGCAGATATTATTCTAATCATATAAGAATAAATGATAAGTGTTTTATAATTTGGTTGTTCCATACCTTGAGATACGATTTCAAGGATACCTCTTAGATCTTAATTCTGAAGTCGTTCAGAAGCAAAGAGAAAAGGGTATTGGGACTGTCGCATTAGTAGTACACCTTGGACTTATTCCATTTTCTGGACAATTCCAAGAAAAGCTTCCTTCCCTTAAGATGTGGTAGTGACCTGTCTAGAGGGATAGCACCTCAAAGAGTTGAGGAAGTGAATGCTAGAACTGCTTGCACTTGTGCATCAGTTATGAGAAGCTGAATGTATTCTAGATGTGTACAAGAACCAGATGTCTACCATGCAGTGGGAGTAGTAAACTGTTACTAATCCTGCTATGGAGATAAAAACACTTAATTGCAGTAATAAAAATATCTTCAAAGATGATGAAACTTAGAGATAGTGATCTCAAAGTCTTATCTTCAAAGGTTTAAGACCTTGTAGATAGTGATCTATAAGGGTCTTGACTGTAGATACCTTAGGAGAAAGAGATCTCCAGGAATGAAGGTATTCTAATAAGGATTATGGGAATACCGGTTATGATAATTAATAAGATGTAGTGTCAAGGACACTATAACCAACAAAATTGAGTATCGGTTGCATGAGATGCAACATTCGCATTGGATGCGAGCACTGTTACTAGGAGATATGCAATTGCCGTAAAAGGACTTGGCGTAGTCTCTTGGGAACAGAGTGACTGATCAGCTTACCTAGCTATTTTCTAAATAGCCTATGATTGTCACATGAGTGTGGGTTTAAATGATTAGCCCATTAATGGCTCTTTGGGCTAGTGGGAGATGGTTGGAAATGCGAGCCCACGGCGAGCCATTATGCAATAAATGTTGTTGCAATTCACTCCTTGATCTGAAATGAAGAATACATAATTTGCGTAATAGGTCCCTTAGTGCAATTAGGGTTATGTACCATGGCCATCTTAATAATCATACAGCTGTTGATTCAATTATTGAATCATAGAGGCTGGTGCTTAGATGAATATCTAATGAGTTAGATTGAGGACTCATCAAGCACCGTCAAATGATTATTAAGAGATGATCTCCAGCCTGAGTAGGAGATGGCAATCCTATCTCATTTAGGTTGATATCTGATCGACCTCTTGATGCAGGTCCTCTGCATAGGAATAGAGATTCGGAGGTGTCGGATGAGTTAGGTCAAAGAGTTGACTTAACGAGATCGAGATAACCAAAGTCCCATATCATATGCTGTCATGATATAGGCACACATCCTCTGACCAGAGACAGATGTGTTACTATATGTCTGAGTATGTACATTTGGCAGACCAATAGGTTGATGACCTAATCAAGGTCTATACACCGGAGCGCTGGTGTGCATATAAGGGTATATGAGTAATACGATCTCTCGAAGGGATCATACAGGTTCACTACTGAACCGGAAGACATGAGCTCACTCATGAGATATTGGGAAGAATCAAATTCCGTGCGCACGGTCGTCTCGCTTTGGAAGCTTGACTGAATTTGTAGGTTTGATATATACTTTTGGAAAGTATATAATCAAGACCTAGGTATGATATATGCTTTTGGAAAGTATATGATCGATACCGACTCCCAATGATCGAATGAGAAACTTACTGATAAAACCCTGAAGTAGACAGTATAAAGTTGATCTAATACTTCGGGTTTAATCTGAGTCTTCAAGTATGCAGGATGTACAGGTATTAGGAATACCTGAGGGTGATGTGATCATAAACGATTGTATAACCATGACGCTTCCATTCCTAGGGAGTGATGAAACGGGTCTGGATTTTAGTGACTCCTCTCAGTAGAGAAGTAATCTAATCTTAGTCCAAATGTTGGACATTGATCTGAATGTGATTCAGATGCAATGAGAAGATTAGATTTGCGGTCTTGATTTAATCAAGCATCTATGGGAGGCCCGCGATCTGGATATGAGATATAATCTCAATATCCATGTCACTATACGTGGAACAATACAATCGCCCTGTCCTTATCTCCAAGTATTCGCGGAGAAAGTGCATTGTCCTTGAAAGAGTTCATGGATAATTCTATTGTTGATATATGTATCCGAGCATTGAGAAAATGGATAATTAAATGTGATTTAATTATCATGAATAATATGAATTTTATTCATATTACAAGGAGAGTTATCTTAGATAATTAAATATGATTTGATTATCAAAGATGTAAATAATATGAATGTGATTCATATTATTTGAACACATGAGAATAAGTTATCCAATATAATTAAATGTGATTTAATTATTATGGATAAGAATAATGTGGATAGTAATATCCAATTATTCATAATATATTATAAATGTGATTTATAATGTATTGGAGAGAGTTAAATATAATTTATATTAGTAGATTAATTATTAATGTGTATTGGATACACATTGTCTAATTAATTGAAAATATAAATTACATTTTGTTTTGGGATGTGAATGTGATTCACAAATTTCCAATGGCATGATTGCAATGTTCACAAAATAAATTGGATTTATTTTTGTGAAATAATATTCAACAAAAGTTGTTGAGAAATATTAGAGAGAATTATGAGATAATGCAATCTCATATAATAGGAGAGGCATCCACCTTCCATATAGGAAGAGTGGACGGCCACAATTCCCACAAGGAAAGTGGTGGCCGTCCACCCCTCTTATGGAAGGAGGCTTGCCTCCTTTCCTATTTCTCTAATTGAGATTGATTTAATATAAATCAAATTATATTCTACATATATTTGATTTTTATTAAATTAATTGTTGTTGGTTTTTACCAACATAAATCTTAGCCATTGAAAGAAACACAATCAATGAGAACCATTGGATTTGTGTTGTCCCATGGATTGAGATCCATGGATCCCAAAACCCTATAAATAGAGAGGCATACCCATGCTCTCTCTTTACACATAATGCTTGAGAAGCATCTCTCTCTCTCTCTCTTTCTCTCTAGAGGTCAGCCCTCTCTCTCCCTCTCATGGCCGTCCACCATGGATGCCATGGAGAGGTTCTCCATCGCCGCGGCATCGTCGTTATGCTGCCCGTTCTTATGCTCGTGGATCTCCGTCTCCTTCGGTGCGCCTCGCTCGTGAAGAAGACGTCGGATCTCGTGTGTCGAGATCAGGAGATCCGCCGCTTGGATCATCAACATGGATTGCGAGAAGCACGCGGTTCATCCCCGCGCTCGCAAGCGTCTCCTCCGTCGGATCGGACTTGAGACAGGAGGTCTCTTCGTTTAGAGACTTGATCGCAACCACGCTTCAAGAGGTAATCCTATTACTTGTTTGTGGTTTAGACGAAACGATTCGAGAAGTGTTCTTGGATCATTTGGTTTCGTCGTATATTTTTTTAAATTCCGCTGCATCGAGCAACTAGTCCGACTAGTCGCTCCTCGTCGTATTCGATACGACGCTCACGCTTCCGTGATGCGCTTGAGGATCTAACCATATCCTTCAGTAGGATGTTTAGGATAATACATGCACAGGTAGATACTTAGGTGTACTTCACTGATTACTCCCTAGCAGGCTATGCAAGACGATGGTGGAGAGCCATTTCCAAGAAATTAATAGATCCCCCATTCCACGAGATATTTTTGACGAGAGGATCTGTGCTCACTTCTATCCCTCCTATTGGGAATAACTGAAGAGGAGGGATTTAGCTTCTCTGACCCAGGGTTTCAAGAATGTACGAGATTATCATATTTACTTTATGGAGCCCCTATGTTACTCCCCATCTCTAGAAGCTTCACCACAAGAATGTCTTACCAAATTTGTTAGCGGGCTTCAGGGAGATATTAGAGAGAAGCTTGCAGGTTTTAGAGCCACCACAATAGATGAAGCCATGGATATTACCACTCATATTGAGATGGAAAGGGATGAAAATCACCAAAGAATAAGCTTCTACTTTACTGGTGGACCATCCAAACGTAAGGTGATTTATAATCGCAGAGACCGTCGCTATCATCTAGTTGGCTCTAGTATAAGCTCGTCACAAACCTTGGGTTAGGAATTATTAGGAAGAGTATATTCTCTAGACCTCAACTATACCCTCGTGGCTCTACAAGAAGAGCTAGTACCTCTGTGATTGGGTCTTCAGCTCAGATAAGAACACATGCTTGTTATTACTGTCATTAGGAAGGCCACTACAAGAAAAACTGCCCAAAGTTGAGAGGATTAGGGTTCAAGCCAACCCCAACTAACAATATATATTCCATCCCAAGCAATGGAGCAACACGCAGAGGAAGACCAAGTAGTGGTCAGGCTCACAAGGACCTGCTCCTACACAACAACCACCACAAAGTGTTGCAGGCTCAAATATGCCTAATGGTCAGCTCAATGCAATCATTAAAGAACAAGCTTACAATCCATGCACAGTTGTATGAGGTACTGTTACTATTCATGGCTTTTCAGTACATGCCTTGTTTGATTCTGGTGCTCCACATTCATTTATTGCTTGAATGTTAGTACCCACTTTGGGTAAGATACCAAAAGAAGTACAACAATCCCATCTGATCAAGGGACCATGAGGACAAGCATTTAAAATCTGAGAAATCCTAGATAATTATGTAGTATTGATAGCAGGACATCAACTACTTGTTTCCCTACTACCTATTGAAATGGATGACTTTGATCTCATCCTGGGGATGGACTGGATAGAAAGGCATCATGCATGCCTTGACTGTTTTCAGAAGATAGATACTTTTCACATTCCTAACTCGATAGAGTTCTGGTTTCAGACATCCAGTGACGATGTCAATTACGTATCTACTCTGAAGGCACCACAGTTGTTAGAACAAGAGTGCCAAGGCTATTTAGCTTATGTATCCACTACATCAAGGACAGATAGAATGATAGAAGATGTACCTGTAGTGTGTGAATTTCCTGATGTATTTCGAGATGAACTACCCGGATTACCACCTGAGCGAGAGATTGAATTTGAAATCTCTCACACACCTGATAGTCATCCTTTCTCTATCCCTCTATATAGGATGGCACCAGCTGAGTTACGGGAGTTAAAGGTACAGTTACAATAACTGTTAGAAAAAGGCTTCATTCGTCCTAGTACTTCACCATGGAGTGCACATGTCTTGTTTGTGAGGAAAAAGGATGGGTCAATGCGGTTGTGCATTGACTAAAGACAACTAAAAAGAAGGTAGTAAAGAACAAGTATCCTCTATCAAGAATAGATGATCTTTTTGATCGGTTGCAGGGTTGAATTGTGTATTCTAAAATTAACTTAAGATCTGGTACCAACAGTTGAAGATTAAATATGCGGATATCCCCAAGATAGCCTTTCAAACTAGATATGGACATTATGAAATTTTATTTATGCCTTTTGGACTAACAAATGCCCCAACAGCTTTCATGGATATCATGAATAGAGCATTCAGGGGGTTCCTAGATCACTTTGTAGTAGTCTTTATTGATGACGCACTTATTTACTCCAAGAATAAGTACCACCAAGAACACCATTACCGGTAAGCACTTGAAACACTAAGGAAGAATGAATTGTATGCTAAATATAGCAAATGTGACTTCTGGCTATCAGAAGTATCCTTCTTAGGTCATGTTATTTCTGGGGAAGGTATATCAATTGATCTTACAAAGTTTAGTGCGGTGATGAGTTGGGAACACCGAAGACTATCAAAGAAATGCGATCTTTTCTAGGTCTAGCTAGGTATTATAGAAGATTTGTAAAGGACTTTTCATGAATAGCATTGCCAATGACTAGGTTGATGACGAATCGCGAATCGCCCTAATTAATTTGTTGGAATTAACGTTTAATTTTGTTCGTTGCAGCCGGGCGAATTCAGATCAATCAAAAATCGGAATTTTAATTATTGGTCCAATTAAAGCAAGCGGTCAACTTTTTTTACTTGGAAAGTCCAAGGTCGAACTAAGGGAGGTCACTATCTCCTTTGGTTGATTTTTAGTCGATCTAGAATTTAGGTTTTCAGCGAAAAGAATATTTTTATTATTTTTTACTTTTTATGGGTTTTTAATTAAGAAGATGTAATTAATTACGAAAATAAATATGATGAATGAATTTTTAAAATGATTTTTAATGCAAAAATAATCCTATGCTGTGAGGTGACACAAGAAATAATTAGATGCAATATTTTTGTGATTTTTAGATGTTGTAGTGAGAAAATGCAAAATGGTGATAATGCAAAGTGAGTGGATATGAAGCAAGAAGATTCAAAAAATCAAATCGAGTAATTAGATTAAACACCCTTCCCCTTCACAAATGATTATTAAATTAGGATCTGATTAAGCTTTTGAAATAATTCCCGTAACTCAAGGCACAATTTATTGGTCAAGGGAAACAATTAATATCAATAAAAGTGCTCAAAATTATCAAATAAACATCCTTAATTTATCCATGCCAGATATTGTCTCAAAAAGTGAATCTCATTGTTCAATATGATAGAGGATCGAATAAGGAGCAAAACAATACCAAGAACACAAAAATACGATGAATAACGCTCAAGATATGAATATATGAAGTTTAGGGACTAAATTGTAAATAAAATAAATAGAATGTTCGCAATTATACCCTTGAAGAGGACTATTCTGTAATATCTGAAAAACTCTTTATCCTTCTGCAATTTACCTACGGTGGGGATTATATCAGTTATGTCTTGAAGACGCGCAGGCTTCTGTGCAATTTTTTCCAAGAGGGGGCATGCTCCGCACGTGTCCTCCTGAAGCAGGGGCCTTGACGTGAATGGATGGAACTCTGGGGGTTCCCTGCAAAATACCCGTGCATGCACATGCCCGGTACGTGCCTTGGCTGGTGGAGGGCACCTGCGTTATTTGCTGGAAGATCGGGAAACTTCAATGCAATTCGCCCAAAGAGAAACGAGCACCACATGGGTCTTACTGGCAGGGGCTCGTCTGTAATAGGCGGGAACACTCGGGGTTGGCCTGCAATTTCTCCCACCCCATGTGACTTGCACGTGAGAGGGAGTCTTGGGAGACAGACACAACAGAGACGATGGGGCGAGGGCGCTGCTTCTCCGGCATGAAGCGATGGTGGAGGAGCGACTGTTGGTGGCTCGACAGAGTCGGAGCGGGGACACGGTGTAGGCGTGGCTGGAGCGGCCGACACACGGCCACAGGGTTGGTGGAGCAGACTGCGATGGGAGTCTGTGAAAGGCGGAGGATCCCCTACATGTCCCTTGTCGATGAAGCTGCATGCGGAGGATATTTGGTCATCGATGAAGAAGGAAGTGGGTGACACATTCCCAACGAGGGGGGTCTATAGAGAGGGCTCCATGAGGCGGCAGACGGGAATGCGTCATGGCGAAAGGCAGAGCGGGCAAAGTGCTTCTCCTGGGCGGAGTCAGCCGTGGCGAGGGTGTCATGTTTGACGAAAGGCGATCAGTGGTTCTTCTTCCTTCACAAGGAAGAAGGGTGGGAGATGGAGTGGTGCGAGCGATAGGCAAAGGGACAGAGGGAGAGTATGGCGATTGGAAAAAAAACATAGGACATGCGAAGGAGAACGAAGGAGGCGAAGGAAGAAGATGAAGAAACAAAGGAATAGAAAGAAAACATAGGAAGAAGAAGTAGAGGAAAAAGGTGAAGGAAGAAGAAAAAGTTACCTGAGAATGGATGGATGGATGGAATGCCTGGGGACTGAGCTCGAAGACGAGCTCAAATCGTCGCTTGATGAAGGGGCACACCTTCAGAGATTGGCGATCTTCGTTGCTGATGAAGCCACGACAAAGGAGCAAGTTTCTCCCTTAGATCTCGCCACAAGGATGGTTGAAAGACCTCGTTGCTCGACCAACCCTAGATCTTGTTGTCATCGGGATTAGGGGAGGAGCCGGTGGCTACCTTCTCTCTACTGGCGGATGATTTGCTCGATTCATCCGAGATGACTTTTATAGGAGGAGAGTTAGGTTGGCGATAGGAGATAGGATAAGGAAGGGGCTCGGCCGCGATGATTGCAGGAGTTGCGGAGGATAAGTGACGCCGCGACCAGTGGCCTTTGGTTTGCATGCGGTTGGTCAATGCTGGAGGACACGGAGAGGTGGGCGGTAGGTGGGGCTTTCGCCGGAGGCGGCGGGTCTGATGGGGGAGAAGGGTCCTCACGTGCATTGCACATGAGGTGGAAGGTGAAGAGAGAAGCATGTGCTGGGCACGTGAGGTGGAGGTACATGACCAGCACGTGACAAGTTTTTTTTATCAAAATTAAGGAAACAAAGAGGCGAAAAATGAGTGACACATGGCGGCTCCATAAGCTGCCACGTGTTAGCTCCAAAAAATCAGAAATATAAAATAAGAAGATAAATATAAAAGAAATAGTAAATGACCTCGGATCGAAAATTTCTTCATGAAAGTTGCTCGTCTCGACGATATCTACAACTTTCATGAGGAGACTAAAACCAAAATAGATCATCCGCACAAAGTGATATTTTTTGGGGTACTCTATGTACATAGAACATTGATGTTTTGGGGTTTTGTAATTTTTGTGATTTTTTATTAAGATAAAAAATGGAGAAAAATTATGATAATATAGAGGACACGTATTTACATATTACTCGAAATTTTTGGATATAATAAGTAAGAAAATAGGAAAATAAAATGGAAAAAGTGAGATATTATACATACTCACAAGGGACACTCAGACTCAATCAGTTTCTGTGATTTTAATCTTGTTTTGTATTTCGATTTTTGTGAATTTTGTTAAAACTTTCACAAAAGAATAAAAAGGAATAAAAGAGAAAGGGTGAAGTATGTACATAAAATATCAGGTCAAAAACCGCTAAAATAAACAATGCGTAAAAAAGGCCTAAAACCCAACTTTTACATACGAACTCTGATTTTATGAAATTAGTCTTGTTTTGAAGGTCTTTGAATGTATATTACTTTAAAAGTGAGTAGACCGAAATCGGACACTGTATAAGGAAGATATGTACGTTTTAGTTTGTATATTCTGAAATTAGGTTATCGTCTCACGGGCCAACTATTTGAGCTAGTAATTTTTTTGTATTCTTTCTTTAATCTTGTTAGTAATATGTACACAATGAAGTTGGTTTTATGTCAATTGGAGTTATCATGATTTAATTAAAAATGCATGAAGTTAGGTGAAAATGTGAAGATGATCATGAATGCAATTATGAGTGCTAAAATGCAGATATTAATTCTAAGTGTATGAACGATAAAGATGCAGACTAAATGATGAAATGAAGATAATTGCTTAGAGACGAAGCTCTATTTTTAACTTTAGTGTGATGAATCGCATATTCATCAACCCCATATGCTTAAACCATGCTCGTCCCTGAGCAATTAAAATGAAAGGCAAAAGTGAAATGATTTTGAGTTTCATACCAAGGTCATGAACAAAAGGTGAAAATGGAGCTAGACCCGACCTTTGGATTAATAGTGTAGCGGAACTTCTGTGAGAACTAGGGTTTTAAAATCAACAACCCTCGAGTTCTACATATCATTGTAACGGCTCCGCCTCAGAAGTCATCTTAGATCAATCCTTCTCCCAAAGCATATCCTATGAACCTTGAACAATTATCTCATGTATGTGAAAGGTTTTAGCTCTTCCCATCAAGAATGTCGAACTACCATGCAAACCTCTCCCCCAATAACTCGTCCTCGGGGAGTCAGGTATTTCCTTCTAAGGTTTGTCATGTTGTGTTCACAATCGAAAAGAGGGAGAAATTATAAGAAGGGGAAAAGAATTGGGGGGTGACCAGTGTAGTCACCTCTCCTCGTGGAGCCAGCCATTTTAGCCAAATCTCCACCAAGATCTGTAGGTTTTCTTGAAGATTGGACCTTATTGGTCAAATGTTTATTTGGTAGTTGGCTTCTTTTTGGTATGGATTTTTGGTAACTCTGCATGGATCTTTTGTGGCCCTACGGATATGGAATCTTTTTCTGTACATGTTTTGGGGTCTTAAAAAATTATGCCCAATCATCCATCCCTTATCCGAAGCTTTATTTCACCCTGTACGTCAGTCTTTAGATGTCCACACTACCAGAAAAGAGACCCACACAGTCTTCCAACACTCCGTCTGAGTTGAGATAAGTGCATAGTTTCAGAAGTTATACTCAGAATTAGGAGACCGGATTAGACACTGAGAGTCAAAGGCTGCACATTGTCATGTAGAACTCAAAGAATTAAGTCAAAAAACCTGAAGCTTCTAAAATCCTCTTTCTCGATGAAGTTCCTCTGGAAATTAGGTAGATTAAGGCTAAGTCATGACCACTCTCTACTTGTAGTCATAACTCAGTTCGAAACCCAATAACTTTCCACTTTACATATGCTAGATATGCAAATGAACTGCATATGTTATGAAGATGTATATGACGTGCATGATGCTTTTCTTGTCATTTTGTGTATGAATGCAAGGATGGTATGCAAGAGTAAATAAGATGGTTTTTTGGACTTTTACCCATCCCGTAATATTATATAATATATACAAAAATACGTGAAAGTACGAGTTATGGGTAAAGTACAAATGCAATATATATATGTCCCTTATATTTAGCATGTGCTATATCCTCAAAGTACAAGAAGCGACGAAAAGACATAGCTCGTGCTAAGCGTAGGAGAGTGAAAAAATAAAAAGGAGTATAGAAGCCAATCACCCCCTATACTTAGGCTTTAGTCAGCCTAAGTATAGAAGAACATCAAAAAGTGGAGCGGTCGAGGTCAAGAGGAGAATTGGATAAATATATATAGGGTAGGCATTGGTCCCCCTATACTCAGGCTCTGGTCAGCCTAAGTATAGGACAGGAGTGGGTATAAGGACCGATGGGATCTGGAGAATTTTCAGAGCGAATGGGGGTGGGAGAGGATGAAAGTGACGCGAATTCATGCGTTCCCTAAGATTAAATAGTGAGATTCTGGAATGATCATGAATGAGATCTCCTCAACTTAGGCTAACTACTCATCTTATCCTACAAAATGCTTCAGCAGCTGCCCATTCACAATGAATGGTTGTGCACCATCTGTAAGCTCTGAAATCCATACATTGTCATTCATATTCGCTTCTCTGACAATGAAGGGTCCCCTCAATTTGGATTTCAACTTGCCCTGAAAAATCTTCAATCTGGCATTGAATAACCATACTTTCTGCCATGGGACAAAATTCTTTCGTCCGATGTGTTGATCGTGCCAATGCTTGATTATTTCCTTGTGAATCACATTGTTATCATATGCCTTATTTCTGATTTCTAGAAGCTCGTTTAGATCCATCTTTCTGCTTTGTTGTCCTTCATGAGTGTTCTAGTTCACTTTCTTTAATGCCCATTCGGATTTCTGTATCAGCTCAGCGGGCAGATGGCATGGCTTTTCATTTACCATCCGGAATGAGGAGGTTCCAAACGGGGTCTTGTAAGCAGTTCAGTATGTCCATAGAACTTGGTCCAAGAGCCAGGACCAGTTCTTCCTGTCGGGGCGGACTAGCTTCTCCAAAATGCTCTTCACCTCCCTATTCGATACCTCATCCATGCCATTTGATTGTGGGTGGTATGGACTAGTGACATGGTGTTCGATGACGTAGTCCTTTGTTAACTTTCTCATTTCCCAGTTAACAAAGTGGCTACCCCCATCAGAAATGATGACTTTGGGAACCCCGAACCATGAAATGATGTGATCCTTCACGAACTTACATACGATTTTTCTATATGCGCATGGGTAGGGATAGCTTCCACCCACCTAGAGAGATAATCAACTACCAAGAGAATATGCTTATAACCATTGTTGCTAGGAAATGGGCCCATGAAATATATGCCCCGTGCATCAAAAACATCAACCACAATGGTTGGTTGCATGGGCATTTCATCTTTAGGACTGTCAGTCCCTCCAATTCTCTAACATACTGGACATGACCTAACAAATGCATATGCATCACAGAACATGGTCGGTCAGTACAAGCCACACTGAAGCACTTTCCAGGTGATCCTCTTCTCAGAGTGATGTCCTCCTATCTCCAAGGAATGGTAGTGGGTGAGGACACTCATGTATTCCTCCTGAGGAATACACCTCCGCCAGACACAATCCGGACCTTCGGAGAAAAGGAACATATCCTCCCAATGGTATTTCATAGATTCAGACTTGAGTCGGTCAATGCTGCTCTTGGGCCAATTATGGGGAACTATCCTAGACACTATGAAATTCACCATGTTAGCATACAATGGAAGAGAGTCGACGAAAATAGATCGGCTTGTCAGGGAAGGAGTCCTTAATGGGGTCAGTCTCAGAGGAACTAGGTGACTTTATGTAGGAGAGGTGATCAACCACCACATTCTTCACTCCTAGTGTATCCTTGATATACAAATCAAACTCTTAGAGTAGTAGGATCCACCTAAGAAGACGCACCTTCGTGTCCTTCTTTTCCATGAGGTACGTAATGGTTGCGTTATCAGTGAACACGGTGACCTTAGACCCAAAAAGATGTGACCTGAATTTGTCTAATGCAAACACTATAGAAAGCATTTCCTTCTCTGTGATGGTATAATTCCGCTGAGCCTGATCGAGTACTTTGCTCGTGTAGTGGACAACATAAGGAATTCCTTCTCTCCTTTGTCCTAACACATCCCCAATGGCAAAGTCCGAAGCATCTGTCATGGTCTCAAAAGGAAGAGACCAATATGGGGCATGTAGGATAGAAGCATCCATGATTTTCCTCCTCGGGAGCTCTAAGGCCTCAAGACACCTATGATCTACAATGAATTTCGTGTCTTTTCCTAAGGGCTCTGTTAGCAGTCGGGCAATCTTTGAGAAGTCCTTTATGAATCTGCGATAAAAACTAACATGCCCAAGGAATGACCGCACTTGTGTAATGTTGGTTGGTGGTTGAAGTTTCTTGATCACATCCACCTTGGCAGGGTCAATCTCCATTCCCCTCTTGGAGATGACATACCCCAACGTGATACCCTCTCGAACCATAAAATGGATCTTTTCCCAAGAGAGCGCCAGATTTACCTCACTACACTTTTTGAGGACTCGATCCAAATGAGATAGACAAGTATCAAATGAGTCATCATGGATCGAGAAGTCGTCCGTGAAGACCTCCAGGAAATTGCCCACCATCTCGGCAAATATTGCAATCATGCATCGCTGGAAAGTCTTCAGTGCATTACATAACTTAAAGGGCACACGCCTGAATCCATACGTACCGAATGAACATGTAAAGGTGGTCTTTTCCTGGTCCTCTGGAGCGATGGCTACTTGATTATAGCCTAAGTACCCATGTAGAAAGCAGAAGAATTCTTTCCCCGCAAGTCTCTCTAGGATCTGGTCTATGAAGGGCAAGAGGAAATGATCCTTCTTCGTTGTGACAATCAAGCGGCTGTGATCCACACAGACATGCCACGACGTGGGTACTTGCGTCACAATCTCCTCTCCATCTGAGTTGGTGACTGCCTGAAGTCCTGTCTTCTTAGGGACTACATGAAGTGATGCCACCCACTTGGAATCAGAGGTGGGATATATAAACCCTGCATCACACCATTTTTCAATCTCCTTCTTTACCACATCTCGTAAGTTTTGGATTCAACCTGCGTCGGAACTCACTAAAGGGTATAACACCTTCCTTAAAGTAAATATGGTGTGAGCATAAAGTGGGGTTAATACCACGAAAATCAGACATGCTCCAATCTATGGCCTTGCGGTTATTTTCAAGAATCTCTAGCAAGCGAGATTCTTGTTCTCCAGTCAAGCTAGAACTGATAATGATCAGGAACTTTCGAGGTGGGCCTGCAAGGAAGGCGTGTTTGAGTGTGGTGGGTAATGGTTTGAGCTCATGTAAAGTGTGGTCATCAAGAAAATCTAGCTCAATCAACTCTTGCTATATGCTGATAATAGTCAGATTTGTCTCTAAAGTATTGGCCACCAACTGATTCGGCTCAGGAGTCGGATCATCAAAAGTGTCCAAGCAATCGACAAAAGCCACGTCCGACTCCTCATACTCGTCCTCTGATTGACCTGAAGAGAACATGTCTAGCAAGCCTAAGTCAGCTTCTTAGTCATCGAGGGCATAGGGAGACGCATGAGAAAATTCTCCTGTGGACAAGGTTTGACTCTGCATGATTTGTCTAACAGCCTCATCTATATTGTCCTTTCCTGGTGAGGGGGACATGTCAACCCAAGCAGTCTGTTGATACCAGTGATCAACTATGTCAACTCCGTAGCATTCGGCATCCGACGAGAGATACTCTGTGCTGCTCTCCGAATCATGTCTCTACCATTTCGTTTGTTGCATCTCTAACTCTACACTTTCATCGTGTGCATAAAAGCATATATTCCCCAGAGTATAATCAAAGATAGCCTCGGTCATCCTCGGAAAAGGGTGACCAAGTATGATCTAGAGATCTTACCATCTTCGAGGACACTTCATGTCTAGGATTGTGAAATCCACCTTGTATTGCTTCCCCTCTATGTCAAGGATAATGTCCTTCAACATTCCCTTAGGCCTCTTAATAGATTGGTTTGTGAATTCTTTGAGTTCCCTCGATTTCCTCAAAGGTCCTAAATTTAGACGATCTAGGAGGGAATATGGTAGTAAATTGATCGAGGATCCATTATCGAGTGGAGTACGAGCAAATGATGTGTTAGCGATCTGACGGGTGACAAAGTGTGCTCCTAGATCTCTCTTCTTCCTTGGAATCTCATTGTGGCACAGGTAGTGGCTATGGACAACATATGTGTTCACTGTTCGAGTGTTCTTTTTCTTGCTAGTCCTAACATGTGTGCATCTCGCGTTTAGGTACTTCTTGAATGCAGGAACTACATCCACTAATTGAAGGAAAGACATTTCAACTTTAACATTCTCATGGCACATCCTTTCCATCTCTAAAATGTTAAGATCGTTTTTTGAGAAGTTTTCTTCTTTCCCTTAAATAAAGCCTGAGGGAAAGGGATGGGAGGCTCATGATGTGAAACGAAAATATCATCATCTAAGTTTTTATTGGTATCAAAATTCAGTTGCACATGACTCTGACTTGAACTCTGACTCTGTATACGACTCGATTGACATGCATGAAACGGAACTGAAACTGAAGCTGGAAACTATTGGTGATGCATCCAAGGTGGTCTTCTAATCTGTCGAAGACTCGGTGCTCGCGATCATGCTCGATGTTGTTTTATTCTTCTTTTTGGATTTTCTTGGTTTTTTTAGATTTTTGCGGATTCAAATCCCCTTGGTGATCCTGAAGATGCAACTAGTGGTGATGATCCTCCTAATATGAGCTATCCATAGGGGTTGGCTCATCGGTATCCTCCTCTCCACCCTGTCGTGCCAGATCAGGGGTCTACACGGTCCTACCGCTCCTGAGAGTAAGATGGTGAATACTATGCGATAGGATCTCATGATCTGATTCTAAAGAATCGGAATAGTATGTCCGATCCTTCTAGCGATTATGTCCTTAGTTCATGTTATTGGGGTTGACTTGAACCTATGCTGAAATGGAGGTCCTGGGTGCGATGAACTCATCATGCCAATGTGAAAGACAATTGATATCGGCTCTCTGATCATACTGCTCATTGCAGATGAGTTTGAGCTTATCGAGGACCTTCTGTAAGTCAGAGGTACCTGGAGATGAGGCTCCGTGATCCTACCTCTAGGACTGTTGATGATGACCCTGCTGCAGTCTGTTAGGTCCCTGATGGACCTGCTGACAATATTGGTTCTAGTGATGAGGATATTGTTGTTGTTGAGGCAGTTGAAACTGACGACATTGGGGCTGAGGGGGGTATTGTGGGCGTTGCTATTGTTGGTACTGTGTAGCATTGGGATCATTGGTGTATCAGATCCCATTCACTTCCCATACTTGTGGGGACTCCTCGGTGACTGTCTTATTGGTCATCTCCGTGAACTGGCTCTCATGGACCTCAGGCTGACCTGGAGTCCATGTGATGTAAGATCCTTGCATGGGTTGCTCCTGAATGTGGTGCACTCGGTAGATGGGAGCATGAGGTGCATACGGGGCATGTACTTTGATTTTGGATACCCGATCAACTAATTCTGCCATTTCTTTCGAAAGCTTGGCGAGGTTCTCCCATTTGGCAGGCTTGTATATTTCGCTCACCTTCTTCTCGTTCTGGTCGACCTTACTTAACTTATCATTGATTATCCCCATGTTGGGGAGTAGGTCATTTTCCAGATCGGTGGCAGATGTTCTTACCACCTCCTGAGGTACGTGAGAGGGAGGTGGCTTGTCATAAGTAATAGAACCGAATGATCGTTTTTTATATTTTACTTGGCAAGTAACCAAGGTCAAACTCAGGGACACGAGCCTCTCTTGTGATATTTAGACTCTTATTAACTTTATTAAGTGTTGAATTAGAGAACAGTAGGTTAATATAAATGCTCTAAGATAAAATAACAATGCATCAAGTAAACATGGAATCATGTATTTTTTTAATTTGATTTTATCATGCAAATAAATGCGATGAAATGCAACACAAAAATATGCCCAAATTACAACAATACTTGAGTCAATAAATCACAAGTCAACTCATGGTCAAATGATGAAGCTACTTTAATTTATGTAAAAATAAGGCATGAGAAGCTTTACACAGAAGACACTTAATCAACAATATAAGACATCAAAACTCGTAGCGTCAAATTTAAAGACAAGCATGTCATAAAGAAGACAATGAAAAGAGCTTCAAAATGCCACTGAAATCGACTCAATCAGAGCTAGGATGCTCAAGATATACACGAGTGAAGACAGGGGCATAAATGCAAGAAAACATGAAAGATAAATAATAAACAGGTCCCTGGGAGGGACTAAAATGCAATTAAGAGAAAGTCCGGGACCTTCCCTGTATATAACCCACATGTACAGGGGTATTTTTGTAATTATTAAAACCCGCGAGGGTATAAATGCAAAATACCCCCGATGTACGTGGTTGGCACGTGAATCTAGGACATGTCTGCAAAATTGAAGAATCTAGTGGGCCTCCATGCAATTTACCCAGAACACACGTGTTTTGCGTGTGCTCTCCAGGCTCGGAGGAGGTTCAGGCTCGGAGGAGGCTCGGGGCAGCTTCGGCTAGGCATGGGATCAGGCTTTGGCTCGATGCAGGCTCGGAGAGACTCGAAGCTCTGGGGAGGTTCGGCATAGGCTAGGAGATCCGAGCCTAATGGTTCGGGTACTGAGGCTCGGAGTAGCTCTGGCGTTGACGCGTGGCCGATAGTAGGACATCCGATCATGGAGATCGGATGGATGATGTACTCTCCTCGAGAAATGACGCGGCCGATTCTGCGTCGTTGGATGAAAACCTGAGAGACGCATCCAACGACCTCTGCTCCTTCCTTTTCGGATGCGACTGGCGGCGGAACCAGGCCTCCGGCGAAGTGGTCCAAGCTCCGCTGCTATTCTCTGGCGTCGATGAAGCTCGTCCGCTGGTCTTGATTGGTTGGCGATGAAGCTCGAGGTCTGGGCGAAGGCCCTAGTCGCTCCAGTGATGGATATGGAGCTCTCCAAGAGAACTCTGACGAGCTATCCTATCATTGAATTGAGAAGTACATGCAGCATTAGTTTCCGAAGCGTGCGGATTCGTGGAGAGTGCGAAGTGGAGTGCAATGGAGGCCATCTGCAGTAGAGAACATGGTGGTGGCCGGCGATCTTCTCCGACGATCTATGAGAAGGGGAGTTGGAGTGGTTTGAGGTTATGGGGGCGAGATGAATGATCGAAGATGTGCGCGTGAATGGAGGTGATGTGGTGGAGTTGACGACGTGACCAATGGAGGGAGAAGGTGTATGTAGCAACCTAATTAATTACGAGAAACAGAGATAAAAACTACAAAGAGAATTAAAGTAGCTTACCTGAGAAGAGGGCGGTCATCGGCGGCTTGGGCTGAATGCCGATGGCACTCTGGTCATCGTTAAACTCCCCCAGCCATGGGGAGCAGCTTGACGGGGCTCAACCACCGCAGTCCTAGCCTACCATGGCCAGGGGTCGACACCGAAGGAAATCACTGTCGTCGTGCTCCTCGCCGCCCCCTCGCTGTCACCGGGGGGCGGAGGCTTACTGAGCGACTCCTCGCGTAAGGTGGACAGCCGTGGATGGTGGAGGAGATGAGGTATTTAACGACGGGGAGATTGGGGTACCGATGATGAAATCGTGGGTTTCGTGGGTTGATGCTGATCGGAGGAGAGGAGGACGTGGGAAGCTTGGGTATCCGCGAAGATGAGGGTAGATCAGGCTAAGTCATAGGGGGATCAGCGAAGAGTGGAGATGGTTGAGAAGGTGGTAAAAATTAAAAGGGGGCGACGGGTTTGTGAGGTGGAGATCATGGGTGTGAGAGAGGATCCGAGGTAGAAGAAGACCTCGTGGCCGTTGGATCTCGCTATCCAACGGCTACGAAACGGGCGGTAACGAAAGGTATGGGTACGATCGATGGGGCACAATCATACAACGCAACCAATGCCACATGGCGTTAGGACATGAAGGCGACAACCGACGGCTTGGATGAGATCGGTGGAACGATCGGGTGGTGGAGGACATATGAGTTGATGAGCGGTGAGGATACAAGGTGAAGGCGAGATCGAATGTCTATGGTGATGACACGTGGCACTTTGAGGGAGCAGCACTGATGGATGGCTAGGATTGATTCTGGGATTTGATCGAACGTTTGACAATGGATGCGGGAAATCATGGCTGGGATTCAATACATCAGACCTCCATCCAACGGCTGCTGTACCAGGGCACGTGGCGCGAAGAGATGCTGCCACGTGGCTCAACCAGAAAGAGCCATGTGGCCCAATCAAATTACTGTGATGAAGGAATTGATTTATGAGGGAGTAGAAGGCCGAATTTGGAAAAATTCAAAACATGAAAGTTGTAGATCTTGATGAGATCTACAAGTTTTATGTTGACCAAAAACGGAGATGAGGTCATTTAAAGATAGAAAATATTTCTTAGGGTATTTTTAAGGCAAAAAACACCACGGATTTTAATTTTGACATTTTTTGTGTTTTTAATTTATTCAATGACTCTGATAATTACAAAACTTTGTCTGGTTTTTATTGACACCTTATCTAATATAGGGGTTAATTTCAGTGAATTATCAGCATGAAGCATGGTTTCATCAGAGTGCTATCCACTTCTGGGGTGTACTAGCAACGTTAAGTGAGTGGAAACCATTTGATAGTAGTCATGATACTATAACTATTCCTCACCGATACAAACCAGAGATCTAGGATAAAATAAAGAAAGGATAGGAGGATGATCTAGTCCTTAAAGACTTGAGACAACTTGAGAAGAATGAGATAGAGGGATTCCAAATACAAGATGGGTTACCGTATAACCATCACAGAATTTGTGTACCAAACACACCTGAATAGAGGAAAGACATCTTATGTGAATCGTATTGTTCTAAATTATATATTCATCCAGGAATTACAAAGATGTATAAGGATCTTTGTTTAGACTTTTGGAGGCCGAGAATGAAGAAAGATGTTGCTGAGTTTGTGAGTTCATGTTTTACCCGCCAGCAGGTAAAGGCTCCACACCAAAAGCCACCAGGATTGTTGCAACCCCTACCTATACCTGAGTGGAAATGGGAAAGCATTTCCATGGACTTCGTTATTGGTTTACCTCAGACGACTGGTGGTAAAGATAGTATATGGGTTATAATAGATCACTTGACCAAGGTAGCACACTTTATTCCAACAAGCCTATCTTCCACTCCGGACCAGCTTGCTGAGTTATATATTACGCATGTGATCCGTCTTCATGGTATCCCAAAAGAGGTAGTTTTCGATCGAGATTCATGATTCACCTTACACTATTTGGAGAATTTCATGAAAGCCTTTGGCACACAGATATGCTTGAGTACAACATGTCATCCACAAACAGATGGTCAATCAGAACGTTTGATTCAGACTTTAGAGGATATGCTATGAGCATGTGCCTTAGAATGGAAGGGATCATGGATTAAACATTTGCCTCTTGCAGAATTCACCTACAACAATAGTTACCATGCAAATATTGGCATGACACCATTTGAAGCACCATATGGATGTAGGTGTACTACTCCTCTATGTTGACAAGAGGTCGGGATAAAGAACCTTTATGATTCAGATAGACTCCAGGAGACACGAGAAGCTATAGAGCTTGCTCGAAAAAGACTATTGACTGCTCAGAGTCTCTAGAAAAGCTAAAGTGATGCTATGAGAAAAGGTCTTTAGTTTAAAGTAGGCGACCTTGTAATTACTAAAGTATTGTCTATGAAGGGAGTTCAGAGGTTTGGCTTGCGTGGGAAGTTGGCACCCAGATTTGTGGGTCCCTTTGAAATTATTTAGCAGATTGGAAAAGTTTCATAAAGATTTGCACTTTCTCTACATCTATCAGCAATACATAATATTTTTCATGTATCAAGTCTGAGGAAGTATATTAAGGATCCTGAGCATAAGATAAGCTATGATGATCTGCATGCTGGAGCAGACTTGACATACCTAGAAATACCTGTTCAAATATTGGACAGGGATATCAAGAAGTTGAGGAATAAAGAGGTACCTCTAGTTAAAGTATTGCAGCTAAACAAAGAGTTTGAAGACGTCACATGAAAACCTGAGGTAGACATGAGAGAAAAATACCCATATTTGTTTGAATGATAACATTGTATTATGTATATATTCTTATAAATGAAATGATGTTCATTCTCTTTTAAGGTTTTTATGTTTGCATTTCAAGTCCCCAAGATGAGACTTCCTTTAACATTGTTATAACCGTACCTTGAACTTGGTCTCTCTCAGATCATATATCATAAGATCCGGCTCGTCAAGAGGAAACCAACGGAAATTATTTTGTATGAATCAGACTTTGTTTGGAATTGTTATGATTTCTGGAAGAAAGATAAGGAGACTTAAGATACAATTAACCCTTAATGGATGTCATTAAGACTAATTAAACATGATTAAAGAAACGAACGATAGATTAAGTATCGTTAATGACATTAGCGGATAGTAATCAATGGTTAGCAAAAGTTAAGCGTAAATCACGAAGGTTAACTAATGATTAGTAAAAGTAATCATGATTCGTACTAATTAAGCATCATTAACGAATCTAGAATCTTCCGGATGGTTCTGATTTAGGCCCTAAGTTTCAGATAAGCTTTGGTCAAAACCATAGTCCAAAACCATGGATTGTTAACCACGATCAAGGGTTAAACCATGGTTTACTAACCATGGTTAGCGATTTTCTGAAGCATATAAATAGTCCCCCCACCCATTCATTCTCTACAATTTCTACTACCACCACTACCCCAAGGGCTAGGGTCGAGAGGTCGGGAGGAGGAGAGGGAGGTGGGGAAGGAGAGAAAGCGAAGCACTATCGGGAGAACGAGGAGGAGGACGACGATACAATCCTCCTAGTTGGCTTCATACGTTAGCTCTAACTTGAGCTAGGTTTTCGATTCATTTTCTTTCCAGATTAGTCTTCCTTTCCAATTCAATTTCCATTATTGTTCGAGGAGGAATCTATGTAACACCCTACTTAGGTACGGGCGGGTATGCACATCGATGAACCCTATGATTCGTCATACATTCACTCACCTAAGATGCGTGATGTCTACCGATTCTCCATTGCATATAGTTATAATATATTCTTTCGATATGTACGTCAGTGAACCCTATGATTCGTCACACCTTCACTCACCTAAGATGCGTGATGGCTACCGATTCTCCATCGCTTGCAGTTTGATTACATTATTTCAGTAGTTTTCCTCTCGATGATTTTATAAAGGAATCTCTTTCCGTTTTTCTTTTGAAAAAATGTCCCGATATAAGGGGAATCTCTGCCGAAATTTTCATAAAAATATCACTCTGTATAACAGGGAAGTTCTACCGAAATTTTCATAGAAATATGTCCTGACGTAAGGGGAAACTCTGTCGAATTTTTCCTAGAAATATCATCCCGTATAAGGGGAAGCTCTACTGAAATTTAGAGAGAAAATATGTTTGTGTTCTTCATGTTTTCTTCACGTTCTTCTTGTTCTTCGTTCGTTCTTCGCATTCTTAGCACGTTCTTAGTGTTCTTGATACAATAAAGAAATTGGATCGTTTCATGACTCGTAAATCATCCTTTGTGAAAACGAAACACGATAAAGCACAACATACATGAGATAGAGTTCGACGTAATGAAATCCTTTCTTTTGCTGTTGGGTTTTCATATGAGATTATTTAAATTCATGATTTTCTGTTCTTCACTGTGAAGAACCCTATTTTGGCTATTTGTGAGAAAATATGAAAAGTTGTTTTGTGATTCCTACTAAAATAATGTCTAAGAATTGTTGCTTGAAAAGTTAGGGTTTGGGAGTTAATATATATATAAATGAGTATATATGCATATGGATTAATATATATGTAGGTCTATGCTCAGTGTTGATGCATATGAAAATCGACGGCTTAACGGAAGAATTATATCATGGGAATTGATGCGTATTGAAATGGATACTAAAAAGGATCACACATTACGTTAAGAGTGATTTAGAGTAGATACTACAGGTCGGGCATGCAACATGTTTGTTTGTCATAAGAACATCTGTATTGGCAGGCCAAATCTAGGTGGTACATGGTTGCCTGGATATATTGAGCGCATGAAATAAATTGGTTGAGGCGACGTACGATGGCATAAACTCACCAGATCAATGCAATCTCCAATCTCGAAGTGTCCACAGCTTCGGAGTCCATGAATGGTGGGGTTCCCCTAGACTAATCTATGACCTGGAATAAAATGAACAATACTTAAACTAATGAAAAGTAATGAAACTTTTGTGATAATAAGTTTTGAAAAATTACACCATTTATTTGATTCTCTTCTTCGTTACTTAGCATTCGCTAATTATTATCTTATGATTTATGGAAAACTCAAACATACGTCGGTGAGCCATTACAAGGACTTTAGCAATCCAACTAGCTAACATAATAGCCATCCAATCAGCAACAATAACTTTACTCTATAAGGTAGTTGGTAATCTTTTTGTGTATTTCCCTCCAGCTGATGTACATGTAAATGGTTATAGTGGTACAATGTATCATGTAAGCTTTATCTTGTGAATGGAAAAGAAATAAATATTTTTTCCTGAGTATTTTAATTATAGTCTATTTCTGAATGTTAGTTGTGATTATGGAATAAATTATTGCTGAGTAACCAGATACGGATATGGTAGGATCCATCGACCCGGAATTGGGGTCATGATAAGGCCATCCCTATAGGAGTGTGTGTACTGTTGGGAAAGTATCCCATACTTGTCCCACCTCCTTTGTGGCCTGTGATCTGTGCACTTAGAGATCCTTGATCTCATGTTGGGGGGGCTACTCAGCGAAAGAAATAGAGGGGGAAGGTCGATAGGCATCACTAATTCCCTCACAAATGAGGTACTCGGACGCATGACGATGAGACAGACACCCCCGTGAGGGTGCGACCTATGCTCAATACTTCTGACCAAGTCGGATGTTCCACACCATGTAGGAACACCATCATCGAAGAGTCCCTACTCGCCTACGTATGATAGAAGCACCATTACTTCACCATCTCATGTGATTATTAGGGTAGACACATATCGAGATTTGGGCTCTAATCCTTAGGGAGTCACGCCTCACTCTGCCTCTAAGGTAACTGAAAACAACGAGGGCTTTATGAACCCAAGTAAATGAAGTTCATTATGGATTTTAGAATTAGGTCAAGTTTTCTTTCGTATTATGTTTTTTAATTTTTTTGAGTTTTCACTTATTTTGAGTATTTTTATGCAAAGGCCTAATAGTTTCTCGATTTCCTTTATTTTTCCTAAGTGATAAAAATGGGGGAGTGGATGGAAAAGCAGTGCAAGCTAACATGATGTTGGAAAACTCATCATTGTGTTATATGATGTATGCTTAATAAGAAGATTCACCCATCTTCCTACCGCTCTCCATGCGAGATGCTAGTCAGAATTGAAATTTCACTAAATGCATGCAACAGTGTGAAATTGTCCTAAAGCTGGAATTGCTATCACGCGAAGCACTGGATTAGTTTGAATCTATGCCAAGCTAAGTGATTATAGGAGCATGAGATATATTAAGCTTTGGACCTAGATTACTCGATCAAGAAGTCCTAATATTTAGGGGCTCATTCACACAAAACAATGGAAAAGAAAGGAGAAAACACACAAATCACGAGAAACAAACAAAGCGAAAAATAAGGGAAAGAAAAGAAAAAGCGAAGAAAACCGTCGAACACTCGATAAATTCTTCCAAGTGCACCGGCACTTGGCGAAACATACCCCTAATAGTCTAAGTGTCCAAGTGTACTTGTTTTATTACAAGTTTAAAATAAATCTATCTCTCTCTCTTACATAAATAAAATAGCTACTAAAGCAATTTTTGCTCCTCAATGCTATACTATGTCTCCTCTGATGCTCTCTCCTGCATGTCGGAGAAGAATGACCTGCTCTGTTGCATGTGGGTGCAAAGGCGATCCGAAGATGGCCTCCCTCGATAAATGGTTCGTTGCAACAAAGAAATAAGAGACAATGTCATAAATAATTATGAAACAATTATAAGAAGAAGAATATATAAATCTATGTAAATAAACAAGCTAGGAGACCAGACAAAAAATCAAAGTGGCTAAGGCTGCTAATTTACCCTACCATTGCTCCCCGACAACGACACCAATTGTTGAAGTTCGAATTATTTATAGGATCCCAACATCCAGTCTTGAAGGGTATACGGTGCCTGACTAGTCGGGTCTGACAATCGTTGTATCGATGTCTCTCTCAACTCTCGGATCGTGAACAATCAACTCAAACAACAATGATCAAAACCCACATATATGTATGTGTAACGAGATCATGCGCGTGTGAGTGATGAACTTTATTATACATGAATTGTGTATGAGGAAAGCATGTTAGTGTTGTCGTCCACGGGAGCAAACATGGATAGATAAAAAATGGAACCCAATTAAGCAATCAAGCACGAATTTTATTGATTTTGCATTATGTTAGTTTCTATTTATTTTGTAGGATTTTATTTTTGTCCTATTTTTTACTTAAATTTAAATTTTATATTTTTTTATGGATTTTAATTTTGCAAATGTTTTTTATTTAATATTTATAATAAATTTACAATTTTATATGGATGAGAAATATAAAGAGATATAAAAAGGAACCTTTTGTATTTTTAAAATATAGAAAATAAAGTCAAAACAAACAAAATAAAATGTATTTGAATTTTTATTTTCTCTGTTTATGGCATTTTAGGGTGTTTTTTTTATGGATTTTTTAAAAATCAAAATATACAAAATAAATTAAACATAAATACATGAACTTTAAATGGATCTAAAAAATGTCTATCTGATCAGAAAGAGCCCAAAATTATTTTTCCTACATAGTAGATAAAACAAAGAACATTTGAGGCTTTTTTAGTATTTTTGTTTGAATTTTGGATATGTGCTAAAGTATAGTAAAATACACTTAGCTATATTTTTGTAATTTTTGGAGCTATATTTTAGTTTTTATGATTTTTATAGATCTAGATAGTAAATTATAACTAGTTCTGCAATTTTAAATAGGAAAATAATAATAAATACTTTAATAAAATATATGTCATATAATATATGGTATTTAAAGTATTTTTCCTATATTTTTTAGAATTATTTAGCTAGTTTATAAAAATAAAATAAAAAAATAATTAAAGCAGCTATACAAGGACCGTTCTACAATTTCAAAAAAACTTAGGTACATATTTTTAACAAAATAGCAAAGTCGAGGGGATAATCCATAATTGTCCCAATTAATCAAGCATTTAAAAAACACTTGGGAGAGGTACTTATGCAAATAGGCAGAGGTCCAAGGGTAGTCAAGCAAATGTCCCAATAAAATATCATTTAAAATTAAACTGGTAGGGACCAAAATGCAATTTCCAAAAGTATTTTTGAAGTTTCAGAACAAGTCCAATAAAACTACATGACTAATGGTGCAAATAACCTGCAAAACCCCTCGTGTAGGACCACACATGAGGTGACGTGGCATGGACTAAAATACAAATAACTTAAATCTCAGGGTTAATACTGTAAAATATCCAAATTTTTTGAACTACAATTAATATCTATAGAACCAAAAAGTAAATGCCCAAAATGTGGAGGGGGAATGGCGAAATACTCACAATCCGCATGCTTGGGAATGACTAGGATCAACTCACTTAAACACGCCTTACTCCTCCAACGGTTGATACCCCTTCGTAAATGAAGGGGTGAGATCACGTCAGCTGCTTGATCTGACGGTGAAGAGAGTCTTCAATCGAATGATGGTTTATTAACCTGGAAGCTTGTTCTTCATCAGATGATGGATATATCTTCTAGAAGAACTGATGATGAACATCGACCT
This sequence comes from Ottelia alismoides, assembly GCA_037367405.1. Classification (NCBI taxonomy): domain Eukaryota; kingdom Viridiplantae; phylum Streptophyta; class Magnoliopsida; order Alismatales; family Hydrocharitaceae; genus Ottelia; species Ottelia alismoides. The sequence continues at coordinate 166,984 of JAZKJV010009359.1, forward strand.
TATGACCTTTGATCCGCACTCTTGAGTAGCTCTGGCCACCTCCCACATGGTTGATGGGCTAAAAACATTCTTGGGATGAATCGAGGCATGCTTTTGGTCGGGAATAAGTTTGGGATCCAAGGAATGGGTCCTAGAGGTCGAAGAAGAATATGGGACATGGAGAAGCTTCTCTGGTACTTGGGACCCCTTAGATGGGGTCCTCTTGAGCAGGGGCCTGCACAGTTAGCACAGTGATCTGGAAGCAGAGCTTCTAGGATTAAAACATGAAAAGGGCGAGCGTGAATGGAGCGGGCGGAGGGTCTCCAGCGAGAGTAGTGAAGGGAGACCCGACAGACATGATCTTTGCAAGATTAGGGTGAAGGAGGGTGGTCTGGGAGATGGGGAATGGGTCAAGAAGATGATGATGGCACAGTGAACGATCAAACGTGTTTGGATGGTCGGAAATAAGTGCCGGATCTTCAAGATCCGGCGAAGTGCGCTTTTTTGATTTTTAAGTGATTTAAAGCAAAATCAAAGCAACCAAAATGAAACCTATGCTACTGTTACACTAAGGAATGGAAATAAGCAATGAAAAGCAGCTCACCACGACTGGAGACCTGGGAGCAGAGCCTCATTGGGAAGAGCTCTAACGAAGGTGGATGCGCCCCCTCCTCCTTTGTCCGCGCCCAAAAATATGTGTTCAACCTTTCTGTCACCAAGGAGAATCTCCGACGAGGTTCTAGTGGGTTAGAGATGGAAGTAGACAATCAAAAGAGAAAATGAGAGGGACGAGCTTTATTTATACGAGTAGAAAAAGTGAAAAAGGAAATTAGGGTTTTGACACGATTGATTGACAAAAACTGCATCAAAGGATCTGCGGGAAGAAGCATGATTCGATCTACAATTTTCAAAAAGAAATCAGACCCAAAGGGGTAATGGATTTCACATGAAAATTTGGCAAAAAACAATTACTCGATTAGGTTTGACAAACATCAGAGAGGGAAGGGGAGTTGACCTAGGGTCAACACTCCAAGCCATGCGACTAGGCCACGTAGGCGCCGTACATGCACAATGCAACAGAGTATGTAAGGAAATAAAATGAAATTAAAATAAATATAAATATTTGTATAAACTTAAAACATAAAAAGTGTTACATATTTAATAAAATATTTTGTAGTGATTTTATTTATTTATATCACTTTATTCAGTAGGTTCTAATTTTTACATGTATATTATAGGTATAAATGCCTATATATACTCTATTTTATTTTCTTTCTTGTGTTTATATTTTATTATTTTATATACATAATTTTTATATTTACACTTTATTAAATTACATATGTACATATTTTTTTTATTTTTCCAATGTTATTTATGTACTTAAATATATATATATATATACATATATTATAGGTACTTTATAGGTATGATTACATATGTAGAAAAGTACATTATTTATTTGAGTGTATTTTTGATGATTTTATTTTAGTTTTATCATGTACATGTATTTTAAGTAATATTTACAAATGTATAAAAATATAAGAAGATGAAAAATATAAAGGAAAAATATATCGAATGTTATATGCATGTATATTGTATAAAGAGGCCCCCAAAAGCCAACTTCTGCATCTTAAATTCAAATTAAACAAAACCACCTTCATTAAATAGATAATTTAATTTTATGAACAATAAAGGCGAGTTTAGTGAATTTCGAATATGTATGGAGAAGATATATGTTTGAGAATTTTTCTTTGCGGCTTTTTATTCTGTGTGTCCCGGGAAACTGTGCATTATTTTTGAATGAAATAAATCTTGTAATTTTATTTATATTTTCATGGATAATGTTCATGTTCAAAATTTATTGATTTGAGGTATAAAAATATGAAAAATAAAATAGGTCCCAAATTGTATATACCGACAAAGAGAATTAGGGTTTTAATGCTACTTTTTATATGGTTTCGCTACCCCCATCTCTCCCTATTTTATTCCTTGTCGACCAAGTCACTACTTGTCTTAGTCTCAGAGGTCAGGATCAATCAGTATCTATGATACCTCCTTTGTTTTTCCTTTATTTTATTTATTCTTTCATTTTAGGTTTTAATTACAAGTATTTATACACACTTTTGTAGATGAATACACAAATGTTAATTAAAGAGTGTTATTGAAATTTTCATGCATTTATATAGAGATTAAAGACTAAAATAAATGGATAAATACGCATGAATGGCAATTTATCAGAGCATAAATAAACATTGACAAGAGAAATGGGGTGGTGGGGGGGGGGTCACATACTAGAAACCCTACCTGTTACCTCAAGCAACAATTTCACCTAAGTTGTTGCTAACTGATTCTTTAGAAACGAAGTAGTTTCTAAGGGGCTATTCGGTAGAGGAATTTGAGATAGGGCTAAGGAAGGATAAGATATTGTTTCTGATCGGTTGGAGGGAGGAGATAAGAAGAAATAATGAAGAATAAATGATAGTTATTTGTTATTCTCTGTTCGATAGGAGATAAGGATAATGTGGTTATATTAGAGTAGATTGTTAGTAATGACTATTTATCTTTTTAGTGTTTATTTAGCGAGAAAGGCATATGATCATAGAATAAACAGGGAAACCTTATTATTATTTTTACTGCAATGTTGACAATCTGCGAAGGAGGAGACTTACAAGAAGAGTTAATTAATTTCCCTTAAGAAGGCCCATACGAATTTTCCTCCATTCTCCGTTATGGGAAAAAAGGAGTGAAGAAAAACCCTCCCTCCACCTCATACCCCCTCCGCCCCCTCTTTTCCCACCCCACCGGTGGCGATGACAAACACATCCGACTCCGTCCGCTTCATCTCCTCCTCCCTCAAAATTCCCCCTTTGCCCTCCTCCTGTCCCTCCTCCTCCTCTTCATCCTCCTCGTGCTTCCTCTCCTCTCATCTCCACCGCCTCAAATCCACCGCCCTCCGCCTCCTTTCCTCCAGCCTATTTCTCCCCGCATTCTCCTCCGCCTCCCTGACGTCCTCCTCCCCCGTGCGCAAGGACCCTGACCTCAACCCCGGAAAGCGCTACGGTAAGGATGGCGAGGAGGAGCGGGTCCTCATCAGCGAGGTTCTCATCAGGAATAAAGACGGCGAGGAGCTGGAGCGGTCAGACCTCGCCGAAGCCGCTTTCGCTCTCAAGTCGTGCCGCCCCAACTCCGCGCTCACCGTGCGCGAGGTCCAGGAGGATGTTAGCAGGATCATTGACAGCGGGTATTTCTGCGCGTGCATGCCCGTCGCAGTCGACACGCGGGACGGCATACGCCTCGTCTTTCAGGTGGATTTTTCTTTTTCTTTTTTCCTTTTTCCAGAGGTTTCTGAATGTACCTGTGAAGTGTTGCACAAAAAACCGATTAGTCGTTTTTTTATACAAGAAAACGAGTGAATTTAAAATGACGAGATGCTGTTGTTTCACGTTTTTTGATACAAGAATGTAGCTCCACCCAATAATGATGGACGATACAATGTGAGGGAATGCAATGTCATTTATAAACAGATCGAGCGAAACCGATTTTAGCTTTTGAAAAAGAGTCGAATTACATTAATGAGATACGGGAACTCTGGTCTAGGACCATCGCACCGATACCATGCTGAGGGAAAAAGAATCGAATTACATTAATGAGAGACTCTAGGGTTCTCCTATACAGGAGAGGAACCTATTGGGCAGATTACAAGAAGAAGACAAAATAGATAGCTAATAAGAGAACAATACGAAATATAGTAAATATCTCAACAATAATTATTCTAAATCGAGATGCATCTGTGCGTGATTATGCATATTGACACTGGTTGCTAATGAAGGCTATACAAGAAACAACGTGGAGATATCACGATCTAGAGAAATTACAACTAAGGAGTTTCCCGTGCCTTGTTAAATGGGATGAAGACTAAGGAATTTGTGATATGGTTGATTTGATTTGTTGTAGGATCCATCACACAAGGAATTGAGCTTGAACCGACAAATTAAAGTCACTTTTGTGAACATATGTTCAGCATGCACGTGTCCTGAACAACATCGCAACGTAAACGTCAGTGTTGATGGATCAAGCCATGATTTTTAGGAGAATAGATCTTTCAGAGCCATGCTTTGCAGGAGAATTATTCTTCATTCTTCTAATGGGGATGGGTGCTTGAATGCTAGGTCCAGATCCCAAATGTTGTTATCCGTTGCCTAATGTTTAGGTGGCAGGGATGTATTCCAGTAAATCCAAGATGGCCAAAGTATGCCCAAGGTTTGAAATATTTATATCATATCGATCCTCCCAGAAAAGGATATACCGGGGATACATCGTGATACAGTGATATCGGTGGAAATCTCAGATTGGCTCAAAAAAGATGTTTTTTGCAAATTAAGATCATCATAATTCTTAAAATAATAAATAACGTACAAATACACATTTATATGCAAGAATGAGGTGTATTTAGCACAACAATATGCACTATGTCACACATATCATTGCTGTCAATGCTGACTGTTGATTGTTGATCGTCGATAGATATTAGAAAGGAAACTATGAAATTTAAACAAAAACAACGTAGGGACATTGGGAGTTGTATTTAACACATATACTTTACGTCACATCACATATTATACATACATAAACACTGGGCTATATTGGAAATCAAAGGAACGAGCTATTAACATTGTAACATATATGTATGCATACATTCCTTGATCAACTTTAGAGTTGTTTCATCTCCAACAACAAAAGGGGGGTAAAATCCCTATCCAAAATGGTGGACTGCTTGGTCAGCGAGCCTGGGTAGGGTCTAAAGAATAGGTGCACTCCCCTACAGGGATGTGGGGGCAGTGCCCCCTTCCGAACAAATATATAAATTATAATGTAAATTTTGATATTGGAAGTAGATACACAAGCAGAATCCCAAACAATTAGATTTTTTAAATAGGTGATATTGAGCAATATTGACGCCATATCGATGGTATTGGTCGATATATCCTCAATTTAATAGATATGAACTGAATTACCTATATCTCACGAGATATCAGGCGATATACTGGAAATCGATATAGAACCAAATATGGAAACCTCCTCTATGATACTGATATATCGATAATATATCATCTATATATCATGATATCTCGAATCACGAGTACGCCTAAGCGGCCACTATGGGTACAAGGTAGCAAATTTGTCATCTACACCCATGAAAGTTACCTCCATATGCAACTTTCTTATGTGTTGCTCGGATATACATCATCTGTTAATACATGATTAGTTATGCATAAAATAAGGGTGCAAATGATAACAGCGGAAATAAAGAGAAAGGTAGGACAAACATTCATAACCAACATTCGGATCCATAAAGCATAGCAGGTCTCACGGCTGCTTTGTAAAACTTTCCTTTAATTTTTAAAGGAATTTTCTTATCACAGAGAACAACAGAGGCTCCTCTCCACTTTAGCCAGCCGGCATTTATTCTATTAGTAACATCTCCATCAATTTCCCTATCATGTTGCAGAATAGATCCCAGATATCTAAAGGAATCTCTCTTCTGAATGTTATCATCACCAATCTTCACCTCGATTCCTTCACCTTTGCTTCCATCAAAGGTGCACTCCATATATTCCGTCTTGGCCCTACTTATACGAAATCCTTTAGTCTCCAACTCATTTCTCCAGACCTCAAGCTTCTCATTTACTCCGTCTCTAGTCTCGTCAATTAACACAATATCATCATCAAATAACATACACCAAGGTAACTCATCCTGAATGTGACTTGTCAACTCGTCCATGATCAAAGTAAAAAGAAATGAACTCAAAGCAGGACCTTGATGTAAACCAATGTTGATGTCAAAATATCCAGTCTTCCCAGACGGGGTCCTTTCATACATATGAGGTTAATGTATAGGACATGTACTTGTCTCTTCTCCAACACTCTCCACAATATCTCTCGTGGGACAGAATCATAAGCCTTCTCCAAATCAATAAAGATCATGTGGAGGTTCTTCCTTTTAGCTCTATAAATCTCCATTGTTCTCCTCAGCAAATGGATGGCTTCAATCTTTGAGCGACCTGGCATGAATCCGAATTGGTTTTCTTTTACGTTGGAAACTTGCCTCAACCTTCTTTCGATCACACATTCCCAAATTTTCATAGTGTGACTCATCATCTTGATACCTCTATAATTTGAACAATTTTGAATGTCTCCTTTATTCTTATAAAGAGGCACCACGATACTCCTCCTTCAATCTTCAGGCATTTTCTTGCTTCGCCAAATAACATTGAATATATTCGTAAGCCAAGTCAAACCATGCTCACCTAAAACTCTCCATACTTCTACAGGGATGCCACCCGGTCCTACACCTTTCCTGGGTCTCATAACCTTCAAAGCCTCTTCTACTTCCTTTCTTTGTATCCGTCTATAGCTTGCACGATTCAAGTAACTTTCACTACAAGCTAGATCACCTAAAGTGATCTCTTTATTTCCTTCCCCAATGAAAAGTTTATGGAAGTACTGCTCCCACCTAGTCTTTATATCCTTCTGAGTAATAAGCACATGACCTTCCTCGTCCTTAATGCATCTTACTTGAGAAAGATCTTTGATCTTTCTTTCTCTTGCTTTGACTACAAGATATATCTTTATCCTTGATAATATGTATGTTTACATAGTTGAATAGCAATTTCTTCGTCCTTCTTTTGACAAGGCAATGATTTCAAAGTGATTCTACATATGATCTTCACGTGGGCAATCTAAGATATCAAGGGATGAATGTAATTGTATATGAGATATAGTTGCTCTTTAGAAGCATTAAATGATAGATGTGGTTGGTTTCTAAATATAAATGTGGTCCTTTGTAAACTTGATCGTTTTGGTGTCACTTATAAGCTAAAGTGCCCAATCAATTTGGCGATGCTTGTTAAAATCATCCTTTCTTTTTGTTTAACATTGAAGTACGCATTTTCAGTGGTGAAGCTATAGAAACCCTCCTTAGTATGCATTGGAGTTAATATTTTTCGGTAATTAAACTTGTAGTCTTTTCAGTCAACTTAGTCATCAATTCACCAAATATTTATTTGCCACCATGCAATTGAGATGAGCTGCCAATGCGATGTCAACTTAGAGTACATCTGACCACAGGTTTCCTACTTATACCAAGTCGTGGTTTTGCAACCAATGCTTAACTATTGTTTTTTAATTATTCGTTGTTTCTAACTACTCTCTTAACTCAATTGATGTTAACTTTTATTAATTACGATTGGTCTTTGTCCTTGGTGATTGTGATTGGTTATCCTTAAGCAACCATCTATGTCCTATTTATCACTTTACTCTGGGCGATGAGGCAATGACATCATATCCATGCAAATTGATTAATAGGTTCAAGAAGGTCATACTGTACTACTTGCATTTATGTGTGGTGGATGCTTGAGTTGATGGTGCGTGGTGCCCTGCCTTGAGATCTTACTTTTCATGTCAATTGTTGCATGATTTCCAAAGATTGTCTCGGAACTCTTTTTAGTGGAGGGGCCCTCGAGTGGTGGGGACCGTTGAATTTGGGATAATGTTGATTTCTTTGTCATCGGGGGATGAGGGAGCGCAGGGTCGAGGGCGGGGGCGACACGGGCGAGTGGCGACTGGTCATGGGGCATCGGTGTTCTGGACGGGAGCCTGGTCCTCGACGGGCGCGTGCGTCACCTCGGGAGTCTCCTTTCGGCTGTGGATGCTACCGATGTGGAGGCTTGGATCATTGGGTGCGGTCTTGTCAAGAACCTATGCATTGCCTCGTGTGTCGCCGTTTTGGGCACTCGCGACGGATCTGTCGTGGAACTAGGTCATACCCGTCTGTGCTGATTGGGAGGGAGGCGGAACGAGGGCGCTCTTCTTGGCGGCCTCCGATGTGGGGCATGTCTCCAAGGCGGCCTTCAAAGGTGATGTGGCGCGTCTTTCTCCCTGGCGGGCCATGGCGAGGGGGCTCCTTGCTTCCTGAGGCGTGGGCTCTTTTGCGGGGCTCGGCCGAGCGGTCCCTGCAGCTGAGGTGGCGCATTCCTACGGATGCGGACGTCGCTGTGAAGCCGGGTTTGGTGGCAAAGATCGTCGTGAAGGGGGTCCCGGTGAGGGTTAGATCGAAAGTGACCATCTCTCGATTGCTGCGGGGTGTGGTCGACGTTCTCGCCGTCGAGAGCACTGGCTGCCAACCTGGTCAGGGGTTGGATGTGGTTCTTCGGGTTCGGCCGGTGGGGGCCGACGTGCTTGGCTGGTGGGAGGTGTCCTTAGCTGGCAAGCGGCTGTTGCTCGAGCTGCTGGATGCAGATGCTGTGGAGGCTAACTCGGCGGCAGGGTGGAAGCGGTGGGAGGCTCCGGCGGTGCCGGCGGTCCTTATGGATGGCGGTGGGGATAACATGTCCAGTGGGCAGCCGCTGGGCGGGCGGGCTCGGTTCCCGGAGAAGCCGCTGCCTTCGGCGGGCGGAGCACTTTCGGCGGCGCGAGTTCCCCGAGGGAGAAGATACGGTTCGACGCTTTTCCCAAGATTGGGGGTCCGTGGCAGGCGTCGCTTGCCCCGCCCTGGCGTGTAGCGGAAGAGGCGGTTGCAGTTGTCGAAGGTGGTGGGGCTCACTTCGGAGGGGTTCACGTCGCCTGCTTTCCCGGTTGCTCAGATCCTGATGAGTTGCGGGTCGAAGGGTGTGGGAGTTTGTCGGGTTGTCGGGTGGAGGTTGCTGATCCGAAGTTTGTGGCCTTGCATCCTCATGTGCCGGGCGTTCGGGCTACTTCGAATTCTTCGGATCTTCTGGCGGGTCAGGGTGCGGGCCCGGGTGCTGTCGCCTCTCTTTGCGGAGGCTCTTTCGGTTCGCCTCGCGGGATTCCCTTCTTGCCTGCATTGGCGGAGGCAGGAGGGGGAGCTACCGTCGTGGCGCCGCGGCTCGTTTGGTTGGGGACTTCGGGCGGGACGAAGATCGTTGCGCGGCTAGAGGCTTCGGGTGGGGGCGAGTCCGCTAAGCCTGGGGCAGGGTTGGGGGTTCTGAGGTCGGAGGACGGAGTTCCTGCAGGTGTGGGGGAGCTTGGTGGTCATCTGGATGCCGGGGAGGCTGGCGTCGATGCTGGACCCGCGGGGGGCAATTCTGTGGAGTTGAGTGGGTCACCTGCTGGAGCCGGGGGGGGGGGGGGGGCTCGAGCCTGGCTTTCCTCGAAGGGGATGGGGGCTTGCGGCATGGGCGCTTTGGTTTGGCCTATAAGAGGGGGGGAGGGAGGCAGAGGAGTTCTGGGAAGGGGGCTAGGGCAGCGCTACGGGCTTCCTTGGCAGCTGAACCTCCGTCGATGAATGACTCTCGGGGAGTTTCTACCTCTGTGCCAGTGCGGAACAAATTCGCCGCACTGGATAGAGGCTTGGTTCGAAGGTTGGGGGTCATTCCTCCTCCGAGAAGGCGGTTCAAGAGTCTTTATGAAGATACTCTCTCTGAATGTAAGGGGTTTGGGCCGCCCCGACAAGAGGCTTGGGGTAGTAAACCTGGTAAGAGAGGCGGCGGCAGACATTGTCTTGCTTCAGGAGACCAAGTTGCAGGTACTGGATGATTCTTTGCATCGTGAGCTCAGTAGGGGAGGTGTTTTAGCGATGGTGGCGAAAGGGGCTGATGGTGCGTCGGGGGGAATCCTTTCTGGGTGGCGTTGTCGATTCCTTCGACTTGCTCAGGTCCTGCGAGTCCATGTTCACGCTGACGATCCAGCTGCGGCGGAGGGTGGATGGTTGTTGCTTCGTGTCACAAATATATATGGCCCGTGTAGGCAGGAGGATCGTACTTTGACGGCGAACTTGGCAAGTGTTGGCAGATATGATACTTAGTTCAAGAATTCAACTGGTCGATGCGGTGAGATGTTGCTACATGTGGCGTAATTCACGTTCTCGCTCTTGTATTGATAGATTTTTGGTGTCCGCTGAGGCGGTGGAGGCCTTTCCATTGGCTGGGACGTGAGCTCTACCCAGAGCGCATTCAGATCATACGCCGCTATGTTGGTATTTTGAGGAGGAGGATCGCTCTCGCTCCTTTTTCAGATTTGAGAGGGCCTGTCTGGCGAGGGATACCAAGATGTTGTGGCGGGGTTCTGGGAGGGGTGCTGCCCGAGTGGGTTGGCGACGTGTCGGCTTGCGAACAAACTGGCAGTGCTTAGAAGGTTTTTGATGATACAAAAGGGAAGTCCGGACTCAACGCGAAGTCAGAAGGTAGGTGGCTCAAGAGGAGGTGACCAGACTGGATAAATGGGAGGATGAGAGGGTGTTGGCGGCAGAGGAGGCGATATTGAGAGGTGTCACCTAGATGAGATTCTTTGGGAGGACATGAAGGAGGAGGTTGCCTGGAGGCAGAGATCTCGATACCGTTGGTTGAGGGAAGGGGATGCAAATACACATTTGTTTTATGTCATGGTCAGTGGGAGAAGGTGCTGGAATATGTTACACTCGATTTCTGTTGGTAGTGAGATGGTCGAGGGGGCTCAGGAGGTGGGAGCTGCTATGCGGTTTCTTTTTCGGGCATATGACAGACGGACACACTCATGCGGGATGGGGCTGGCAGGGGAGAGGTGTGTCTCGGCTATCTGAATCAGACACTAGTTCGCTGGTGAGGGATTTCTCAGAGGCGGAGACCAATCAGACATTGTTCCAGTTGAATGTAGATGGGGCGGGGTGCAACGCTCGCTCCCGCGGATCTAGGATACCCGTTTCTACAACACTCGTAGTATCATGTTCGCTAGAGATCGCATTAGAATGCTGAAACTTAGGGAAAATTTTTCGCGATTTGAATTGACATTCACAATAAATTTTCAAGCCACAGAACTAACAATGTATCACCAATTTATATTGCGTTAATTTCCATATAAATTACCATGTGACAAAAGAAAATGCATAATGTACATGTATCCCAAATTGTAGTAGAAGAGAAAGAAAAACATTTATAATATCTTGTACAAAAACTACAACATGCGTACCTGATAAGATTTACTGTGGAAGCTTACATTCAGCTCTCCTAATACCACAATGCAGGTGTTATTCCTGCAATCCATGCATTAGGGAGAACATAACGTCAACAAATGTTGAGTAAATCTAATTAGTTAGAAATAACATGAATTTAGTGGCTCCAAAAGAAATCAAGTAGTTTTTTTTGAATAAGAAAACGGGGGAGCCCTCCCAAGGCGGGAGTCACCACACCAAAGTATTCATTAATTAACGAGAAGGTACATCAGTTGGATATCCGGAAATTGTACAAAGCATTACATTGCGCGAGTACATTTTCAAAATAAAACGGCTACCCCTTGAAAGTGGTATCATTCCTGCCAAGCCAAATAGCCCAGAGCGCGGCAAAGGGCTTAGAGACATCACCGGATGACCCAAGACCAACCACCCGAATAGATCTCCAAAAATGTTCCGCATCGGATGTCCGAACCAACGGAAGCCCCAACGTCCGCATCCTCCACATCGCCCTCGCATCTGTCACACATCAAATCCATCGCACCCAGCAGTCTGCCTCTTCTCACTTTGTCACATAGACGGTCTCTCCTTAGACACCAAAGAAAGACCTGAACCCGAGTAGGAATCTTAGCTGCCCAATTCACCTTCAAGTCAACACATAGGTCTTCGTCGCGCTCCACCATACCATCACTCAGCTTCCGATATGCAATCTTCACCGAGAACTTACCGTCTGCCCACACAAAATGATCGGGGTTGCCCGACATCTCCCCGATAGGGGGAAACTCCGATAGCAACCACAAAAAATCTTCCAACCTCTGATCCGAGAGAACCACAAGGAACCTCGGCGCCCACGACCCATAGTCATCCACCTCCGCCACCCGCGCCCCCTGTCAACGGCTAACGCCATCAACCTAGGAAAATGGTAGGCCAATGCCCCCTCCTCCGTCCAGTCATCCAGCCAAAAACGGAAACGGAGACCATTCCTTAACTTCAGCCGAAGGAGAGGCCTGAGCCCCAGAATCACGGCACGGATCCCACTCCACAACGAAGACTCATGACGCTTCCTCACAGCCACCAACTCCCTGTGACACCATAAATCTCCCTCAGCAACCGCAAAACCCGATGAGGCGGATGGACCCCAAATGCGCACCACCCATTTGGCTAACAAGGCTTTGTTCATTGAATCCACATCCCTGACACCCAGGCCCCTCTCCGAAATAGGTACCGCAAGATCCTTCCAAGCTACCAGGTGCAACCCCCTCGTTGTTTGCCTTCCATCTGACCAGAAAAAAGATCTCATCAAAGCCTCCACCTTCCTTCTAACACCAACATGCATTAATCTCGTTGAGAAGAAAAAATAGGAATGGCTGAAAGAACGTGCTTCAGTAATATAAGCTTCCCACCCTTGGACAGAGTGGTAGCCTTCCACCCTTCCAACCACTCCTCCATTCTCCGAAGAACACAGTCCCAATCAGACTTCCTCAGCCTGCCATCAACCAGTGGCAACCCCGGTTATCGGTAATCTCCCGCGCATCGTCCGCATATTGCAACACCGGAACGGAGATGTCCCCCATCCTGAAACCCTCGCACCAACTCTCTTCAACCGCCCGCTGAAACAAGACCGCAAGACAATCCGCAACCAACACAAAAAGCAGGGGAGCTAGGGGGCATCCTTGATGCACCCCCCTCTGCGGTTGGTACCATCCTCCCTCCGGTCTCCCGTTGACCAACACAGAGCAGGAGCTAGTAGGGACACATCTCTTAACCCAAGCAATCCATTCTTCCGGAAATCCCCTTTTCTGCAGCGTTGTCCACAGGAAACGCCAACTGACACAGTCTTAGGCCTTGGCATAGTCAATCTTCCAAACTGCCCCTTTCTTTGCTGACCTCTTCCACTCACGACAGATTTTCGAAGCGGTTACTATATCATCCGCCATACACCGTCCAGGAATAAACGCAGATTGTGCCGGTAAGACCACAGAGGGCAAGACAGCCCTAAGTCTGCTCGCCAGCACCTTGGCGACAATGAGATAAATGCCATTAGAAAAAGAAATCGACCTGTAGTCCCCAACCCCTACTGGGGTCTCTTTCTTCGGTAGCAAAAGTATCAAGGCCCTGTTAACTTTCTCAAAACCCCTGTTGCCACCCCTGAATTCAGTCAGAACCTCCAAAATGTCACCCTTCAACAGATCCCAGAACTCCCGGTAAAAGGATATAGAGAAGCCATCCGAGCCAGGAGCCTCGTTCGCATTCAGATCCCAAACCGCCCTACGCACCTCTTCCTCCGTAAATTCGGCCACTAACGAATCAGCCTAGGTTCCACTCAAAGACCCCACCCCCCGACCCGTCCAACCCCAACCATTCCCCTCCCTCACTCTTCTCGAAGCCCTCACAAAGTGCTCCCGCACGACGACTCCAATGTTCCTCTTGCCCGACACCCTTTGGCCCCCCACCTCCACCTCATGCAAGAAACTCCTTCTCCTCCTCCCGGACGCCACAGAATGAAAGAAACGCGTGTTCACGTCTCCTTCCCTTAGCCACTTCTGCCTCGATCTCTGTCGCCAATGAACCTCTTCTTTCTTGTCCTCCTGAAACACCGCCTCTAACCACGTCCTCTCCTTCACCTCCTCCGGAGTCAATCCCCGATCATCATCCAGCCCATCTAACCTGCTTATCCCAGCCTATGCCTCTGTCTTGACTGCCTGCCGCCTCCTGGCGACATCCTTCCCAAAACCGCCTTAGGGATTCAAGTTTGGCCGCAAATCGCGACACTGTCGAACCTATCATCATCAAATCCTGCCAATGATCAATTACCAGGTCCCGGAAGCCCTCCTTCAACAGCCACTTCTTCTCAAAACGAAAGGAGAACCGGGCCAAGCGTTCCTCCCCAGAAAACCAAAGAACGGGGCTGTGATTAGAGAGTGTCATCGGAAGAGCCCAAGCCCTCGCCAGCGGGAAAGCCTCCCCTGCCACAATCGATATCAGTAACCTGTCAAGTCTGGACCTCGATCTCGTATTCCTCCAAGTGTACTTGTAGCCGGCCGCATCCACAATAGACAATCCCAGAGAACGAATCACATGCCTAATATCGGCAGATCCAGGATCAGAACCACCGCCCTCCCCGGCCTGTCGTCCAGGAACAATGTGACATTCAAGTCACCACTGATGATCCAAATACCATCCCCAACCTCAGGCACAACACTCGCCAAGTCCGCAGCCAAGCTACCATCCTCTCGCCGACACGGGCCATAGACATTAGTGACGCACAGACAAATCCCATTCGCTCTCCGTAGCAGCCTCACCGACAAGGTGAACAAGGAGACGGAAGTCCCCAGCAGATCGAACGAATCGGACCGCCAACCGGATAGTAGCCTCCCGAAGCACCTGTTGCCTCTTCTCAGCCACCGCGAAAACCTCCCCCTACTCATCTCCCGCCGTACCTGTTCATCCAGATACTGCATCTTTGTCTCCTGAAGCAAGAAGATGTCTGCCCCAGCCTCACTCACCAGATTCCGCACCTCGAGCCTTTTTTCGGGCCGGCCCAGGCCCCTCACATTCAATGATAGCACCTTCATTTAAGCCACGGAGCACCCATCTTCCTCGGGGGAATAACCCCAAGCGCCGCGCAATACCTCTGTCGAGAGCAGCACAACGGTTCCGCACCACTAACGGGCTGGTCATCCCCATATTCGCACCCTCTGCAGCCGCCCCGACGCCAAAGAGACCCTCAACGAAGCCCTCGCTACCTTCTCTGCCCTCCTCCGCCGCCCTCCCCACCTTTCATACGCCAACCCGAAACGTCGCAGCCGCGGCCCCACCCCTTCCAGAAGCGGCTGCCCAAATCCCACCCCCTCATCCACACCGGTGGCTCCCAAGACCGGAGGCAAAGACCCCACCGCCACCCCCAAACTAGCTGGAACGACTCCAACTCCAGGCGAGCCCCTCCTCCACACTTCAGACACCGACGCGCCTGCCACCCCTCCCAGCAGGTCCACCCCTCCCCCCTAGTCAGCAAGCAACTCCTCCGCAGAATCCTCCAGCCGCGATTCGGTCGCAGCTCCCCCCCTCTCACAACTACCGGACTGAGCAAGGCCCGCCGCACCTCGGGCCGAACTGCCAACCACCTCCTCCAACTCTGGAAGCGCATGCACCGCCCTACTACCAGGAAATGAAGCGACGGAGCCAAACCGGCCACCCGGGCAGTATCCTGCTCCATCGATCCGTGACCGATCAAGATCCGACCCGACAGAATGCAGAACCTCCTGAGCGCCATCTGGCCGGGCCCCACCACCTCCCAAAGCATCTCTAGTGCCAACCGCAAGACGCCAAGGCAGAGGAACCGCCGCTAATCTCGGAAGTCCCACTGGAGATATGCTGTCGAACCGAATCGCCTCCTTTGGGGAGCGCGCCACGTTCGATGCCGCCCCCCCGCACAAGGCTACTCCACCTCCGGGAGCCAAGCCCCCTCCACTGGGGGCAGAACATGAGACCGCTGCCCCTCCACCTCCCGACGAGTCCTCGGCCAACTGGAGCTCCCTCCTGCGACAACTAGCCTCCCGAAGAGCCGCCCAAACATCCGCGACCACCAACTCAAGAAGCAGCCGCCTACCATCACGGCACACCTCCCACCAACCCATCTTCTCGGCCCCAACCGGCCTCACCCGAAGCACGACCTCTAATGTCTGCCCGGGTTGACAACCCGAACTCTCGACGTAGTTGACCTCAAGAACGCCCCGCAGCAACCTTGAAATGCTCTCTTTCATCCTCGCCCCCAGCGGAAGCCCCCTGACAACGACTTTCTCCACCCTGCCAGGCAGTACTGCGACATCCCACTCCCTTGGCCTTCGCCACTTCAACTGTAACGACCCAGCCTCCGACCCGCGCAACAAACTCCGCACCTCGGAGTCTCGGAGCCCCCTCGCCAACGCCCTCCATGGTGAAAGCCGAGCCACATCTCCCTCAAATGAAGCCTTGGACACGAGCCCCACGTTAGAAGTCGCCAAGAAAAACGCCCCCTCTCCACCACCCTCGCCAACCAACACATTTGCATGGAGCTCAGCCAACGGGCAGCACCTTCGCGAATGGCCAAAGCGCCGGCACGAGAAGCATCGCAAGGGCTCACGGCACGTCCGCGCCCAATGGTCGAGACCACCGCAGCGAAAGCAGCCTCGTCCGAAGGGGGAGAACGGCGGTGACCCACACACTCGCCTAGAAGCAGCAGAGAGCCGCCACCTCCTACGCCCTACCACCAAGCGCCAGCCCTCACTCTCGTCCGAGGCCTCACTGGCGACCTTGCTAGGAATCGCACCCGGTCGCCCCTGACTGCACCGCTCGTCGGTCCCGCCGCTCGCCGAAGGAGTCGGGCCTGCTCGCTGCTCTCGCTCGCCGCCGAGCGCGCCGCACCCACTCGCCCTCACACGTCGGCGACCTTGCACGGAAAGGAACGAAGTCGCACCGGCGCGCCGAAGTTCGCAACGCATCTCACCACTGCCCGCACCACGCGCACTCGCCGCTACTCGCTCGCGAACGCGAACAGAGTCGCCCCCACGGAGCCGCGCCCACGGAGTCGCTCCCACGGAGTCGCCCCTACGGAGTCGCGCCCTAACTCCCATACTCGCCCTCTTATGAGGATACTTAATGTTGCTGCCAGAAATCAAGTAGTTAGTATTTGACAATTAAATTTAATGAGCTACTTGCATCAAAAATATTTTTTTAAGTTATTCAATATGTAAAACCCCAGACTACTCATCCTACCTTAATTACCCATATTTATCATTTTTATACAAAGATTATATGATCTATATTTAAGTCATTTCCTTTTTATTAATTATAATATATGTTTGAGGGATCTTGGGAATGTGAATGATGAGTGTCTGATTTAATCATTGTCATTATTAAATGCATATGATGATCGAGGTGATCCAGATATCTTGATTATGTTTATGAGTCACGTGGATGGATCATAGTAAGTGTAGATGATGAGTCTGGTGTTTTGATTATTTTCTTGTTGAATTTCTCAAGCTCAGTGGATAGTCTGTGGTCTTGGTTTGGGTAAGACCTCAACTATGACTCTAAGTCAACAACGAAGCCTTAGGGTTGATGTGCCTCCGTAGGCATGCGGTGGAGTAAAATGCTTTCTAACTAAGTTCCCAACACATCCACTAGCTAAGTTTAACAACTGTGGTAGTAGTTCGTAGTCTGATAAGGATGATTTTCATAATATGATATTTTCTCTTCACCAGTAAATAAACTACTGGCAGAACCATAACTAGCTCAACGGAAGCCAATACAACCAATTCAATTGTAACGAGCTCCCATGTAGCCAACTCAGTTGTAACCAACTTAACTGTAACCGATCTCAATGTAGCCAAACTTAATTGTAATTCATCTCAACTTTAGCCAAACTCATTTACGATTTATTCTAAGGTCAATTGTAACTTCTCCAAATTCAACTGCAACTGATTCGGATGTAGCCATAGAGGATTCAGATGTAGCCATTGCCAAGCCTATTGGCAGAACATTAACCAAAAACTCAAGCGTTGAGGTAATCTCCTAAGAGACCCTTCCGTCTCACCCTCTTATTGGAAGTGCGATCCAATAGAGGGATAGGTGTACTCCAAAACTACGCCACTGAGACGGGTTAGAGAGACTCTCCGAAAAAGTCACTCTAGAAAACCGTCCCGATCGGTATGGGCAAATGAGCTCGAAAACTCAAAATCAAGGGCCCTTCAGCCTAGCAACCCTAAATAACAAGGGTCAGCGGAATTGGTCTTTAAAGAAAACATGCGGATCCCAGAGAGGCGTAAAAACTGCGAGTGCACGCGAAAAATCGAGCAAAAGATTGAAATCCTAGACCCGCGCACTAAACGGCCGCTGCCCAAACTGGGCTTCCTATCTCCCACCCAACTGAGGGTCACCGCACCCTCACACAGTCAGGTGTAAGGATCACCATGACTAGCACTCTTTATTATCAATTATCACTGAATCACCATTGCTGACTTGATTCTTCATCCTCTTTCGGTCTCTGATGTGGTTAACTTTACCGATCTAGGCATCTTATTGACAATCTTATTGAATAGTGATCCATAATTAGTGAATCATATCTAAATGACTAATCACGAAGATTTTTTTAGTCATTGATCATAAATCATCTCATAATTTGGTGGTCTACTTATTGATCTAGATTATATAAGTCATTTGTATGAAAAACCTTATTGATCTCATTTTTCATCATGAAATTAAGGATAATATGGTTTGAAGTTAGGTCCATTTATATGAAATTCAACTCCGATTTCATCACATTTAATCTTGAAATCAAAGTATAGCAGTGATCTGATAATGTCATATTGAATACTTTCATGATCATCTTTCTCAGACTCCTCCATTGTGTCCAGGTACTTAGTGTGGTAACTACCTATATATACCATAACATCCCCATTCCCTCTTAATTATTTTGTTAACAAAAAGCAGAGAATGTAGAAAGTTAAGCAAATCAAAAGTGAGATGCACTTGAATGTAGTTGAAATCAACTGAATGTAATGTAGATTGAGGTTTAACTTGTATCGTGGAGGAGTTAACATTTTCTGATGTGCTATCATCAAGTCTGGTGTGATAAAATGGTAACTTTATGGTGAAAAAGACATGAGTTTCTCTCATTTTGTTATTGGCAATACCATGCAAGCTATAAACTGGAGGTTGATTTGGAGAACCAACGCTTGGTTGAGAATTGAGATTTTCATGTGGTTTCTTCGTAAGGAGAGGATAATAACAAATATTTTTCATGCATGCATGTCAGATTGAGGATGTTGAGTATTCTCGATGTATGGGGGTATGAAAGATCAATAATTTGTTGCGATCCTCATGGAAAATAAATCATAATCGACATGCATATACCAAACTACACAACTACATGCCTCATTTTATATGTAAATAAATGAACCCAGAGTCTAACTGCCTCTATATACCTATATTGATTACCTAATTAGTTCATTCTAGTTACTCATATCCTCATGCTATATACTTACATGCTACTTGGTTCAATGAACAGTCTAACCGTTGAATCAGATCATTCCAGTGAGCATCCAAATCAAAAGGATGATAATGGTTGTCAATTATAATAGAATTGTTATGTTCTCATCCATATTTCATACACTTATTCCTCTTCCAGATTATACAGTTAGGAGTCAAATACAAAGATTAGAAAGCCAAGATCACACATAGTTATGTTAACCATTGTCATTCTGAAATCATCAAATAACCATCTATACAACAACAACAAACAAAGCCTTTTCCCACAATTAAGTAGGGTCGGCTACATGGATTTTTCGCCTCCATTCAGATCTATCTTGGGTCAATCTCGGACTTATATCCAAAAAACTAAGATCCCTTCGTATAGTCTCTTTCCAACACTTCTTGGGCCGTCCTCGCCCTCTCTTAGCCGGCTCAACATCCCAACACTCGCATCTCCTAACCGGTGCATCAGTTGACCTTCTTTGCAAATGACCAAACCATCTTAAGCGGTTTTCTCGCATCTTATCCTCGATCGGAGCTACACCAACTTTCTTTCTGATTGCATCATTCCGAATCCGATCTTTACGTGTTTGTCCACACACCCATCTTAGCATTTTCATTTCTGCTACAGCCATTCTCTGCACATGTCTATGGTTCACAGGCCAACATTCAGAACCATAAAGCATAGCAGGTCTCACGGCTGCTTTGTAAAACTTTCCTTTAATTTTTAAAGGAATTTTCTTATCACAGAGACCAGCGGAGGCTCCTCTCCACTTTAGCCAGCCTGCATTTATTCTATTAGTAATATCTCCATCAATTTCCCCATCATGTTGCAAAATAGATCCCAGATATCTAAAAGAATCTCTCTTCTGAATGTTATCGTCACCAATCTTAACCTCGATTCCTTCACCATTGCTTCCATGAAAGGTGCATTCCATATATTCCGTCTTAGCCCTACTTATACGAAAACCTTTAGTCTCTAATGCATGTCTCCAAACCTCAAGCTTCTCATTTACTCCATCTCTAGTCTCGTCAATAAGCACAATATCATCAGCAAATAACATACACCAAGGTAACTCATCCTGAATGTGACTTGTCAACTCGTCCATAATCAAAGTAAAAAGAAATGGACTTAAAGCTGAACCTTGATGTAAACCAATGTTGATATCAAAATAGTCAGTCTTCCCCGTCGGGGTCCTTACACAAGATAAAGCCCTATCATACATATCCTTTATGAGATTAATGTATAGGACATGTACTTGTCTCTTCTCCAAAACTCTCCACAGTATCTCTCGTGGGACGGAATCATAAGCCTTCTCCAAATCAATAAAGATCATATGAAGATTCTTCCTTTTAGCTCTATAATTCCCATTGTTCTCCTCAACAAATGGATGGCTTCAATAGTTGAGCGACCTGGCATGAATCCGAATTGATTTTCTTTTACTTGGGAAACTTGCCTCAACCTTCTTTCGATCACACGTTCCCAAATTTTCATAGAGTGACTCATCAGCTTGATACCTCTGTAATTTGAACAATTTTGAATGTCTGCTTTGTTCTTATAAAGAGGCACCACGATACTCCTCCTCCAATCTTCAGGCATTTTCTTGCTTCGCCAAATAACATTGAATAGATTCGTAAGCCAAGTCAAACCACGCTCACCTAAAACTCTCCATACTTTTACAGGGATGTCATCCGGTCCAACACCTTTCCCAGGTCTCATAACCTTCAAAGCCTCCTCTACTTCTTTTCTTTGTATTCGTCTATAGCATGCACGATTCAAGTAACTTTCACTGCTAGCTAGATCACCCAAAGTGATCTCTCAATTTCTTTCTCCAATGAAAAGTTTATGGAAGTACTGCTCCCATCTAGTCTCTATATCCTTCTGAGTAACAAGCACGTGACCTTCCTCGTCCTTAATGCATCTCACTTGAGAAAGGTCTTTGGTCTTTCTTTCTCTTGCTTTGGCCAACCTGAATATATCCTTCTGGCCCTCCTTAGAGTTGAGATTTTTATACAAAACCTCATAAGTTTTTGACTTAGCTTCGCTTACAGCCTTCTTTGCTTCCTTCTTTGCTATTTTATAGTCTGTGACAGTTTCCTCTGTTCTATCCTTAGACATAGCTTTAAAGCAAGCTCTTTTAATTTTTAGCTTCTCTTGCACCCCTTCACTCCACCACCAAGCCTCCTTTTGACCCGGAGCTCCTCCTTTTGACTCGCCTAGCATCTCTTTGGCTACCTTTCGGATACAAGATGCTACTGCCTCCCACATCTCATTTGCACTACCGCTACAATCCCAAGATAAGTCTTCTAAAACCTTCTCCCTGAAGCTTGATTGCTTCAGCGGAAGATTCCACCACCTAGTTCTAGTGATCTTAGGAACCTTCCTTTTCTTTATCAGCCCTTTTATTTGTAAATCCAAGACTAACAAGCGATGCTGGGTTGTCAAACTCTCTCCAGGGATTACTTTGCAATCTTTGCAACACAACCGATCTCTTCTCCTCAACGCAAAGTAATCTATCTGTGTTCTAATTGAGCCACTCTTATAAGTAATTAAATGCTCCTCCCTCTTCTTGAAAAGAGTGTTTGCTATGAAAAGATCATATGCAGTTACAAAATCCAGAATGACTTTTCCCTCTTCGTTTCTATCCCCAAAACCATGTCCTCCATGCACACTTGCATACCCTGAAACATCTTTTCCCACATGTCCATTAAGATCTCCACCTATGCAAACCATCTCTCTCTGTGGGATTCCTTGTAAAATCTTATCCAGATCCTCCCAAAAAGCTTGTTTAGTCCTTTCATCTAAACCAATTTGCGGTGCATAAAGTGAGATGATATTCAGAATTTCTTCTTCAAGCACCAACTTTAGCAAAATAATCCGATCCCCAAATCTTTGCACCTCAACCACACAATCCTTCAAATCTTTATGAACAACCACTCCAACACCGTTTCTGCCCTTATCTAATAACCATCTATGCATTCACAAATTTATTTATTAGATGCATTTGTTATATCACAAAATTGGTTTCTTTTGCATTTGTTATATCACAAAATTGGTTTCTTTTGAACAAATAAAAGAACGACCACATGTAATAATCATGACTCACTGTACTTTAGCATTAGCATCATGAGATTGTTATTGCAACTTGCTAGGAGTGACATGCTAAGTCTAGATTAGTATGTAAGCTCTGTGAAGTTATGGTGCTTCACAACTAGCTCCTCAGAAGGTGAATACAACATCATTACTTAGTAATCAAGTATGAGAATAAACTAAAAATTGAAGCATGAACTAACAATTATTAGTTTTTAGTAAATAATTAGAACAGATTGCTTATTAAAAGATATGCTAAATTGCACATTTCATGGAGGCAACAAAAAGAGGTTAAATTTGTACTTTTGGATTCTCCATATTTAATCCAGAAATCAAGGTATAAAAGTGGTCCTGAGATTGGGTTTAAATGCAAACATGGAAGGCAACAAGAGGATGTTTGTAGATTGTACATTGGAGATCTTCAAGTTTGAGCATCAAAGTGTATCATATGGCAATATGCAACAGCTTCTAAGTGCAACTAGAATCTTGGGCAGCAGCTGGGGCTCCAACAGAAGCTTTCAGGAGCTCAAGAGGGAAACAATCCCCTGGAAGGAGCTTGGACAACAACTGCATGAGAGAGAAGCTAGCTCTCTCTCTTTGGTTGGAGAAATGGGCTGTAGCTCCAGATTCCAACAAGAAATAGAGGAGAGGAAGGGTTTTTCGGCTGGGAAATCGAGAGGGAGATGGGTTTCTTTTTGGGGAAAAATTAAGAAGGAGAAGGGTTATAAATAAGAGAAAAAGGAGGGGTCCTTGGTTGCCAAGTATAGGGAAGAAAGAGGCCAAGCGGAGAGGAATTTGGGAGCCATGTGTTAAGAGAAAAGGAGTTGTTGACTGGTTGCTGTAACGGTACAGAATTTAATTCAAATTATTTATTTTTTTTATTTTTTTGTACCATTTCCTCTTTCTTATTTAGTATGTCAAAGTCCTTTGTATTCGTGCCTTGAGTCTCGGATTTTGATGTACGATAGTTCGTTTCGATCGTCTCTGAATGGCGATCAAAATGAGTATAATATCCATATACTTTGGATCGAGGATGAATCCTCGAAATTCTCGAGATACGGTTTTGGTTTATGGTTAAATTTTGCGGTTTAAAAAATATTAAACGATGTCCGATTGATGAAGGGTCGATTTCATTGGTCTTATTTCGTCGAATCAGATTTTTAGGTGGTCTCGATTTGTTTCGTAGTTTCCGATTTCGTGATGCAGCTTTTCCGTGGCACGCATTACGATGCGATCGAATTTTGGTCAATTTCGTCCGAACGACTTTTGATTCACAATCAATTGATCGATTTAGGTTATTTACTATTGATTAAAAACTTTATTAAATTATACGGACCAATCAGGTCGGGTTCGGCTTTATTTGGATCCGGATGTTACACAAGATCTTGACGGTTTCCCAGTATCTTTCTATCGGGAATTTCGGGATGTCATTAAGCATGACGTTATGGAGGCGTTGGCGAAGAGGGACGCACCGACCATGGTGGGGGACTACGGTCCGATTGCATTGTCTAATGCGGTATATGTGATTAATGCGAAGATCCTCGCCAATCGTTTGAAGGGGGTGCTTGATCAGATCAATTCGGCTGAACATCAGCCATTCATGCATGGGCGAGCTATGGCAGACGTCGTTGTGATGGCCTCAGAGATAACAACGGATTGGAAAAGAAACAAGGAGAAAGGGGTGGTGTGGAAGGTGAACTTCTCTAAGCCATACGCCAACGTAGACTGGAGATTTTTATGGGCATCCTTGGAAAAGAGGGGCTTCCTGGAGCTGTGGTTTGCCAGGATCAAGCGTTGCGTGACGACGGCTTCTCATGCCGTACTGGTTAATGGTAGATTGAATGGGGGGTTCTTCCAGCCCCAAAGGGGCATACGACAGGGCTGTCCTCTGGCACCACTTCTGTTCGTTATCGTGGTAGATGCTTTAGCTGTGCTGATGAGGTTGGCAACGGGTGGTAGATGGTGCTCTGGCTATAGGAAGGAGGAGATATCCATCTCGCTCTTGCAATGTGCGGATGATATGGTTCTATTCATGGGGGCCGAGGAAGATAAGATGCGCATGCCGTCGCTCATTATGGACATCTTTGGTGACATATCAAGACTTCATATCAATAGAGAAAAGTCGGTGGCTGTTCCCTTTGGTATCAATGAGTGGGAGGTCCGAAGAATGTCAGAGATTCTAGGATGCCCAACGGCTGATTTGCTTATTACGTACCTGGGGCTGCCGTTGGTAGCTGGGAGACCAAAGATTAGAGACTGGAGAGCGCTGCTGGTTAGATTGGAGGGAAGGTTGGCGGGTTAGAAGGCGACGATGCTATCGAGCGACGGGAAGTTGGTGCTATTGAAGCATGTCCTGTCGGCCATCCCCATCTTCTTCTGCTCTATGAGGATGATGCCTGTGGGCGTGTGCACGAGCATTGGGACTCATGAGGAGGTTCTTTTGGTCGGAAGGGAAGCATGCTAGGAGGGGTGTCAACTTGGTGGATTGGAGAAAGGTGATGCCATCAAAGAAGAATGACGGCTTGGGGGTTCCTCGGGTGGGCACGATGAACAAGGCTTTCATGGCAAAATGGGTGGTGTGCTTGTGGGGAAAGTCTGAGGACCTGGCTCGTAGGCTGCTGCGGATGATCTATGGGGTTTCCGTGTCGCGGGAGCTCATTCCGGGAAGGTTGCCGTCTTCACCGTAGAGACTTATGATATTATGTATCGTTTCTTATTTATTACTTATTCTTTGGACTCTTATGTAATTTACCCATAGGCTATTCTCCTATATAAGAGAGCCTAGGGTTCTATAGAATAACAATTCTCTCTTTTCATCCAACATGGTATCAGAGCCAACCTAACCCTACCCTCTCTGCCTCTCAAACCCCACGCCGCCAACCCTCTCTCTCTCTCCTTCCTCTCGGCGGCGTCGCCGGGTCTCTCCAGGCCTCCACCGAGGTCCCTCCCAGCCCTCCAGGCCTCCGCCGAGAACCCCCTAGACCTCCACCGCCGAGCCCCCCCTAGACCTCCACCGCCGAGCCCTCCTCTCCGCCGGGCTCTCCTCTTTTCCACCAGGCCTGCGAGTCTTCCGCCATGCCCTCCCTACTCCACCTCAGGCCCCTGCCGGGCCAACCAGCCCTTTGCTAGGGCTCCAGCCTCCAGCCCTCTGTCGGTCGAGCTAGACCTCTGTTGGGCCCTTCCCAGCGCCCCAGCAGCCGCAACAAGTCCCCTATTCTGCCCCTGCTTGCAACCTAACCGCTCACCGGCTGAGATATTGACATGGGTTTGAGTGCATAAAGTCTACATATGCACTCAAATCCTATTTGGTTGATGTAGACACCATCCTTTGTCTACAAACCCTAGTTTTCATCTCCGGCTAAATGTCAGAAAGTAAAGTCGATATGCCCTCCATACTCCATAGGCGCCTTCAAAGCTCCCGCGCTAATAGTCAAGATGGACGGGACAAAATATGAACTGTGGGCGATGCAGTTCATGAGTCTCATGCAGTCAAACGGTAAGAAACATATACTTACCGAAGATGAGCCAGGAGAGAAGACATGGATCTATGCCTCGTGGGAGGCCGATGACGCTTATGCCAAAGTTTGGCTATCAGGCACACTATCTATGGAGATTGCCAATGATGTCCTTCATCAGCCCACTGCCAAGGCACTGTGGGATATTCTGGCCGCCAAGGCCCTAAATGTCGATTTCGGTCACCATTTCGGTATTGACCAAAACAGAATTTCGGTGGAATTTCGACCTGAATTTCGGTCATTTCAGTCATTTTTTGTACTAGGACCCCCATATTTCGGTCATTTCGGTCGTTTCGGTCGAATTTTGATTTCGATTGGATATCGATATTCGACAGAAATTCGACCGAATTTCGCTGAAATTTGAGGCCATGCTGGCCGCTACATATTCCCAAGTACGGAACGAGACCAAGATGTTACAACTCCGGCATGATATATTCACGATGAAGCAGAATGGGCAGCCACTTCACTCGTTGTATACGTCCTTGAGAGG
Organism: Ottelia alismoides; assembly: GCA_037367405.1. NCBI lineage: Eukaryota > Viridiplantae > Streptophyta > Magnoliopsida > Alismatales > Hydrocharitaceae > Ottelia > Ottelia alismoides. Next base: position 193,011 of record JAZKJV010009359.1, read on the forward strand.
GATGTTCGAGAAACTATATAGCACCATACCACTCACGGCGACTCTGGAACAGCAGAAGACCTTCCGGAATGCAACCATGGTGGGCGTACTACTTGCAGCGCTAGATCCTGAATATGAGGCAACCCGCTCTCAGATATTGGCCGATGCTGTTTTTCCTCCTATGGAGGATGTTTACCGGAGGCTCAGTCACATATCGGTTTTCTCCAGCTCATCTACTCCACCCCCATCGGCGATGGCAGTATCGCGTGGGAGAGGTGGTCAGTCTTATGCTCGTGGCTGTGGACCTCGTGGACGAGGAGGTCGCTTTCGCCCCGCCCTGTTCATTTTGTCATCGAACATGCCACTCAGAAGATACATGCTACTCAAAGCATGGGTTTCCAGCATCAGCGCGTGTAGCCGAGCATGTCACGCCTCAGCTAGCATCCAATACAGATAACCGGTTCGAAGAGCTTGTGGTGCATTTACGAGTCATTATGCCTCAATCGTCTACTGATTCTCTAGGTGGATCTTCGGATATTGCTGCTACAGCTTCTGCTAGTTCGTCTGCCACTACCAGTACCTCAGGTAGTGCCGCTGCCTTTACATCTTGTCATGATCTCTCCGATTGGATTATAGATTCTGGCGCCACCCATCATCTCTGTCGTGACAGAGAGAGACTTCAGTCATACATGACCATCCCATCTGGCCGCTCATTTAGCAGATGGGACTCATTCCCCCATCATTGGACAAGGGGGAGATCACATTATCACCGTCTATGCATTTACAGAATGTTCTTGATGCTCATGAGTTTTCCATGAATTTGTTATCCATTAATCAGATTACGAAGGATTTGCACTGTCGTGCTATATTTGACCCATCCTCTCTCATTTTTTAGGACATACTCACGGGCAGGGTGATTGATTGTGGCTCTCTGAGCAGAATGGCCTCTATCGTCTGGTCTGGAATTCCTACGCTGGCGTCTCTTCACATTCAACCGGATTAGTTTCTCCATATACCTGGCATCTTCGCTTTGGTCATCTCCCGCTCCAGAAAATGCGACATCTCTTGCCTCAGATCTCTCCGAGTTCGTCATTCTGTTGTGAAGCGTGTCAGTTTGATGCAGCGTGATCTCAAATTATAGGGCCAAATTTATTTAATTTATTAGTAGTCAATTTTATTTACGTTTTTAGGTTGTCGTAATTGTCTAATTAAATAATTGAGATCGCCTGTGATCTCAACGTTTATTTCGTAGATTTTAATTTGAAAGTGGGTCAATTAATTAGTTAGAGTCAGTTTAGGCAAGTCAGTTGTCAATTTAAATTAGTTTACTATTTTTGTAACCCCATCTCTCCTATATAAAGAGTTGGTAGTCCAATGTTTTGAGGCAAGTCCAGTATTAAGAAAAATTGAGTTTATCTCATTCTATCCCTCTCTCTCCCTTCTCCCTCCACGCGATCTCCGCGGTTCTCCTCCTTCAACCTCTCGTATTCCCGGCGAGTTCTCTTCTCAACCCCTCTATTTTCTCTTCTCAACCTCTCTCTTTCTTCTACCAAAAAATCCACCATAACAAAATATATTATTTCTCGTCAACGCCGATTTGTGTTTGCATCATTTGGTATCAGAGCGGTTATGGAATCGTTCTTACAATTCCACGATCCTGTCACATATTGGCGTGTGCAATTTAATTTGAGTTGCCTATCTCCGGATTCGCGTACACGCGCACGACGACACAAGTTCAAGCGACGTCTTGTCTCAAGCATTAAAGTCCAAGAATGGCTGGACGCGCTAACCGACGAAGATCTCGCCATCCACGATGAAAAACCTGTTGCCGCGAGTCTTAACGAAGAAATCCTCGCCGTGAATGAAGAACCGGCCGCTGTCCAGATCATCCAGGAGGAAAAGGAAGCCGAACCGGCTGCTGTCCAGGTATTTTCAGATTCACAAGAGCCCCCGGAGTTGATCTACGTCCCGTCTGCGACCTTCTCGCGGGCCCCCGCTGCAGTACCAACCCCTCCGGCATCCCCCCTAGCCTCGTCGGAACCCTCCACCATCCCCATACCTTCCGCGGCACAGCCCTCGGCCACAGCTCCACCACCACCACCCGTGAAACCCGCGGCAGGACCCCCTCGCGGCCCCGCCTCCCCAACCCTCGCCGCCCGACCACAGGCCGCCCCCCCTGCGCGCCACCACCAACCCGCGCCACCCCCCTATCGCCTTCGCCTACCCCCTTCCCACGCACACCGGCCCTCTCCCCAGGCCTCCCCTCCTCCTCCTGCTACCCCCGAACCCCAGCCCCCACCGGCTCCTACACCAGTCCACACCGCCCCACCCTTGCGCCGCATCCGACCGTGGGGTGACCCAAAACTCCAACCCCCCAGCGGCACCCCCAGCCCGACCCCCATCCTCCGCGCGCGTCAGGCCCCTCCGCAGCGGCCTGTGTACGCCAGCAGCGCGCGGCTCGACCGCCGCCCGCGCCCGTGACCGCGGTGACCCCCGTTGTGACCACTGTCCTCCGCCGCGCGTCAGGCCCCTCCGCTTCCCGTGTGGTCGCAACGCCGCGCCGCCATCAACGAAGAAGGGATCGGCGACCCTGCACGCCTATAACGCCACAGGGGCCCCGTGCCCTAACAAAGCACCCGAGATTGAGGGGAACCAAATCCCTAGAAGAAGGAAATTGGAAGATAAGTGGGAACATTTGCAAAGAAAAATTCTCTAAAACTCATATTTGCAAAAGGACCAAAGGCTATGGGAAAATGAAGAAGAAGGAAGGGGTGCGAAAATTGCACCCACACCCCTGGCGACCGAAATATTTAAGAAAAGAGGCTGGAAATCAGAGATTTGGGGATCCTCCTTATCCCAATAGGACTAGGGCCTTGTGCTTCCCTTATAAAAGGACCCCATGGCTTCATTCCTTAGCCACATCTCCTCTTTTCCTCTCCTTGTGCCATTGCTTCAATATGGATTCCCCAAAGGCCATATTCTCCATGCCGCATCAATTTTTTGAGCATCACGGGAAGGAGACAACAATCGAGATGCCGCCGCCGTTCGCGCCGCACATGTTCTTCAACCACGACGGCCGCATCATCCCCGCCCACGTATGGATTCCGCCGTTCGCTCCACATCAGTTCTTCCAGAAGATGACGGAATGCGCCGACTCTTCCTCCAAGCCTGCAGATCCAGCAATTCGTCGGGAGACGAATTTTTAAAGCGGTGGAGAGTTGATGCAGCGTGATCTCAAATTATAGGGCCAAATTTATTTAATTTATTAGTAGTCAATTTTATACGTTTTTAGGTTGTCGTAATTGTCTAATTAAATAATTGAGATCGCCTGTGATCTCAACGTTTATTTCGTAGATTTTAATTTGAAAGTGGGTCAATTAATTAGTTAGAGTCAATTTAGGCAAGTCAGTTGTCAATTTAAATTAGTTTACTATTTTTGTAACCCCATCTCTCCTATATAAAGAGATGGTAGTCCAATGTTTTGAGGCAAGTCCAGTATTAAGAAAAATTGAGTTTATCTCATTCTATCCCTCTCTCTCCCTTCTCCCTCCACGCGATCTCCGCGGTTCTCCTCCTTCAACCTCTCGTATTCCCGGCGAGTTCTCTTCTCAACCCCTCTATTTTCTCTTCTCAACCTCTCTCTTTCTTCTACCAAAAAATCCACCATAAAAAAATATATTATTTCTCGTCAACGCCGATTCGTGTTTGCATCACAGTTGGGAAAGCATCACCGGTCTAGCTTTCCTAGTTGTCGGAGTCGGAGCAATAGCTCCCCGTTTGAGTTATTTCATATTGATATTTGGGGTCCAAGTCGTGTACCTGATCATCAGGGACACATGTTTTATCGAGTTGCGGTTGATGATTTTTCTCATGTGTCTTGGGTCTTTCTTTTGAAGAATAAATCTGAAACAAAGCGATGCTATTAAAAATTTGATTAATGAAGTGCAGAATGTCTTTTCTTCTATTGTCAAATATGTTCGTACAGATAATGCATTAGAATTCTGCAACTGTTCTCTCACAGTTTCTTTCGTCTAAGGGCATTATCCACCAAACCACTTGTGCTTACACTTCTCAACAGAATGGATTGGCAGAGAGAAAACATCGTCACCTTCTTGACATTGCTCGAACACTACTTATCCGGAGTTGTGGGCCTCACTTTTTGGGGGGATGCTGTTCTTACCGCCTGCTATCTTGTCAATTGCATGCCATCGCCTGTTCTTGGTGAGAAATTTCCTATCTCAGTTATTTTCCTCGATAAGGAATTATTCTCACTTACTCCTCGTGTCTTTGGATCTGTGGTATTTGTTCGTTACCTGTCTCCTGGACTTGACAAACTCTCTAATAGAGCTGTCAAGTGTGTCTTCGTAGGTTACTCTCGAACTCAGAAGGGTTATCGGTGCTACGACCCCATAAACAAGAAATATTTTGTCAGTGCTGATGTTAGTTTTTTCGAGTCAGTCATGTACTTCTTCCCTGCAGGAGACAGGTTGGTCTCATCTACTTCCGATGATGATATCTATGTTCCTCCTCCTCCTACTCTGAGTCCATCTGAGTCCACTCTTACTCCTGTTGATCCACCACCACCACCACTACCACCACCACCTCCACAACCACATGTCCCACCTCTACCTAAATTCTATACACATCGGTCCGACGCTGCTCAGACTACACACCAAGCATCCATCACGCCTCAGGTATGTTCAGATGGCATTACTACTGATGGGTCAGATATTGTACATGTGCATGATTCTTCAGTGCAGGAGGAGGTTGCATCGTCCAGTACAACGGATGATGATCTTGATGTTCCCATTGCTATTCGGAAGCAGAAAAGGATGTGCATGTTTATCCCTTTGCTTCCCAGGTGTCATTCCATCGCCTTACAAGGGATTTTCAGAGGTTTGCTACAGCTTTGTCTTCCGTGGATATACCACGGACCTATCAGGAAGCTATGAAGATTGATTGCTGGCGAATGGCTATGGAAGAAGAGATGCGTGCTTTACAATCTCGTGGTACATGGAGCCTGGTGTATGCTCCATCTGACGCATCCATTGTTAGCTGCAAGTGGGTATTCACAGTTAAATACCATTCAGATGGTAGTCTTGATCGGTACAAAGCACATCTTGTTGCGAGGGGTTTCACACAGACCTATGGTGTGGACTATATGGATACATTTTCTCCAGTGGCTCATCATTCTACTCTTCGTATTCTCCTATCGGTCGCTGTGGTACGTGACTGGTCTATCTCTCAACTTGATGTGAAGAATGCCTTCCTGTATGGAGATCTGCAGGAGGAAGTCTACATGCAGCAGCCACCAGGGTTCACTGTTAAGGGGAGAGTCTGATGGTGTGTAGACTTCACAAAGCGATTTATAGCCTTAAGCAGAGTCCACGAGCATGGTTCCAGAAGCTTTCCCAACTTATTGAACAACAGGGATTCAAAGGATCGAATGCGGATCACTCGTTGTTCATTCAGAAGACCTCTACAGGTTCGGTTGTCATCATGGTCTATGTTGATGATATTCTTGTTACAGGAGATGATGTTCAGGGAGTAGAGAGGGCAAAAGCATTCTTGGGTTGTCAGTTTGTCACAAAGGACCTTGGTACCCTAAGATACTTTCTGGAGATGGAATTTGCCAGGACTGCACAGGGTCTGGTGATGACCCAAAGGAAATATATCACAGATTTTCTGATTGAAACATGCATGGCTGGATGTAGACCATCAAATACTCCCATGGCCCCGACCATGAAGCTGTATGACAATGATACCGAAGAAGTCGACAAGAGAAGATATAGAGAGATGGTGGGGAAGCTCCTTTATATTACCATAACTCGACCTGATATTGCTTTTGCAGTAAGTCGGGTGAGTCATTTTATGGAGCAGCCAAGACAAATTCATATGGATGCCATATACATGATACTGAGGTATCTAAAGTCTTCTCCAGGCTCAGGGTTGCTATTTCGAAAGAGCACGGATTTATCTATTTCAGCATGTGCAAACGCAGAATATGCAGGGTTTCCTAAGGATCGGAAGTCTACGTCAGGATTTGCCGTTTTTGTTGGAAGCTCTCTGGTCTCATGGAAAAGGAAGAAACAAACCGTTGTAGCTAGGTCCAGCGCAGAATCTGAATATAGAGCCATGGCGCAAGCAAGCACGGAGATGATGTGGGTTCATGCTATGCTGGAAGACTTACATATAGTTGTACCCTTACCCATGCAGCTTCTATGTGACAATCAGGCATCGTTATTTATTGCCAACAATCCATCATTTCATGAGAGAACAAAGCATATCGAAGTTGACTGCCATTACACTAGAGACATGATCCAGAGAGGCTTGATATCTACATCTCATGTTAGCTCAGAGGATTAGACTGCCGACATATTTACCAAGCCGCTGCTCAGAGTACCCTTTCAGAGATGTTCTTCCAAGCTGAGCATGATAGACATCTATGCTCCATCTTGAGGGGGAGTGTAGAGACTTATGATATTATGTATCATTTCTTATTTATTACTTATTCTCTGGACTCTTATGTAATTTACCCATAGGCTATTCTCCTATATAAGAGAGCCTAGGGTTATATAGAATAACAATTCTCTCTTTTCATCCAACATTCACTGTGGAAGGGGATTGCAGAGCTATTCCCGAAGTTGGGTCTGAAGTTGAGACCTGTACTTGGGGATGGCAGTGGCTTCAGATTTTGGCGGGATGATTGGACGGGTGCGGGGGCGTTGGACGAGCGCTATCCTCGTTTGATGCGGTTGGCTTGTAATAGAGAGGTGGCTGTGCTGGTTTGGGTCCAGGGGTCGTGGTCTCAAGCTTTCATTTTGGACCTGTCAGAACACAGAGTAGCAGAGTTTGCTGCGTTACAGTTGTATTTGGCCCAGCTCGAGGGGCCGACATCTGGCAGGGACCACCTTGTGTGAGGAGATGGGAAATTCTTGGTGAAGAAAGCCTATTGTTTTTTGCTAGAGGATGACGAGGAGGTGGAGGAAGATGTGGCCACTGATACAAAGATTGATTTGGAGAAGCAAGGTTCCAATCCGTATCAAGATTTTTCTATGGCTTGTTCAGCTAGGTCGGATTCTTATGCAGGACTGGCAGGGGCACCTGTTGGGAGCGGACGTTGATTCCTGCGTCAGATGTGGGTCGGTGGCAGAAGATATGAACCATCTGTTCTTTGCGTGTCGTTCTTCGACTCAGGTGTGGAGCAGGGCCGACGTTCCATGGCTTGGCGGTCAAGACTGTTTTGATTTCTGGAGGGATTTTAGATCCGTTTGTGGGCATGGACACGAGGACAATGCTTACCCATTTGCAATTATGTGGGCGATTTGGTGCGACTGGAATAGAGTCATTTTTGGGTAGCGTGCCTTTTATACTGAGAATGTAATCGAACACTGCAGGGCTTTATGTACATCATGGAACATGTAACCTGATGTAACTTATAGTTAATGACTATATTATCTTGTGGTGGGTCCCAGCTTGGGACGTCACTCTTTTTTCCTCTAAAAAAGAATCCACGTAGCCGACCCTACTTAATGTGGGAAAAGGCTTTGTTGTTGTTGTTGTTGTCGTGGTCTTATTGGGTTCGTCTGAATATGAGAGGTTACCTGTTCGATGAGAACACAAAAATCCATGTAGCTGACTCCAGTTGAAGTGGAAAGCGGCTTTGTTGTTGTCATCGGACATGGAGCACTGCACCATCTGCTGAAGATTTTATAAAACGTGTAAAAGCTGTAGTTTCTCTAGACATTTGTGTGGAACAGGGACATCTTCATCTTTGGGCTCCCCCATTTTCTAATATGAAATTACTTCCCTTTTTCTTCACACCACTGGAAGATGAAAATGGGTTGTAACACTGATTTCCTCTGAACCAAGAATTTGAGTTTTCTGAATAAGCCGTGACAAGAAATAATTATTGCTGTAGTTTCATTTTTCCCTGTGGTCGTTTTGTTATGTGCAGTGCAAAATTAATTTTCTGTGTTATTGTTTTAATGACATTGGACTTAGCATCATTTACTTGTTTCATTGGTATTCTTTTTTAGCTAATTCTTTTGGCTACGATACAAGGTAGAACCTAACCAGGAGTTTCGAGGCTTGATTTGTGAGGGGGCAAATGTTTTACCAGCAAAGTTTGTGGAAGACTCATTTCGTGATGGATACGGTACTTCATGATAACTTCTATTTCTTTCGTCCTTCCTCGTCCCCAGTTATACATGTTGCAAATCGTGTTCATCAATGGTTTTTTGTTTGTAAAGTTGTTCTTGTAAGTGCTTTTTTTTCCATATGTTAATCCTCTTAAGTTATGCAGCAAAAAATGTCAACCTACGGAGATTAGATAAAGTTGTAAATTCCATTGATGGATGGTACTCAGAACGTGGTCTATTTGGAATGGTTAGTGATTTGTTATTGAATGCTGAGTTGATTGTTCAGATAATATTCCTTATTCTACTATTGGTCAGCATGCGGATTTGTTGGTGGCAGACTTTTCGGAGGCAGAGGTTCGCCGGGCGGTTTGTGATTTGAATGCGGATGGGGCTCCTGGTCCAGATGGTTTCTCTATGTGCTTTTACAGGGAGTTCTAGGAGCTGTTGAAGGGCGAAATTTTGGAGGTTCTGAATGAGTTCAGGGTTGGCAACCGCGGATTTGAGAAGGTCAACAGGGCCTTGATTTTTCTGTTGCCTAAGAAAGAAACCCCAGTGGGTGTTGGAGACTATCGGCCTATATCGATATCTAACGGCATCTATCTCATTGTGGCCAAGGTCTTAGCGAGCAGGCTTAGAGCTGTTCTCTCAAGTGTGGTTCTTCCATCTCAGTCCGCATTCATTCCTGGGCGGTGTATGACGGATGGTATTGTGACTGCGTCGGAGGTCTGCCGTGAATGGAAGAGAGCTAGGAAGAAAGGGGCGATTTGGAAGATTGACTATGCGAAGGCATATGATTGTGTCAGCTGGAAGTTCCTGTGGACGTCGCTTGAGAAGAAGGGATTTCCTCCTCTTTGGGTGGACTGGGTTAAGAGGTGCGTCACTACGTGCTCTTGCTCGGTGCTGGTCAATGGGAGTCAGGAGGGAGGCTGGTTCCAACCGCAGAGGGGGGTGCGCCAGGGATGCCCTCTTGCTCCCCTTTTGTTTGTTTTGGTTGCGGATTGTCTTGCGGTTTTATTTCGACGGGCAGTGGAGGAGGGTTGGTGTGAGGGGTTCTCCTTGGGGGACATCTCCGTCCCGGTTTTGCAATATGCGGACGACACGCTGCTTTTTTTGGGGGGGACGGAGGCTCAGAATCACAATGCTGCTGTCCTGGTGGACGTGTTTGGATGTCTCTCTGGCTTGCAGATCAACAGGCAGAAGTCTGTTCTGGTAACTCTTGGGATGCAGGAGGACGAGAGGATCCGGTTAGCTGAGTGGACGGCCTGCCCCCTTGGTGCATTACCCATCTCCTACTTGGGGTTGCCTTTGGTCGACGACAGACTGTGGAAGTCCGACTGGGACTGTGTTATTCGGAGGCTGGAGGAGCGGTTGGAGGGGTGGAAGGATGTCACTTTATCCAAGGGCGGGAAGCTTACCCTGCTCAAACATGTTCTTTCGGCGATTCCGATTTTCTTCTTTTCGACCCGCTTGATGCCTGTTGGGGTTAGAAGGAAGGTGGAGGGTTTGATGAGATCTTTCTTGGTCTAGTGGAAAGCAGGATAAGAAGGGGCTGCACCTGGTGGCTTGGAGGGATCTTACTCTACCCGTTTTCGAGGGCGGGTTGGGGGTCAGGGATGTGGAACGTATGAACAGGGCTTTGCTTGCGAAGTGGGTCGTGCGCATCTGGGGTCCGTCGGACTTGCTGGTGGTGCGGCTGCTGAGGAAGATTTATGGGGTCTCGGGTGAGTTGGTGGCGGCGAGACGGCGTCATGAGTCCTCGCTGTGGAGTGGGGTCCGGGCGGTTCTACCAGCAGTGAGGCCTCTTCTTCGCCTGCGGCTGGGAGATGGGCTTCTCTTTAGATTTTGGCATGATGATTGGACGGGAGAGGGGCCCTTGGGGCTCCGTTTCCCTAGGTTGTTGGCGTTGGCTGTGGACAAGGAGGCGCGGGTGGCGGAGGTGGTTGACTCTGGTTCTTGGGTGCCGAGGTTCACTGCGGTTCTGTCTGAGCAGAGGATGCATGATTTTTTGCAGCTGCTTTCGGAGATTCCCTCTGCCGGGGAGTTGTCGGGGGAGCCGGACTGTTTTGAGTGGATGGAGGGTAAGTTCTCGGTTAAGAAGGCTTACCGGAAGTTGTGTGCTGGAGGGTTGGAGCATGACGAGGACCTATGTGTGGACCTCAAGATTATTTGGACGGCTAAGATTCCTACCAGGGTTAAGGTGTTCCTCTGGTGTCTGCGGCGGGGTCGTTTGTGTGACAAGGTCAGAAGGGGAAGGTTGTTGGACGCGACGAACGTTCATTGTGACAGATGCACTGATGGCGTGGAGGACGCGAATCACATCTTCTTTGGTTGCAGGTTGTCGGTGGACGTCTGGGAGGCCTTGGGACTGCTGTGGGTACAGTCTTCCTGTGCGGATCTTTTTTGGGGCTCTATTCGGGCGGTGGGTGCCGGCTCCACCGGTGATGTTTCCAGAGTCTTTGCGGTCCTTTGGGCTATATGGCTTGGTAGAAATGATGTCATATTCATGGGGCAGCGCTTTTACTATGAGAATGTGGTGGCGCAGTGTAACGCTTTGTACAACTTCTGGGTATCCAGATGATGATGTATCTTTTTCGATATCAATGAAAATTGTGGTGTGGTGACTCCCATCTTGGGAGTGCACCCCCTTGTTCTTGTTCAAAAAAAAAAATCTAAGCGAATGTCAGGCATTTTCATTGACAGAACGAACATAATGCATCTTTCACTTATTGTAATCACTGCAGGTGTCGGATGCTGAGATTCTTTCTGGTGGAATTATCAGATTAGCGACTTCAGAAGCCGAGGTCAATAATATAACCATGCGCTTTCTAGACAGACGAACGTAGGTTTTTTGTACTTGAAGTTTAAATCCTTGTGTTAAAGTTTTTCTCAAAGTTCTTAATTCGTCACTTCCAGCGGCGAGCCTACTACTGGTAAAACTAAGCCCGAAACCATACTTCGGCAGCTTACAACAAAGAAGGGTCAGGTACATGACATGCATCATAGATTGATGCATAGCATGCACGGGCACATGCATAAACACACAAAACTACATGCATGCACACACATTTAAGCACATGCCAGGACACCTGCATGTGGACAAACACGTGCACCCGCATACACCTACTTTCGTGTTTATATCTTCCAATTTATTGATAAAATTCAAGTTTTCTTTCACGCGTGTCCTTTGCTGTTATTCAAAGTATATTTGAAGTCCAATCTTTCTACTTTTTTGGATATGTAGGTCTACAGCTTGTTGCAAGGAAAGAGAGATGTGGAGACAATATTGACAATGGGAATAATGGAGGATGTGAGCATCATTCCTCAGCCTGCCGGAGGTAATTGAACTCCCTCTCTCTCTCTCTATCTTTTTATTTTTTTTGCATATTCAATTAGTGTTTATTATCCAATTTCTTTACCTGTTGGAACATATTTTTTCTAGTGTCTTGTTAGTTCTGATTTTCTTCCTCCATTGTTTTCTTTGAAATTGAGTTTTATGTGGCTATACATCTATGATTCTCAACAAAATGTTCATCATTAAATAATTTATTAATAAAGTTAATTAGTTAAATGAGAGAGATGCATTTCGAGTATGTCAGAATAAAAATTGATGCCTTGGTCTGAAAATGCGACAAATGGTAAAACGAGCCTGTGTGATGGAATGTACACGAAATTTTCGATGCGTCAGGAGTAGATCAACAAGCATGATTTTGTTTATTTGGACTAGGTTTGGTAATAGCAGATTGGAATGGAGAGAACTCATGTAGCTTTCATCATTTGAGGTTAGGGTTTGTGATATCATGAATAAGTGAAGCAACAAGGCTATAAATGCTGCAGTGCACCATAGGAACATCTTACCATTTCTTTGGAAATGGTAATGGTAAAGTTCGAGCCCTAGTCCTTTAGGTGGTAGGTATACTGTTCAGCTGCCAGACCATTTAACCAGGTTCAGCAAAACATCTTGAATTTGTTTTTGAGATTTAAACCAATACATGAATTGGTTGAGCTTGACTTAACCCCTAATTAGGTCTAATTTTAGTTGATAAATTTTTGTTGAAGTTGATCCGGTTTAACGACAACCCAGTCTGTTTTATGTACCACAGTAGCACTGCGTATAGTTGCAATTAGTAGTTAGCTCTTGATGGTTTTGAGACAATTTTAAATATTAGCTAGCCAAGTATTAGTGTACGCTTACATTTTGGAAAACTGCCACTTTGAACTTTGATTATTGTGTTGGTGTTATCAAGTTATTTTAAAAATGTGAGTGCTCAAGGTCCAATTACTATTTTTTGTGTAACTTTACCCTAGATACATTTTAGTTGCAGTAATGACTCAATGCAATCATTGGGTTGGGGGTTGGGCAGTCAAACCATTGGAATACGAGTTTATTAATTTGTATATAGATGTGGACTGCCATATATTCTTTTGTGAGGGTGAACTCAATATCCTTCCTCCTTTCTCGAATACTCTCATTTTTAGTTTACTTGCACTATGTAATTCAATACTTTCTAACTATTATTCAGCCCAACTATCTTTTAATAAATTCCTTAAAAAATATCTTTAAAGTAGTACCAGTTATTCCTGATAGCTCATTCCGTAATATTGACCAATAGTAGAATAAGGAACATGTGCATCTTAACGCAACCAGAAATCATAGTGAAGTAGGAACTTGTATGAATTGACACTTTTCTCTTACTTTTTGAACTTATTCCTGGTTCATTATCGTGCAACCAAATGAACTCTTAGGATAAATTTGCATCTATTTCTAACAGAAAGGATTGTAGCATGGTTGGGATTGTTTATTCGTTAGACTGGTTTTGCGTGGGTGAATTTTAGGTCCTCAATTGAACTTAGTTTCTTATATCGGAAGATAAAGAATGTCTTTTCTATTCTTTTTGTTGAAACGTCGAGAAAAAAGATACGGTGTTGCCCTTGAAAAGGTTAAAAAGATTGAATTATGGTATTTGGGTGAGTCGGTTTGGATGTGCCATTCGGAGGTGGGTTTATTTGGTTTGGTAGGTATAGAGGAGGTTGTTTTAGGTAGATGCATAATGTGAATGTATCATCGAGGAAGCGGTGATTGAAGTGCGATGGATGTCGTGCTTAGTTTTTGTCGAAGGTAAATAATTGGTGGCAATGCTTTTGAAGTGTGGAAATGATGCTTGTATAGTAGATTTGATCTACCTTCGTAGGTTAAGAAAATTTGTTAGAAATAATGTGATGGGGTCAAGTAGTGTCGAGAAATCACACATTTTATCTCTGTATGGCTAGCGCTAACCTTAGTACCTTGGCGACAAGCTTATATAACCACAAAGAATGACCTTAATGAAGATTAGAAAAGTGGGGCACTTTATCTATATTTCAGAGGCAAGGTAGATGTTAATGCTATATGTCGCATTGTTATAATGTTAAGCTCGACATCAAACTTTGCCAAAATTTGGTCGAATTTCTGTTTTGACAAGTAACCGAAGTCGATGCAAAATGACTGACATTTGAGTATTTAGGGTTGCCGATAAAAGGGATGGTGACCGATATGGTCGAAATTTTAGCAAAATTTCATTTGAATTTTGGCTGAAATTTCATTTCGATTGGTCACTAATACAGTGACCGAAATCGACATTTGATGTTAAGAATGGTGGATAATCCATTATGCATCTGAGATGGTGACTGGTTTGAAGTGGAGTCGAGTACATGTTTTGCTTTGGAATGTTGGCTTCTCCAAACTTATGTTATGTGGATTTGAGGTCTCTTTTCCTTGCCGCATAAGTGAGGTTTTCCATACACTTAAATTGCATGGATGAAGATGTGTGATATTATACTGTCGTACTCTATGCTGATCAATGGACATCTAGAGGGTAGATTTTTCTAGCCTCGGATGGGTGTTAAACAAGACCGTCATCTCATGTCATTACTTTTTATTATTGCAACATATGTCATGGTGGTGACTGATCATGTTGTTCATTTACAAACTTGTGATAATTACGCGGCAAATGGGTTTTCCATTTGAGTGCTCCAATATGTAGATGATATACTATTCTTTATTTGGTGGTGGGTCCTAGGGAAGCTAAGGAGATTTGTAATTTGGTTGATATATCAGGGGGGCTTTTTGATCTTTGGGCGAACATGGAGAAGTCGATGTTCTCCTTGTTTGGCATGACATGAGCTCGTATGGGAGTATGATTGGATCCCGGGGCACTCTGCGTAAGGCCTTACTTCTGACTTATTTGTGCTTTCTATTATATGTGGGTAGTCTAAAACAATTTGATTCCTTTGAACTTGGTTTCGTCAGTAATACATTTCTCTTTTCTTTCACCATGCAAGACATATGTTGAGGTTCTATGTTAGATTGAGACCTTGTTGGGAAGATTCTTCTAGTCAAATTTCAGGCAAGTGGAGATTCAGGACATTGCTGTGATGGGTCAGACTTCGTAATGAGGCCATTTAAAGATATGTGTGGTGTCTTGAAGCTGAAAGAAATGAACATGGCCTTACTAACGAAGTACACAATGATGTATTGAAGTGATAATTTTAACTTGTGTTGATTAAGAGGTATTTATGGCTTTGCTACTTTGTTGGTGGAGCCGGTTGGAGCTGAGAGGTCTTTGATTTTGTTATATGTTATGTTCATACTAACACGACTCCCTTTTTCTAGTGTGCATTGGTGATGATACGTTTTTTGATTTTTGAAGGATGATTAGTTGAAAAGGATTGTTTTTGTAGTCTATATCAAAGGTTGTTTGTGCTCACGATTGTTGCAAACGTTGGTATTCGGTAATTTGGTATTCGGTTGGACGGATCACTGAATAAAGAATAAACACAATATTTGGGCGACAAAAACAACAACAAAGCCTTCTTCCACATTAAGTAGGGTCAACTACATGGATTCTTTGCCTCCATTCAGATCTATTTTGGGTCTTTCTCGGACTTATATCTAAATAACTAAGATCCCTTCGAATAGCCTCCTTCCGACACTTCTTGGGCCTTTCTCGCCATCTCTTAGTTGGCTTGACATACCAAATCTTACATCTTTAAACTGGTGCATCAGCTGACCTCCTTTGCAAATGGACAAACCACCTTAAGTGATTCTCTCTAATCTTATCCTAATTGAAGCTACACCAACTTTCTTTCGAATTACGTCGTTCCAAATTCGATCTTTTTGTGTATGACCACACATCCACTGCACATTTTCATTTCTGATATTGTTATTCTTTGCACATGTCTATGGTTGAAAGTTCAACATTCAGATCCGTAGAGCACAACATGTCTCACAACTGCTTTGTAATACTTTCCTATAATATTCAATAGAAACTTGCAATAAACTAATAAGAATTAATTCAGTTATGTAATTTTTTAATTGTTTCAAATATAAAATTCTTTATTAAATACACACATGTTATATATTTATACATATATGGTCATTGGTTAACTAGATAAAACACAATTAAATTTTTATTTAATATTTTGTACCGTATATATTTATCGATATTCTCATTTCGGCATAATAGGAAACTTAATAATGATAAATAACCTGCAACTTGAAAGATTGAGGTTGAGAAAAAGACTTCCTTTGATATTATTTGTAGTGCTAATTTAGTATAGCGACGAATATTTCACAAGCTATCTATTACTCTTATTCGATCAATATTTTGAGTATCATTCAGACAATCAAGATAATCAAGATGCACAGATTGGTGTGTTTAATTCTAAAAAGAAGAGGAAATGCATCATAACTTTTATTTAATCATGGTAGTTGAAGTCATTTTTTTAAAGACCAGGGGAAATTGAGATGGAGCTTTGGTATTTTTATTGATATTGGGATAAATCTGAACGCTTGAAATTTTAAAAAAATTAAAAATAGAAAAATGTCCAGTAGTCGGTTGACTAGTCTACCGTTCGGATCGAATATCGGCTAATTAGTGATTATGCAGTCAATCACCCCCCACTGACCGATTATTCTGTCCAGTCTACCGGCTATTGCAATCGTGGTGCTTGCAGCTAACTAGGATGATACAATAGTTGAGGATGTGGTTTGTGGGTGCTTGGGCTATTTTATTTTGTTCTGATTTTTCCGATCAGCAATTGTACGATTTTCCGGCTTTGTCCAGACTTCTTAGCATGATTGAGAATATGTAAATAGGAAGAGATCACTGGTGTGGGTTGATGGCCATTTCTTTGTTGAAAAAGCTTATAAATCAATTTCGTGCATGTGGTGCTTGGCAACAAAAATCTGTGGGGGGCAATAGATTGTTGTAGGACTCGAAGGAAACTATGAAGTTGAAGGTCTTCATTTGGCTTGTTCGTTGGATGCAAGTGATGACAAAGGTTCTCAAGGCAAGAATTCTTAATGAGACAGATTGGTCTTGCCCCATGTATTTATAAGATTCAGAATGCATGGATCACCTCTTCTTCTCCTGTGCTAATACAAAAGATGTTTGAAGGGATGTAGAGTTGGAGTGGGTGGACACCACGTGTTTGGAGGGTTTTTGGAGCTTTTTGATGGTGGCTATCTTTTTGACCTTGTAGAGATCATCTAAAGCCCCTTGCTTTTGTATGTGCCTTATGGTTGGTGAGCAATGCCATGGTTCATCACGAGAGGTTTATGTTGATTACGTGGTGGCCCATGCCACATCTCTTTTTGTCATCCTGGTTAGTGTAGCTTCCTTTGTATGATTCATATATTGTGGATGTCCACAGCAGTGGGTGATCACCCTTTCTCTTCGTAAAAAAATTATACCCATCCTGGCATTCAATGTTTGACTAACAAGTTTGTTTCAAAGCCTTCAGATACTGGAAAAGTTGACTTAGTTATGAATCTTGTTGAACGTGTAAGTCGAGGTTTTTCAGCTGGTGGTGGAATATCAAGTGGGTAAGGGCTTTATGCTGAAATTCACTAATGCATCCCTTTGCTGCAATCTCACTCATTTAGTTGCTGTTATTTATGCAGGATTACCAGTGGTCCCCTTTCCGGTCTGATAGGAAGGTAAAACAGTGCTATGATGACAATAATTCTTTACTGCCATTTGGTTTTGATCTTTTTGTACTCGGAGGCCAACAATGCCTCTGAGAACGAGAACCATCCCTTCTCAAATGCCAATGCATTTCTGAATATTTAAGCATCTGTAGGGCTTGTATATCTGTAAGCACAGCAAAGTAAGATAAGGAGAACTATATCCCTTCTCTAATGCATAAGATATCTCTAATAAGGAAAGCCATCCCTTCTCAAAAACAAATCCTTTTGTAAATATTTGATATGGGTCATTATGCTTTTATCAGTTAACATGAATAGTTTCTAAAGCAAATAATTCGAAAGGATTCTGGAAAAGAAGTATAAATTTCAATGAGGAAGTTATGATGAGCCTCTTGCATCTCTTAGCCCATTCATATTCAGCATCTTCTTTTCTTGACTGTGCAGTCTATTTAAGCCATAGTATTTTAACTACTGACAATTCTATTTAGTTGTGGTTTCAAGGTTAAAATTTCCCCAAAGGACCAGAACGTTGGCATAGAAGTCTCCCAAGTCATATCCTCTGCTATCTGCTTCCCAGAGTAAATTAGATCCGTGTTTCCTACACAAGCACACTAAGAGTTGTGTGTGGGAAAGAGCTATACATATGGTTTTGTGTGAGAGAATTATATATTTACTATTTCTTTCCTCTTTTGATCGTTGATGTAATCTTCCTATTAACCCTAGGCTCTCTCTTTTCTATATATAAGGAGCCTATATGATGCAAGCACTGATTAAATTAGGATTTATGTTCGATTTTTTGGTTGTATTCCTTCACTGAATTTTGTTTGGTTTAAAATAAGTTGAGGTTGATCTAAGATCTCAAGATTAAGGAGTGGATAATTTAGGCTGTTGCTGGTGGTTTTTATTTGATGCAAAGTTGGATGTGGTTGTTGAAATGTAGCCTTTACTTAGCTTGATGCCCCCAACCCGTGAAGTCCCGTTGTCCACTTCTCTGGTATTATGATGAGATATCACCTTTTGGTCCTAGACGTATTTTCCAGGGGCTATTTGGCTTCTTAGTCATGCCTTCAATTTAGAGGATTAAATCTTGAAACAAAGATAAAGTTTTTGGTTTGCTTCTTTTATAGTGTAGCTATAATCTGATCTTGTAGTTGATTATTTTTGCAGCTTTGCATATTCTCATAGGAATGTCTTTGGGAGGAACCAGAAGCTTAACCTTTCACTTGAACGAGGACAGTTGGACTCTATCTATCGCATAAACTATACAGATCCGTGGATTGAAGGAGATGACAAACGGACATCGAGATCATTCACACTACATGTGCTTTTCTGTCTGCACTTTGCAAGTGTTTTTGTTTGTTTTAATTTTAAGACCCTTTG
The DNA here is from genome assembly GCA_037367405.1 of Ottelia alismoides. Taxonomy (NCBI): domain Eukaryota; kingdom Viridiplantae; phylum Streptophyta; class Magnoliopsida; order Alismatales; family Hydrocharitaceae; genus Ottelia; species Ottelia alismoides. The sequence continues at coordinate 211,476 of JAZKJV010009359.1, forward strand.
CTTTGCAAAATAGAATTCAAGGACGCCTGGAACCCTTGTTCATGGAAGTAACCAAGGTCAAGGAAATGTGACTGTAGAACGGGTCACTGCTGGCATTGAATATAGTAGGCCTTTGAGACCAAAATGGAGTGGCACTGCTGGTGTTACATTTCAGGTTAGGCACTTCTATCATATTTCTTCACTTCCGTACCTTATTATTGATTCTGGTTCTATCTTCAATGCTCTCTTTTTTTCGTAAATTGATTGTTGAGAGTTATGTATTTATGATAGGCGGGCTATTTGATCCTTTAAGATTTAAACCATTTAGTGTTTGGTTTATATCTCAATCATTATTACTTATGATGAGAGATTGTGGATATACCTGTCTATATACTAGTTTTAATTTGACAAGATTTTAGGAGAATTAATTTTGATGTAAGTTTTCCTTGTATATATGGTTAGCTTGCTACCATTTAGACATCTTTCTCTGAATTCCATTTTTTTAGTTTACATTTTATGATATTTGTTCACACATAGTATCATTGACATGATCAATATGTTCTTTTGCTGCTGTGTCGTCACTGGTGATCTCCTAGAGTTTTTTTGAGAAACCAATGGGCGATCCTCCAGAAGCTGGATGCCCTTACTTCATGTATTCAAATTAGCAAAGTTGGTACACAGAATTACAAGGACCACACCTCAAAGAGAGCCTTGGCATTCTCTATTACGTTTTCAGAATAAAGCCTCTAAGAGAGCTTTGGCATTCTCTTCCCCCACTAAAATAAGATGCCCACACGTTAGCTGGCACCTTTATCCTTCCTTCGTTTGAGCTTCTCCAGTTACTGCCCATGGAATGTAGCTTCATCCTCACAATGCAGACCGGGCAAACTAGCATCCCCCTAAGTCCGTGTGGAATCAGGAGACGCAAAAAACAAATGATTGATGTCCTTAAAAGCTTTCCCGCAATGAGCGCAGGGCCCATCACAACGTGGAAAAATATCTTAACAGCTCTTGCACCTTACATAATATGCCCCCTTCTAAGATGCCACTGGAAGACCTTAATCCTAATGGGAATCTACCTTCCCCATATCTGTGTGTAGTCCTGCATCAGGCCCCTGAGTCGAGGTGATCTCGTAGGGTTATTTTAATGATCTTTGATCAATGATATCTGACTCTTCGTTGATGAGGTTTTATTTTCTTTATTTGCAAGTCTGCTGTACTCATTTGCCAATGAAACTAAAGTGGTAAGAAGTGATATTTTTTTTGACAAGCTTCATGCTTGTGGTTTCTGCTGGGAGAAGCATGCACATGAATCTTTTCCCAAAATTCTAGCAGATTGTCATGCCTGGTACCAATTTTTCCTTAGTGTTTTGGTGTTTCGTTGGTGTTTGTTTTTAGCCAATTTCAGTTAATGTTGGATGATGAAAAAACCGGGGCAGGCAAAGGAGTGTTGCTGTTACTAAGCACAAGAAGGAAATGGCCAAGCATGATCTCGCTCTTTTGGAGTTTAAGTCTGGACAATACTTAAAAGTGGTTTTGAATTGAGGAAAAGGATCCATTTCGTGTACTCCACTTAACCTAGAACATGCTGGTTTCGATTATGCCAATTAATCTGACTCCATAAATCTTTTTGTAAGCTAGATGGATGAGTGGGAATGAAGCCAGTTAATTGCAGGACTGTCCTCCCCATTTGTGATTTTATCTAGGTTGTTATATGGAGACTGTAGAGGTTTTTTTTGTGATAAATTCAATTCATTGATAATGGAAGAAATCCGAAGAGAGAATATGTGGTATAACCTCTCACAAGTGGAGGACGTAGAAGATGCATCACAAAAAAAGAAGGAACTACCATTAGAAACTAGATGGAAGATGGATAGAACACCTCAGGAAATAATGGAAAATCTTTCAGAGACGAATATCGAAAGGGGACGACTGATAATGGACGGGAATAAAAAGTAAAGAGAAATCACATACATATATATAGCATGTATCTCTTGGTCGTGTGTAATCTAACTCCGACACATGATTGGACATTGTTAGAAAATAGGAAGCGAAAGCGAAAACATGGAAAAAGATAAAGCACAATAAGAACAACGGATTTAGCGTGGAACCCTACTCCGTGAGGAGTGGGATGAAACCACGGGAGAAGGCCTCAAAGGGCCAGGTTTGTCTATGACTTTCTCATCTGATACAGAGGCCTGGGGCTCCTTATATAGCCACCACAGAGCCTCCAAGTCCCACCACTGGTAGATGTGGGACTAAACTGTTGGATGGGGTAAATGGATCCTGGAAGGATCCATTTACCCTCCTACAACACAATAGGCGCACATAACAAATACTGCAACACTCCCCCTCAAGCTGGAGCATGCGATGCTTAGCTTGGACAAACAAACAGAAAGAAACTCAACTCACGCTACAGGACACTACGGACAATATCATCTCAACGCGCACACTGCTGCAGTCGAGGACGTTGCTTCTCATGCCGTGCAGGTGAAGAGGACGAATGGACTGGAGTGTGAGTCAACTGAAGACTCAGAATCTGACCATCGAGTCTGAAACTGCGCCTGGAGAATCTTCATCTGAAAAACTGTAGAGTCTGAACAATCCGACTGATCTGGAGACTGCCATTTGAATATGGATCAAGACCTGTGACTCTACATATATACTCCCCCTTTCTCCCATACTTGTCGGAAAACATGTACATTGACCAAGTTGGTAGAAGACATGACAAACGGGGATAAAAACAAACATCAATTAGCCGATTTTCATCAATTTCTTTTGGCTTTACTTGCAATTTCTTTTTTTTCACGGCTATTTATATTTTTAGTAGCCGTCCAATTTTTTTTGAAGGGAGGACCGCCTGGGTCACCGCCTGGAGCCAAAATTAGGGTTTAGAAACCCTGGAGCATGAACAGTCTTCCAAACATGATAAAAATAATGAACAGAATCTCCGCTTTGAATCTGATATACAAATCTCGAATAAAATATAAAAATTTCAAGAACAAATCCACGAGAATCGAATCCGCTCTGATACCATGTTAGAAAATAGGAAGCGGAAGCGAAAACATGGAAAAAGATAAAGCACAATAAGAACAACGGGATTTAACGTGGAACCCTACTCCGTGAGGAGCGGGATGAAACCACAGGAGAAGGCCTCAAAGGGTCATGTTTGTCTATTGACTTTCTCATCTGATACAGGAGGCTTGGTGCTCCTTATATAGCCACCACAGGGCCTCCAAGTCCCACCACTGGTAGATGTGGGACTAAACTGTTGGATGAGGTAAATGGATCCTAGAGGGATCCATTTATCCTCCTACAACACAATAGGCGCACATAACAAATACTCCAACAGACATGTCTTCACATTCACGTAGGAGCTATTTCCACAATTGGAGGATGATCTAGGGAGTGCCATTGGAGGGAAAATCTTGGATTTTGAAGCCGACTTTGGTGATGTAGTGTGGTGCATGGCCTCAAATTTCAGCGAAATTCGGCCGAATTTCTGTCGAATATTGATATCCAGTCGAAATCGAAATTTGACCGAAATGACCGAAATGACCGAAATATGGGGGTCCTAATACAAAAAATGACCGAAATGACCGAAATTTCGGTCGAAATTCCACCGAAATTCCATCGAAATTCTGTTTTGGTCGATACCGAAATGGTGACCGAAACCGACATTTAAGGCCTTGGTGTGGTGGGAGGAGATTGGCATCGCAAAAATCCATGCGTGAGAGGGTGGTCACCTCCACTGAAGGGAGAGGTTTTATGGTAGAGCAATTGTCTCTGTTGCATACTCCAGATTTTTTTGCTTGCTCCTCTCGTGATAGTCCAGCGTCAATGATTGGGTTCTTCTGCCTAATGAATCAACTGCGGATCTGGAAGGTTCCTTTTTAATGTCGTAAATCTTTTGGGTTTTTGTGATGCTTCTCACGTGCTAGATAGGAGGAAATATGGATTGATGTAAAAAAAGTTGAAAGTCTAAAGACCACTACACATATGTTCAAGTATTCTTTTTCTAATTTAATGTTATGACTGAATGCATTGTGGCTGCATCCACCTATTTTGAGGTGTACGCCCCCTCCTCCTATGGAAGGGGAATCTTTGGACGCTTGTATGTAAATAGATGAAGGAAAAACTGTCTAAATACAGATCTTCAGCTTGCAGAACATAGAAAATGGAAATTCCCTCCTTTCCCAAATAAACAATTGGAAAAGAATGCTACTTTTGCTACGTTCTTTTTTGTTTTGTTGTGAATTTCGCCATGATCTCTTTATTTTGCTCTATTTATTGACCATCTCCATTTATTCTTGAGTTTGAGGAAGGGGAGCAAGGATAGTTTTGACATAGAGAGGAGAGTATGAAGTGTCAGGATTTTACCGATTCTGGTGCGGATTAATTTTTTGAAAGCTGGTGACATATTTGAATAATAATTAAGAAGAGTTGCGCTTGGCATCAACAAGGGAATATAGCTTTTTTTCTTAGGTACGATTTAATGTCTAACGAGATGTAGAGTTAAAGGAGACAATACCATCTTGTTTGCGCAAGGTAACCAAGGAGATGCTATGCAAATCTAAGGGAGGAGTTTCATGCAAAAATATGCTTAGTGAAGGAGTGCAAGAGAAGCTTAAAATTAAAAAAGCTTGCCTTAAAGCTATGTATAAGGATAGAACCGAGGAAACTATCACAAACTACAAAATAACGAAGAAGGAAGCAAAGAAGGCTGTAAGTGAAGCTGAGTTGAAACCTTATGAAGTTTTATACAAAAAGCTTGACTCAAAGGAAGGCTAGAAGGATATATTTAGATTGGGTAAAGCAAGTGAAAGAAAAACCAAAGATCTTTCTCAAGTGAGATGCATCAAGGATGAGGAAGGACATGTCCTTGTTACTTAAAAGGATATAGAGAGTAGATGGAAGTAGTATTTCCATAAGCTTTTCATTGGGGAAGGGAATAAAGAAATTACTTTAGGAGATTTTATTGTAGCGAATGTTTCCTGAATTATGCAAGCTATAGACGGATACAAAGGATGGATCATGGTTATTAAGGCGGCAAGGCGACAAGGCGTTCATCCTGGGCGCCTGGGCGCCTAGGCGCGCCTAGGCGTCTAACAAAATATGACCTATATCGCATTTGAGACATGCGACATCTAATTATTAAAAGCAAATAGATGTCGCATGTCTCATATGCGACATCCTTTTTTATTTTTTTAAGCGTATGTCGCATGTTGAAGATGCGATATCAATTAATATATTTTTTTAAGAAAAAATACAGTAAGTATTGGATTTATTTTTCTGTCAAGACATTTTGAATTTATAAATACATAGTAACTAGAGTGTTAGAGTAATAAATATCATTTAACCAAACATTAGTGATTAATCACAAGAATCAAGAATCACAACACATAAAGGAATCAATACATAGATAAATAAACAAGCTATGTTTGGCATACAGACAAATAGTAAGGGTCAAAAAGTGGAAAATGTACTAAAAAAACAGACAAATTGTTTGGCATAACAAAACATTTCAAAGACTGAAATACAATAATCTAATACTGCAATGCTTCAATCATCATCATCACACAGGTTAGTTTCTTCTTCATGTCCTTCATCTTGCTCTTGGCCATCATCATTAAGATCCATCCAATCATCTTCCTCGTCTTCTTCCTCCTCGTCGTCCGGAACATGAGGAGGTACATATTGTCGCCTAATCACATGTGCACCACGAGTACCACGACGACCACGTCCACGAAGACCACCACGTGCTGAAGTGCTTGGTTGTGCTTGTGGTTGACTCCTTCTTGGACGAGAACTTTCATATGCTTGAGAAGCACATAATGCTTCATCAATGACCCTCAGTGTAAGCCCCGGTACAACCTCTGGTTCCACGTAAAGACCTGTCATCCATTCACTTGACCAATCTAACTCTGAAAGAGCAATTGGATCAAAATCTTTTGCTAAATTCCCGAGCCTCCTATTTTTGAATCTCTCTTCAAGTTGCTTGTTGTATTGGATGTAAACAAGCTTGGAAAGTCTATCAACCTCCAACTTATTCCTCCTCTTTGTGTGGATCTGCACATTAATTCAAGTATTACGTAAATTTACAAGTATAAAGTTGGCATTTATATTTGTAAATTTATAAGTGTTTTTGATACATACAAAGTCAAAAGCACTCCAATTGCGTTCACATGAGGAAGATGTGCAACATAGTCCCAAAATACGTTTTGCCACCCGCTTCAAAGCGGGGGTGAGACTTCCATAAGTATCCCACCATTCCACTACACAATAAGTCAACAATGTAAATACATGTTACAATTAAATCATTCAATATAAATAATAAAATGTAACTTACATGGTGGTTTTTTTTCCCTTTGTCTAATAGCAATTGCTCTGCCAAACATACCACGAGCTCCTTTATAGACCTCCATTTCAGAGCATATCACGTCTTGTTGATCGGGATCATCAACCATCCTCTCAAGGCAAAATATGAAATCACCTTCATACCTTCCCATCAATGCCTCATTGTTGTCCTTCACTTTGTAATAAAATGCAGGATTCAAGAAACATCCTGCACCATACAAAGGACGAGCCATCTGATTATCCCAGCGAGAATCAATAATTTGTAGAATAGGCATGTAATCTGTTTCCTTCCTGCCAAAGTTTTCAATAATCATTTCCTTTGCAGTGTCAAAAGCCCTAGCAATGTATCCCATGGGCGGCTTCTCGTCAGCATCCACTAAACGCAGCACAGTAACGATGGGTTGCACAGCTCTAAGATAATCTTCAATTTTTTCCCAAAAAGCATTCGCCATCACAGTTTCATAGACATGTTTCCCATCCTGTGTCTTCGACCAAGAACTAGTGTTCCACACCTCAGAAATAAACAAAGATGCCAAAGCTTTCCTTTGCTTGAGCAAACTAGTAAGGGTCAAATAGTTGGTAGCAAAGCGGGTAACTCCGCTTCTAGACAGCTCTTGGTGATCCTCACTGAATTGTAGAAACGCATCATGCAACCGAATATGCTGGTAAATATAGGTTGTTACTTTTCTGGCCCTCTTGATAACTCCTGCAAATTTCTGTAACTTGGAAATATCCTCAAGCATCAGATCCAAGCAGTGTGCAGCACATGGAGTCCAAAAGAGGTTTTTCCTCTTCTCCATCAGTAACTTTCCTGCTAAAACAAAATTGCTTGCATTGTCGGTGACAACTTGTACAACGTTCTCCTCACCCACCATCTCCACAGCCTCGTCTATCAATTTGAACACATACTCACCGGTGTGTACATCGGATGTTGCATTCTTTGCATAAATAAAAAAGGACCCTTCTGGAGAATTAACAAGGAAGTTGATCAGACTTCGTTGTCGTTTATCAGTCCATGCATCACACATAATAGTGCATCCATATGTCCTCCAATGGCTTTCATGCTTCACCTGCAAATCTTTGGTCCTTGCATATAATCTTTCAAGTAGGGGCTTTCGCAATTGGTGATAAGATGGAGGAACAAATCCTCTCCCAGCTTGGACAATAGCCTCCACTGCCACCTCAAAAGCTTCTCGTTGTGCAACATTAATAGGGATGCCACCTGTATAGAATAGCTCAGCTATGGCATCATATGCCACTTGGGTAGCATCCTTTTTTAAAGCAAACTCAATTGTAGTTTGTTGTGCTTCACCACGAGCCCTTGCTGCCCTCCTTTGTGCCACAACCTCCCATGGGCTAGCAGAACTAAACGAGTCCATAGGACCCTTGCCGTGTGGATCCTTCCGTACAGGTGGCCTATTTGCAGAACATGAACCAGAACCAGATTTAACGTTTTTACCTGTTGTAGCCGTAGGATGTGAGTCATCCAAGATGACTACATGTTCACCATGATCACCATCATCTGCATCTGGAATGTTTGAATCAGCTCCACTATATCTGTAATCAACGACTATCTTCCTCTTCTTGTTACGATTTTTGAAGTCAGCCATCTCTTTCTTAATCTCTATAGTGGCTTTTGGACACATAGATACATCTCGATAACCACCAATCAAGTGTTCTTTCTGCCTTTTGATTCCACCATTAGTAATGTGGCCGCACAATGCACATTGCACCTTATTCTTGTCTAGTGTATTCGGCCAAAAAGAGTACTTCCAACCGGGATCCTTCGATGCCGCTTTCAAGCATGGATCATTCATCTTGTCGGTGAAGCGGGGATCAATTTCTCCAGGCCTTTGCACAGTAGATGGGGTTGGTGTAGTAGTGGGATTAGGAATGGCATCCCCATCCAAGGATTCCATTGAAGTCATTCTACAATGGGAGAGCAAGAGAACGCACGGAGGATGTTGGAGCAGGAGGGAGGCCACTGGAGGAGGTAGGGAAGTCGCCGGAGGAGGAGGGAGGCCGTTGGAGGAGGAGGGAGGCCACTGGAGGAGGTGGGGAGGCCGCTGAAGGAGGAAGGAGGAGCTAGGGAGGCGACTGCGGAGGAGACAGGGGCGATAAGGGGTTTCTCTGCTAAACACGTAATGAGGGTCGGGTCGAATACGGTGGGGTAATAAAGGGTCTGTTCGTATATCGCATTTCCAATATGCGACATGTATATCGCACTTTGAAACTGCGATATGTATATCACATTTTGAAAATGCGATATATGTGTAAGTACGCATAAAAAAAAGTCGCGTAGGCGGCGCCCAGGCGCGCCTTGATGCCCAGGCGACCCAAGGCGTGCGCCATTTTTAATGAAAGCAAGGCGTGCTTTCTAGGCGCACGGCTTGGGGCGCCTGGGCGCCTAGGCGGCCGCCTAGGCGCGCCTAGGCGCGCGCCTTAACAACAATGGGATGGATACAAAGGAAGTAGATGGGGCTTTAGAGGTTATGAATCCTGGGAAATGAGTAGGACCTGATGACATTCTTATAGAAGTTTGGAGAATTCTAGGTGAACGAGGTTTGACTTGGCTTACAAATATATGCAATGTAATTTGGAGAAGCAAGAAAATGCTCGACGAATGGAGGAGGAGCAATGTGGTGCCTCTTTATAAGAATAAATGGGACATTCAAAAATTTTTGAATTATAGACGTAACAAATTGATGAGTCATACGATGAAAATTTGTGAATATGTGATCAAAAGAAGGTCGAGGCAAGTTTCCAAGGCAAGTTTCCAAAGTAACTGAAAATCAATTCGGATTCATATCAGGTCGCTCTACTATTGAAGCTATCTACTTGTTGAGGAGAACAATGGAGATTTATGGAGCTAAAAGGAAGAATCTCCATATAATTTTTATTGATTTGAGGAAGGTTTATGATTCAATCATATACATTTAACCTTATAAAAGATATGTATGATGGGACTTCATCTTGTGTATGGATCTAGTTTGGGAAGCCTGACTAATTAACATTAGCATTGGTCTACATCATGGTTCAATATTGAGTCCATTTTTTTTGCTTTGATTATGGACAAGTTGACTAGTCACATTCATGATGATACAAGGAAGGCCATATCAGTATCGATATCGTATCGGTCCGCTCCGAAAAGGATATATCGGGATATATCGGGGATATATCGGGATATATCGGGGATATATTGACGATATCAGGGGAAATACATAAAGGAGTTAGAACCCAAAACCTTGCACTTGGGCCCTATGCTCTTGGACTTCTGACTCTCGGGTCATGTTATTGCTGCTAGCACTTGCCTTTGACTTTACTTGATTAGTCATGTGAGATAGGATGTCGATCTCTTAAGGACTCGACTCGAGCTCTTACAGGAAAGGACCTCTGGGTGGGGGATTCATCGATTTGATCACGGTCTACTCTACAAGACTACACCTGTGAGCTTAGTGTTAGTATAATTGATTGACCACCTAACTCTAACATTGAAAAGATAACGATTGGGTCTCTACGGTTTTCATGGAGTTCAGTAGATGAATTGGGGGTTTGGATTGTGTTTGATTGTTTTTACTTGATCAGTTATGTTCATCTTATGAGATTCTAGCATTCTTCTTTTCAGTTTGAGTTTGTATCTTTTCTTTCATTTTCTTTTCTCCCTCCCTCCCACCCTTTCTACTCTTCATTCTATCGAGATTATGAGAGCCCTGATATCTCTTGTTCTGCCTTTCGTCAGTCCATTGGATTTGTGGAAAAAATTGAACCCTCAATTATTAATGCGGACTAAGATGCCCAATTATATTAATAATATATATTGGTTATAGATCTATAAATAACCATATTGAGGGAAATACATTTAACTTATGTTTTTATATTACCGTGTAGTGAAAATTACAAAAGGTGGTTATGATCGTTGACCTCCCAAATTTTAATAAATGGGCATGTGCTGTGTTTTTGAATTTGTATATGGACAAAATTAAATTTAGTATATACATGAAATGGCGGGACTACTTTGTCGCCTTTAATATAAAGACTAGTGTATTTCCCGCGCTCCGCGGCGGGTTGGATGAAATTTTTAAAATATTTAAAAAAAATATAAAAATAATTGAGATATTAAAGTATATTTTTTAATTGAATAAATAAGTGAGTATAACATTTTTGGAACAATGTAAGTAATATTGAGAAGTATCATTTTACATAAACAATCATTAATGCTAACAATTAATAACAACCATACATCACATGAGCAATTGGTATTATATCGTACATAGAACATTAGAAATGTTATATATTTTTTTCAAGAAAGGACTACCTAAAATGGAGCTTAAGGCATAAAGCTTAACCATTAAACCTACAAAAAGGTATTCAACATAATATAAATCTAATAACCGTCAAAATAATTATAAACATCATAAAATAATATCTTTCATACTACAATGTTGTCCACATGTCTTTGCATCGAAAAATTGCATAGGAAAATTTGCATATGTATTATTAAGTACATAGCAATATCATTTTGAAAAAAATATCAAGAAAAGGTATGTAGCAAGAGTGCATTTTTTATCGACCATAGAAAATCATAATTAGCATGATATGGTTATGCGATCAAGTACACATCAAGAGTGTATTTTTTAATTATCCATATAGAAAGTCCACAATTGATACTAAGTATTTATGAGTTTAACCATGCAGAATATTGAAAAAAGTTGTTTAAATAAAGTGCGTAAGAAACCAATGCCGTGGTAAAACCTACTACGAAGTAGCATAAAAAGATATCTAACATAAAATATTTAAATGGTAGTATGGGTATGAATGCCATATATGGAAAATTAAAAAGTAACTATGTCGTTTGTGTGGATAACTCTATATGGAAGTATGATGAATATTTATAAGGTCGTTTAAGTATAGAAACTCAGAATAGGAGTTACATTTAATATAATCACATTATGCTTAAAACGATCTAATTTACACCACGCTATAATTAAACTATATTTACAATGTAATCTATTACGAATACATGTCGGAGAGCAATTTATTTCTTTTTCTTCACTTTTATCATATTCTCTAATATATCGATATTTATAGAGCCGTTATAAATAAAAATTAAAAAGGGAATGTCAACAAATAATATATAGCATGTTTATATATTAATGTTCTATGTGGAGGGTCATATATATATATATCATGGAATATAAGTATTGTGACCTTAACTAAAATATAGAGGACAATCCTTTAAAATATTGCAGCTATAGGGTGATATGTACAAAATGAATGACATCAAATATCGAGCAATGATATTCAGATAGTAACAACCTTAAATTTGAAGGTTTTAAAAGATAGACTATATTTGACAATTTGATTTTACCGATATTATGGTCTTTCTGGAAGATTATTACCGGTCAAACCTACTACTATTTTATTATGTTATTTCAATATATACGAACAAAAATTTAGTATTAATCTTAGGCAATCTAATTTAAAAATAAGAATGTAATTGATATTATGGGAAATGTAAAAAACATTAACATGGAAATTTCTAGAAAACATTAGGAAGACTATGTTGTTCACCTAATGTAGCCTCGGAATGATGAATGTGATATCTTTTATACTACAAATAAAATGTGAGTTGGTGAGAGGGAGGCATGAGGGGTGGAGAAAGAAACAGGTGAAAAACTTGTGAGGGAATATAGAGTACTTGAATCATTGAGGGAGAATTGTGAGAAGGGAGAGAGGTGAGAGAGAAAAGGAGGGGGAGGTGGGATCACAATGTGGGATGTGACCACACGTTTACTGCAGAGATAAAAAAAATCTAAAAGATACAAAATGAGAGACATGTTCCACGAAGAGGAGGAGGGAAGAATAACCAGAGATTAAAAAAGGAGTGGAGGGTAATATGATAAAATCTCGCATATCGAGGAAGAGAATGGGCGAAATAAAAACAGGAGAAGAGAATAGACTCACAGGTGTTACCTGTGTGACATTTGGTGCAGAGGGAACCAAGTCGTCGGAGTTGGAAAGAAGAGTCGCCAACACGTATTGGGGTGGGGATAAACAAAGGTCTGTGAATAGAGTGGGAGAAGGAAGAGTCCGCGTGTCGGATAGAAGGGCTATTTTTTCATAAAAGGAAGTGTAGGAAAAGCAACAGGTGTCAGATATAGGACTAAAGCTGGCAGAAACCCAGCTTTACTATAGTTAGAGATGTGCATAAATTAGGTTTATACATTTTTTTGATTAAGGATTTTTTAGGAACTGATTTCTCAACTTGAAGTATTTCTGAGCACACAACCTAGTTTCTTAATATAAATTATCAGTATGTATATGGCAATAAACATAATGTACCTATGGTGTTCAAAACTAACCTTGAGGTGCTCGAGATGCACTCCTCAAGGCGAGGCAGCCATATATAACCTCGGGGTGTATGCCTCAGGCTCCATTGCTGAGGCGCACACTTGGGCGAGACGGCCCAGGGTGTTGAGGCATTTTATGAGGCTTTTGGGCTTTATTGGGCATATTTGCTTCCCAGATATGCTAATTGGATCAGTATTTAGTATAAGATTTGTTAGGCTTGAGTATAATACGATGTCCATTGGTTAGTATACCATGTTAAGTATAGTTAGGTTTATACTTATTTTAAATTCTGACAGTTGACAGATTTACTAATGTGTTATAATTATAATACTTATACTTCACTTGTCCTGTATAGCATCTGGTATGTTAATAGTATCGATAATATAGGTAGGTTCTATAATTATTACTAATAAATTTATTAAGTGATTTTACTATATACTTTAGCAATTATTCTTTGAGAAATGCCAAGAGCAAAAAGAGGCACATTCGACATAGAAGAGTTGTACTAAAAATACTTCAGTATTTAAATCTATGGAAATTAATCTTATAATATAGTTTTCTTAATTTTAATACACATTATTTTTGATTCAATCATATAATATTTGGAGAATATGAGGCTTAAGCCTCTCTATCTTTGTGACTGTGCCTTGCCTCAGTTCCTAGAAAATCGTTTAATCCTGCTTTTCGGTTACCCAATCTATATAAAATAGTTACATCAAGCAAGCACAAACACACATTATAACACCATCTTCACATTCCAATCATTTAAAAAGAATAGCCAACCATTCACTTATACAGGCACCCAAAAAGTCACACCATTTTCAATCCACCCACAATAAATCTATTATCCAAACAATGAACAAACAACTTACTCATCGGTTTAGCCCACAAAAAATAGCTTACCTTGATATCGGCTTAATCTTACATCCAAATGCAGCCTTAGAGTTGGCTGTTCCATTTGGTGGCCATGAAGATTGTGAAAATGTAATTCATTGTATGCATGGTTCAACCATGGGTTTGGGGACTTCTAATGTGGGTGAATTGTGAAATGCACACTTTCACGTGCTTTTTAAGATTCTTCAAGGTCAACTTGTGAGTTCCTTTGGTTCACATGCCAACATTCAGATCCATAGAGCATAGCAGGTCTCGCGGCTGCTTTGTAAAACCTTCCTTTAATTTTTAAAGGAATTTTCTTATCACAGAGAACAACAGAGGCTCCTCTCCACTCTAGCCAACCTGCATTTATTCTATTAGTAACATCTCCATCAATTTCCCCATCATGTTGCAAAATAGATCCCAGATATCTAAAAGAATCTCTCTTCTGAATGTTATCATCACCAATCTTCACCTCAATTCCTTCACCATTGCTTCCATCAAAGGTGCACTCCATATATTTTGTCTTAGCCCTACTTATACAAAATCCTTTGCTCTCCAACTCATGCCTCCAGACCTCAAGTTTCTCATTTGTGCCATCTCTAGTCTCGTCAATCAACACAATATCATCAGCAAATAACATACACCAAGGTAACTCGTCCTGAATGTGACTTGTCAACTCGTCCATAATCAATGTAAAAAAATGGACTCAAAGCTGAACCTTGATGTAAACCAATGTTGATGTCAAAATAGCCAGTCTTCCCAGACGGGGTCCTTACACAAGATAAAGCCCTATCATACATGTCCTGTATGAGGTTAATGTATAGGACAAGCACTTGTCTCTTCTCCAAAACTCTCCACAATATCTCTCGTGGCACAGAATCATAAGCCTTCTCCAAATCAATAAAGATCATATGGAGGTTCTTCCTTTTAGCTCTGTATATCTTCATTGTTCTCCTCAGCAAATGGATGGCTTCAATAGTTGAGCGACCTGGCATGAATCCGAATTGGTTTTCTTTGACATTGGAAACTTGCCTTAAACTTCTCTCGATCACATGTTCCCAATTTTCATAGTGTGACTCATCAGCTTGATACCTCTATAATTTGAACAATTTTGAATGTCTCCTTTATTCTTATAAAGAGGCACCACGATACTCCTCCAATCTTCAAGCATTTTCTTGCTTCGCCAAATAACATTGAATAAAGTCGTAAGCCAAGTCAAACCGCGCTCACCTAAAACTTTCCATACTTCCACAGGGATGTCATCCGGTCCTACACCTTTTCCAGGTCTTATAACCTTCAAAGCCTCCTCTACTTCCTTTCTTTGTATCCGTCTATAGCTTGCACGATTCAAGTAACTTTCACTACTAGCTAGATCATCCAAAGTGATCTCTCTACTTCCTTCCCCAACGAAAAGTTTATGGAAGTACTGCTCCCATCTAGTCTCTATATCCGTCTGAATAACAAGCACGTGACCTTCCTCGTCCTTAATGCATCTCACTTGAGAAAGATCTTTGGTCTTTCTTTCTCTTGCTTTGGCCAACCTGAATATATCCTTCTGGCCCTCCTTAGAGTCAAAACTTTTATACAAAACTTCATAAGCTTTCGACTTAGCTTCGCTTTCAGTCTTCTTTGCTTCCTTTTTTGTTATTTTGTAGTTTGTGACAGTTTCCTCTGTTCTATCCTTAGACATAGCTTTAAAGCATGCTCTTTTAATTTTTAGCTTCTCTTGCACCCCTTCACTCCACCACCAAGCCTCCTTTTGACATGGGGCTCCTCTATTTGACTCGCCTAGCATCTCTTTGGCTCCCTTTCGGATTCAAGATCCTACTGCCTCCCACATCTCGTTTGCACTTCCACTACAATCCTAAGATAAATCTTCTAAAACCTTCTCCCTGAAGCTCGATTGCTTCAGTGGAAGATTCCACTATCTAGTTTTAGTCATCATAGGAACCCTCCTTTTCTTTACCAGCCCTTTTTTTTGTTCATCCAAGACTAGCAAGCGATGTTGGATTGTCAAACTCTCTCCTGGGATTACTTTGCAGTCTTTACAACACAATCGATCACTTCTCCTCAACGCAAAGTAATCTATCTGTGTTCTCGTTGGCCCACTCTTATAAGTAATTAAATGCTCCTCCCTCTTCTTGAAGAGAGTGTTTGCTAAGAAATCCGTTACAAAATCCAGGATGATTTTTCCCTCTTCAATTCTATCCCCAAAACCATGTCCTCCATGAACACTAGCATACCCTGAAGCATCTTTTCCCACATGTCCATTAAGATCTCTACCTATGCAAATCATCTCTCATTGTGTGATTCCTTGTAAAATCTTATCTAGATCCTCCCAAAAAGCTTGTTTAGTCCATTCATCTAAACCAATTTGCGGTGCATAAACTGAGATTATATTCAGAATTTCTTCTTCAAGCACCAATTTTAGCAAAATAATCCGATCCTCGAATCTTTGCACCTCATCCACACAATCCTTCAAATCCTTATGAACAACCACTCCAACACCGTTTCTACCCTTATCTTTACTTGAATATCAAAGTTTAAAGCCTGTCTTCTCGATCTCCCTTGCTTTCTCTCCAACCCATTTAGTCTCTTGAAGACATAGTATATGAATCTTCCTTCTTTCCATCGTATCCACTATCTCCATCAATTTTCCAGTCAAAGTGCCAATATTCCAACTACCAATCCGCAACTTCCGTTGCAATCTCTTTTGGACTAACTTCTTTACTCGCATGTGTCCATTATGCGAGAACCCTTGTAAATTTTGGACTGCATCCGGGCGGTGATGCACTGGAACTAGCTTAATTTACCCGCATGCGTTCCTCATGCGAGAACCCTTGCAAATTTTGAACTACATCCATGCTGCGATGTAGCGGCCCTTGCCAATTTTTCATTGCATTCGGGCGATGCAACGCGTCGCAAGTAGAGAACGCCCCAACGAAATCTGTATGTTTGCTTAAATCCATGTTGAAAAGATCCGACTGTCATGAGACAACATCCTAAATAATATTTTTTAAAATATTATTTAGGAAATTGTCTCCGACTGTTTTACGCTGGCTGTCGGCTACCTAACACAACCCTCCTCATTTAACCGGGCTTGGGACCGGCCATGGTTGAGTTGAACTATTCCACTATCTCGAGTTATTTCTTGATGAACAACTCTACCGCTCACAAATATTTAGATCAGAAACCAAAGACTTTCCCACAACTTGGATCATACACTGAGTTCTTTGGATACCTTGGATTAAACACAGAGTATTACAGTGGAACATCAATGCAAAGGAAAATTAGAATAATTATAAAGCTTCGAATACAATTATGTAATGGGAATAATAAGGCTAAGAAATGCACATTGTAATAAATAAAAGTTTGCAAACAGATCATAAACGAATGACTCTTAAGATGTGATCTTGAAGTAGCAAGCGAGAAGCACTGCCTTAAGTAGAGTTTTGAGAGATTCTATAGGGAATATATTAAGATGCGAGTCTACAACATGGGTATGGAGCTCTATTTATAGTGGTGGGTGACATCTATTTAAAATATAGCCATTGGAGACAAATCTGGCAAGGAATCAACAAGATTTGATACATATGATCGATCATGTAAATAAGGTGATTGATTATCTCAAGTTGATTGATCATATATATAAAGGTGAATGATCATTTGATAGTCGTTGAATAATCTCAATTCAAATTATGATCTATCATAAAAGGGATTTTTACACCACGAACCGTGAACACTTTGTGAATTACCTTCTCGACCATATATTATTCGTAATTATCACATACACCTTGCAAACTTGCTAACTCTGACACTGGAAGGTTTGTGGCATAAAAGTTAGGAAGTTTCGGGATGCATGCGATATTACAAAGAATACAAGGTCGAGAAGGTAATTTACAAAGTTTTTAGGGTTAGTAGTATAAAAATCCCATCATAAAAAGTAGTGGATCGATCAAGGGTGATCGATCATAACAAGTAGGTTGGTCGATCATTGGTGGTCTATTATGTCAAATATGCTGATTAATAAAAAATAATTGATCGATCAAATCATGAAGGTTGATCAATCGAGATGGCTTGGACTTTACATGCTTACATGACGCAAGCATATATATTGACAATTTTTGCATATGCATATAACAAAAGTCTTCTTTCTTCTTCTTTGCTTCTCCACAACCTTTTGCTTATCAATTAAGTATAGCTTTGTCACCCTTTAACTTCTCTGTAAAGTTTTTATTTTGTGCTTAATACTTGAAGTGAAGTTGTCATCAAATTTGCAGTACTATATGTAGTCGCAAAGTTTGTTATCAACAAAACAATAATACATTAATATGCAATCATGGTAGTAACACAATCATGTTTGTGCTCTATACTACAACCCGAAGAGAAGTTGGGTCCATCATATTGTCCCACTGCTGCTTATAGATGCGTTCTATTTAGGGATGGAAATAAATATTTATATATTCATATTCTATCCGCTACTTATCTCTTTTAGAAAAAAATTGATATCTGTATCTATATCCATTTCAAAATAGATACAAATATGCATATCACTTTGACATTCGTAAATGTCTTTATCTTTATCTCCCACTCTCTCTATATATTCATTTTCATATATAAATATAATCGTACATTTATTTTTAACTATCGTCAATTGACGCAAGCAAGATTTAAAGAAAAGGTTTTAGAAGAATTATCTTGGGAATATAATAAAAGTGCAAACGAGGTATATGGGATTGTAGCATCTTGTAACCGAAAGGTATCCAAAGAAATGCCATGCGAGTCTGAAGGAGGAGTTTCAAGCCAGAATGAGGCTTGGTGGTGGAGTGAAGGGTTGCAAGAGAAGCTTAGAATTAAAAGAGCTTGCTTTAAAATTATGTATAATTATAGGCTCGAGAAAGCTGTCACAAACTACAAAATAGCGAAGTGGGAAGCAAAAAAAAACATAAATGAAGGTAAAAGAAACGATTATGATGTTTTATACAAAAACTTAACTCTAAGGAGGATTAGAAGAATATATTTAGATTGACCAAAGTTAGAGAACGAAAGACCAAATTTATTATTCACGTGAGATGCATTAAGGATGAGAAATGACATATTCTTGTTACTCAGAAAGATAAATGGAAGCAGTACTTTTATAAACTTTTCATGGACAAAGGAATGAAGAGATCACTTTGAGGGACTTAGCTAGTAGTGAAAGTTACATGAATCGTGCAAGCTATAGACAAATACAAAGGAAGTAGACAAGGCTTTAAAGGTTATGAAACCTAGGAAGGTGTAAGACCTGATGATATTTCGATAGAAGTATGGATAGTTCTAGGTGAACACGGCTTGACTTGGCTCATGAATTGATTTTTTTAATCCAAAAAAGGGGAAACACGCTACGGTGTTTGCCACAAATATATCAATGTTATGTTATTTGGCGAAGTAAGAAAATGCCCGAAGAATGAGGGAAAAGCATCGTGATGCCTATTTATACGAATAAATGAGATATTCAAATTTTTTTGAAATACATAGATATCAAACTGATGAGTTACATTATGAAAATTTGAGAACGTATGATTAAAAGAAGGTTGAGGCAAGTTTCTAATGTAGCAAAAAATCAATTTGGATTCATGCTAGGTCGTTCAACTATTGAAGCTATCCACCTATTGAGGAGAATAATGGAGATTTATAGAGATATAAGAAAGAATCTGCATATGTTTTTATTGATTTGGAGAAGGTTATGATTTCGTCCTACATGTGATATTCTAGAGTTTTAGAGAAGAAATAAGTGCCTATCCTATACAATTAACCTTTATAAAGAATTTGTATGATGGGTCTTCATCTTGTATAAGAATCTAGCCTGAGAAGACTGACTATTTTGACGTCAACATCAGTCTGCATCGAGGTTCAACATTGGGTTCATTCCTTTTTCCTTTGACTATGGATGAATAGACTAGTTACATTCATGACGAGATACCTTGATGTATGTTGTTTGTGGATGATATTGTGTTGGATAATGAGACTAGAGATGGAGTAAACGTGAAGCTTGAGGTTTGGAGACAAGCTTTAGAAGCTAAATGTTTTCGTATAAGTAGGGTTAAGATTGAATATACATAGTTCACATTTGATGGAAGCAACAATGAAGGAATCGAGGTGAAGATTGGAGAAGATACTATTCGGAAGAAAATTTCTTTTAGATACTTGTGATCTTTTTTGCAACATGATGGGGGAAATGGTGGAGATGTTACTCATAGAATAAATACTGGTTGGCAGAAGTGAAGAGGAGACTTACTGTTACATGTGATAAGAAAATTCCTTTAAAAATCAAAGAAAAGTATTACAAAGCAGCCATGGGACCTGCTATGCTCTATGGATCTGAATGTTAGCCTTTGAACCATAGACATATGCCGAAAATGACAATAGTAGAAATAAAAATGTTCCAGTGGCGGTGTAGCTATACAAGAAAAGATCAAATTCAGAACGATGTATCAGAAGGAATGTCGGTGTAGCTATGCTTGAGGATAAGATGAGAGAGATCTGTTTAATGTAGTTGGCCATATGCAAAAGAGGTCGGTAAATGCACCCATTAGAAGATGTGAGATTTGGGACGTTGAGCCGACTAAGAGAGGGCGAGGAAGGTCTAAGAAGTGTTGGAAGGGGATTATTCGAATGAATCTTATTATTTGGATCTAAGTCTGATAATGACGCAAAATAAATCTCAATGGAGGTGAAGAATCGACGTAGCCAACCATACTTAATGCGGGAGAAGACTTTGTTGTTATTATGTAAGATAATTTTGTAACTTTTTTCATATTTGATATGATTTTTACAATACAACAACAAAGGAAGGCCGTATTATATCGATATTATTTCGGTCCGCCCGGAAATGGATATATCGGGATATATCACCGACATATTGATGATATCAGTGGAAATGTCGGAAAATGGCTCAAAAAAGCCATTTTTTGTCGTTTTTTTTTCAGAAATTAAGATCATCCAAGATATTAAAACAACAAATAACCTACAAATCTACACTTATGTCACACATATCGGTCATTTATAACCCATATATCGCACATATTGGTCATATCGAACATATCGCTGTTAATGTTTATTCTTAACCTATAGATATTGGAAATAGATTCCATTCAAGTTCTTATAACTTTAAATAACTTACAAATATATACTTAGATGACACGTATAGATCATTTGTGAAGACTATGATTCTTATATTGCACATATCGGTCGTATCGAACATATCGCTGGTACTTATCTATATTATTTCATCATATCTTATAGTGTTAAGTATTATATGTTGGGCAGATGACATATAATTACATTGACATATATATAATTATATTTTATGCATATTTTTCTCTATAAATTGAGGCTTACATCTCGACCGCCTCGAGGCTACGCCTCGCCTCGATTCCGATGAAAATGCCTCGTTCTGCCTCTCGTTTTTTCAAACCTTGGTTGGCCTATATATATTGAAAATGGAGTTCATCCAAGTTCTTAAATCACTACAAATATACTCTTTGATCACACATATCGATCATTTATGAAGCTTATATCGCATATATCGATCATTTCGAACATATCGATATTAATGTTGATTCTTGACTTATAGATATTTTCTTGAAGAATTGAGTTATAGATATTGGAAATGGATTTCATTCAAGTTATTACAACATGAAATAACTTGCAAATATACACCAAGTTGAAGAACCATTGTATGCACCCTCCTGTCACACCATACCCTACCAGTACGGGGTCTCGCCATGGCCTCAAATTTCAGCGAAATTCGGTCGAATTTTTGTCGAATATCGATATCCAGTCGAAATCGAAATTCGACCGAAATCACCGAAATATGGGGGTGCTAGTACAAAAAATGACCGAAATGACCGAAATTTCGGTCGAAATTCCACCGAAATTCCATCGAAATTCTGTTTTGGTCGATACCGAAATGGTGACCGAAACCGACATTTAAGGCCTTGGGTCTCGCTACTCAGTCAACGAGCCTGGTGGGGCAGGGGGGGGGGGGGGCAGGTTACCCCCCCCCCCCTTGCGGGAGTGCGGGGGCAACGCCCTCGACCT
The DNA here is from genome assembly GCA_037367405.1 of Ottelia alismoides. Taxonomy (NCBI): domain Eukaryota; kingdom Viridiplantae; phylum Streptophyta; class Magnoliopsida; order Alismatales; family Hydrocharitaceae; genus Ottelia; species Ottelia alismoides. The sequence continues at coordinate 233,121 of JAZKJV010009359.1, forward strand.
GAAACAAAATATATATAAACCATTGTATGTTTTAATGCGAGGTGTAGCTAGATATGTGTTTTAATATTGGGTGTAGCTAGATAAGTAGTGGAATCAATCTTGCATGAATAATAGCATTGATATATAGAGATATCGACGAAACATCGGCGATATCGATCGATATCCTGAATTTTTTGTACTGAATCCAGTCATGACCAATATGAGCCGATATGGCAATATATCGTCGATATCTCGGCGCTATATTGCCGATATCCCTGTAAAAGGATACACTGGGTGATATCGAAACTCCTTCCCTGTTGAAACCGATATATCGCCGATACAGCCTTCTATGACAACAACAACAAAGCCTTTTTTTGAAGTCAAAGTAGGGGGAAACACACAACGGTGTACACCCCGTTATATTAATAAGATAAACAGGTTACTTACAGCATTAGACAGTTACAAAAGCCAAGACTCAAGAGTAAATTTGGAATGAGTACAAACATTTTCGACAACAACGAAGCCTTTTCCCACAATTAAGTAGGGTCGGCTAATATACTTTTTACAATACTAAATATATTTGGTATGTTTATATACATGTCAATTTAGGCCAATCTATAGAGTAAATATGCTATTATCCATGTCCGATCCGTATCCATTTTTATCGTGTCCCCTTTATGGATATGATAACACAATCTTTATATTTATCAATATCCATTCTGTATCTATATGTGTATTTGAAAACAAATCAGAATATAGTAACAGCTATATATGTATATGTATCCAACCGTTGGCAGCCCTAATTCTCTGGTGTTGTTTAGTAAAATAATCATGCTTATAAAAAATGGACGGTTAGGCACTAGAGTGACGTTCTGGAATGTAGGGTTTTTTGGTCTATTGATGCAACATTGAACATATTGCAATATAGGTTCAGTAAAACAAAGATAATAAATGGAGGTCTATATGGAGAAATGTGAAATAGGAACAAATTGCACAATGAATAGAGATATTTATAATATTCGGGTCAGTTCTCTTCCAACAAAAGTAATTCTAGACATTATATACAATTCATGTTGTTTATAAGGGAAGGAGCTGTGGGTTTTTTGTTACGAAGATGATGGTATCTTATAAAGTTTACAGAGTTGTAGTGAGGTCTGTCATATTAAATGGGTTGATGCGTTGTTTCGTAGACGGTAGTAGATGTGCTGCGGATCTTACAAAAATGAAGGCGTCTGGCCACAAAAGAATTTTGGTGAGATTATCTGAGAGAATGTTGTTATGGCACCTGTAAAAGATAAAATGAGGAGACATTTTTAAGGTAGTTTGTGTATTTGTGCTGAAGGCCTATCAATGTTCCACTAAAGGGTTGTGAGAAGTTGAATACAATATATCTGTTAGTTGCAAAGAATAGCAAACTCAATAGTTCTGAATTGTTAATGAAAGCATTTACATCTATTTTTATTGGGATTTACACTTGTCTGTGCTCAGATTTATCTCTTGTGTGCTGCTTGTTTTTGTCTCCTGGACCACGTGCCTATGTATCTGCTTGCTTGCCGGGCACCACTTATCTAGATTAAGCTGTCATTTGAGCTCTTTATATGCTCATTATGCTCAATATTTTCATGTTATTTTGTTATATCGTATTCTCATGCCACTGTTATGTGTTTTGGAAATAGGTCAGATTGACTTTTATTGTTATTATCTCCATTTTATATTGATATTATATTCTTTTGGCCATATGTTTGATGTGAAATCATTAGTTTGGCTCTTTCTTTATAGCGTGCTGGGGCTTGTGATGATAGGGGTAACCCCATCATCAGGGATTTTTACAGCAGTCCACTAACTGCTAGGTATGTTATGATATGGGCTTTAGCTGCTAATTTTCTCATTTCTTTCTTCCATCACCATAAGTAGCGCTATTGCTGTGGTTCTTTTTTAGTGGCAATGAACACGATGATTCTCTTATTGCTAAAGCAGAGTGTGTTTATACCGGTTCTGGTGATCATGGGTCTTCAGTGGTAATGTCTCTTTCTGGTTATAAATTGACATTCTGTCTTGGATTTCCCATTTACTCAATCTTGGGACTATTAATTGCAGGTTGTAGTCAATGCTGAACAGGGAATTCCTGTTATTCCAGATTGGCTCAGTTTTAGCAGAGTTACTGCTCGCATGAGGAAAGGTTTAGAGTTTGGCCCTACTCGATGTGTTTTGAGGTAGGCTTTTGGTTAGCTAGCAAGATCTTTCATTGGATTTTTTCTCTAGGAAATTTTTTGTGTTGATAAAAATTTACATAGTAACAAATCCTTAACTGGAAAGATATATGTTGAGACTGGAGGTTGGTAGTAATCCAAATTCATTCAAGAAGATAACTACAGTTAGAAGGTCACTACAATACATCAATCATCCCTGATCGCGACTCAGGCACCCATGAATATCCAAAAGAACAAATCACACTGTCTTCTTAGGAATGCACACCCCAAAAGAATTACATCATGGTGCTGTATCCACAGCCCAAACCAATGGAAATAGTATGAAGCTCTTCTCACTGCAATGAGCAAAACTATCTTCTCCATCTCACCATCCCTCCTTATAAGACCTTTAGCAAACTTCCCAAGAGGAATCATCCGACGAAGGAACCACTGTGGACCTCCGGGCCTATTGGATAAAGGGGCGCTCAATGAGTGAAATGATAAATAGCCAGAGTTAAATGGAGGACTTTTTTATGTCAGTGTCATTCCCTCACTCATTCTATGAGACCTATATTGGCAACCTCCTCCTCAGCAAGTACATCCTAGACTTTGACATTTTTGTTGAAGGCAGTGTGGTAGAGGCTCGGGGAGGCTCACTCATTCTATGAGTCCGACTGGTTGCCACAATTGGAGAAACTTGAAAGGAAGCTGGCTGGTCTATGCAGAGGTGGATGTGCGATACTGTCCGTAAGGATTTAGTTTCTATCCTTATATTATTCTTCTCTGCATATTTATTTCAGTTGAGATTAAGAGATGACTCGATTATTGACACAATGTTTCTTTTAGGCCCACTCGGGGTATGACAACCATGGGATTGCTTTGGTGGGTTTGGATTTAGTGATTCACATAACAAAAAACAAAGCCTTTTCCTACATTAAGTAGGGTCGGTTACATGGATTTTTTGCCTCCATTCATATCTATCTTGAGTCATTCCCAGGTTTTAAATCCAAATAGTAGGGAACATCCCAAAGAAATCCAAATATTTGCTTAAATCCATGTTGAAAAGATCCGACTGTTTTACACTAGCTGTCGGCTACCTAACACAACCCTCTTTATTTACTTGGCCTTGGGACCGGTCATGGCTGAGTTAAAAATGGGGGCTTGGGGGTGCTGGAACTCAAGGAGATTAACCAAGCCCTACAATGGGCATTGAGAATCTGGACGAGAGCAGTGACTTACTCTGTCATCTGATTTAGAAAGTTTCTTGTGTTACTGTGGTCTGCCTACAACGGTGAGAGTCATCAGTCTGCCATCCATCTTTGGAGGGGAATCTGCAATGTTTGCCAGAGGTGGCTTCAATGTTTCGACCTATTTTAGATTGTGGTAACTACTTTAGGTTTTGGCTAGATTGTTGCATCGCGGAGAGAGCTCTGTGTAGATTTTTAAGGCTCTTTTTTGTTGATAGACAATCCTGATTTAGCATGGCAGAGGCCTGGTGCAACGATGCCTGGGCTTCATCTTTCTGCTTGGAATTTTTTTAGTACAAATGGTATCGGATTTTATATTTGATTAAGATTCTTAGCTATGTGGAGGACTTGGCGATTGATGACCCTTGGGCATGGGAGGATGACAAGTTCTCTATCAAAAACACATATACATCTTTATTTTATGACAACTTTTGATCCTAGAACCCTTACATGTTATTTCTGCTGGATTCGTAATTGGTAAGTTTCATTGAGAGTAAAGGTTTTCCTAGGGATGCATGGTGATGGAAGTTCATAGAACCAAGATTTTGCTAGGGATTGATGTGGGCCATGTGGCCGTCAAGAGATGCTTAGAGGATCTGTATGATGTGGAACACACATTCTTTACATGTGCTTGGATCAAAGGAGCTTAAGCCTGAGACTATGATAATGTAATTGGACTCATGCTGGACTTTCTTGAATTCTATTGATGACGAGGCAGATAAGGGTAGACTTAAGAGCTTGGTGATTGATTGGGTTTTCTGGATAGCACGTAATGATATGATGTTCCACTTGGGGAGATTCTATGTAGAAAATGTGCTATAGCATGCTGGGGCTCTAAACTAGATATTAACATTACAAATTTACAATTTCAATATTTTACTTGTGAATATAGTTTGGGTATGCACCAACCCTCTATCCCTTCAAAACAACTTTGAATTTTGGGGAACCTTGGCTATCTATAAGCTGCCGTGATCTCAGGAGAGTATCATGGGTGTTCTCTCCACCCTATAAGCTTTATTCATTAAGCATTCTCTCTGTTTCCACTCTCAAACATTTGTTGCATTCTCCATCACATTGCGTCCAAATGTTCACAAACAGGTTCATGAATTTGGTTTTATAATAAAGTCCATCAATTCAAAGCATCTTCAAAATCAAGGTTCAGGAAAGCGGTATGTGTATGCATTCGGACAGGTCACTGAATAGCGCGATTAAGCGGTATGCGTGGGCATATGCGGGGTATATGCGGTTTTCTATGTTTTTTTATTTAAAAATAGTAATTATCTATAAAAGTAACTACAACTAAACTGAATTTATGAATAAATGTGGTCCAACAGAAGATCTAAGAAAAATGATTTTCATGTATAGCTCAAAATAGTACAACTAAATACCAAAATCATCAAAGATAGTATTACATAATCTAATTTAATATATAGAATCAAAATAATACAAGATCTAGATCTTAAGATCCGGATTCGATTACCCAACTAGACCTTAAGCCGGCGCACGGAGCGCATATGCACCCGCACAGCCTGCATATGCGGGCCATATATGCACAAATGGCGCATAAAGCGGGGCTTCAGGTAATCGGTGCGCTGAGGAGGCCGCTTAGGTATATGCGACCACATAGGTGATGAATCCGCGATTCATCATCTCAATATATTGATCTTAGCAAAATTCCTGAGTAAAATCTCAAATAAATGATCATAAAATCAATAAATTAACAAAATAACTCTTGTAAATAAAATGCACTAATTATTGTATATTATATTCTCCAAAATAAATTAATAATAAAAAGCTAAAGGAGTTTTTCACTTGTAAATAGCCCAAAACTTCATGTATTTTTAATAATTTCATTTCAACTCCTTTTTGGCTATTTCTTTCTCTAACTTGTTTATAAAAATATATATAAAAATAGAAAAATACAAAATAAATTTCACCTTAAATAAATACTCCTACATCCCAAAGATAAAAAGCCGTAAAGTCCAACTTCCCGGCCAAATTCCCACTCCGTATGAACTCCAAATTCACCAAACTCACTTTTAAAGTTTAAGTTAGAAAATTATCTATCCAATGAAAGTGGTTTCATTAACATTGGAGCTCGTTTGCAAAATTTGGGTTTTGGGGCCTATGTGTACATTGTATATATTGTACATATTTTTTGTTTTCTCATTTTTTTATTTTACTTTTCTTAATAACTAAAAATCCAACAAAATCATTTTTGTGTTTTGTTTTATTTCTAGTATTTTATTTTATTTTTAGTTTGTAAATATCTTTTATTAAAAATACAAAAAAATTTAAAATTAGAAAAGTAGAAAAACATGTACATATTGTTTGTTTTATTTGTGGACTTACTTTTGTAAATTCTTCACTCTTTTTTTTCTTTTTATTTTATTGTATTTTAGTAGCCTACTTTGTTCTATTTCCTTTTCTTCTCTTTATTTTTTATTCTCTACGCTAACTTCCCTTGCCACCAAGTCTTCTTTTAACCTCCATTCAACTCCACCATTCTTTTAACCTCCCATTCAACTCCACCATTCCACCATCTCTCTAACTCCCATTCTTCTTCTCTTTTTATTCTTCTATTCATCCTCATTTTCCCCTATCTGCCATTCTTAAAGAAAAAGGAGAGAGCTAGGAATGTGATGTCGGTGACAACGGCTTTTCATCTTCCTCAAGCGACGACCTCTTTCAGGCGAAATCCTCAGCGACCAGCTTCCCCACGTCACGAGCTTCACATCAAGCTCGTATAGCTTCTCCGATTTTTATTTCGCCAATCGGATTGAGGCCACGACATGAGTCCATCGTAGCTGTTCCGCAAATCCGGCGGACCTCAGGTAAGTATTCCCTATCATTTCTCTTTTTATTTTATTTTATCTAACATATTTTCCCCTTGTTTTTTTACACCACATTCAAATCACCATCGCCATCACCTCCATCATCTTCTTCGTAATTCCCGTCTACCACATTTTTTCCTTTTTGTTTATATATATTTGTTCTCTGTTTAAGAAAACTAAAAAAAATAAAAAATTTAAAGCACAAAAAAGTTTAATAATATATAAAAAAGCAGGGAAGCAGCCTCCGTCGCCCCCTTCTTCCACGAAAGGAGCCGCCTCACGCAGCCGTCGGCCATCGCCGCCCCCGCGGCTCTCCTCCGCCAGCACGCGCTAGCTGTTCCTCCCCTGGCTTGCCACCCGATAGCCTCCAGCCACGAGTCGCCGCCCACGCACCTCTCCGCCCCTCAGTCGTCCGCTTGCTTCGCTCCATCCCACCTGCATCGCCCCACGCGGAGCTCCTCCTCGCTATCGCGCGTGGCCCGCCGCCGCCCCGCTATCTCCCGTCTCGTGCCCTAGCGAGAACGAAGGTGGTTCCCCATTCTACATTTTTTTTAATTTTTGTAAAAATTGCATCTTTTCCCGTTAATTTTCTGTAATTTCAAACAAGTCCTTTTGCATGTTTTGTTCTGTTCAAGTTAAATTCTTCTTTGCACGAATACCCCTGTTTTGCATGCTAATTTTGATATATTTTTGCATTATTTATTTAATTAAATATAGCATGTTGTTGAACTACTAATATTCTGACTATTTATTTGTATTTTTGTTGAGTTATGGGTAATTAACTAAAATTGTTTTATTGAAATATTGTATATTTTACCCAATTTAAGCTCTTAAATTCATATCTAACTCACAGTTGCTCCAAAAATTCTTTAAAAAATAGAGATGATGTCCTGAAATGTGATTAAATTATCTTCCAAATTTCACCTAAATTGGAGTTGCCTTGTGCTTTAAATAAATTGTGGAGTGATTTTAGTAAATGATTTTTAATTAAATCAACAGATACTATTTTTTTGCAAAATTCAAACTCTCCTGGGTTGCATATTAAAATCCCTTTTTGAGATAATTCGTTCTCTGGTTAAATTTATATTGTGATCTATTAGGAATTAATTACTCACTGTCAATATGTTTCCATAAAAAAATCATAAAAAAGTCATATATTGTCGAAAAATTCCAAAAATATCACTGTAGACTCATTGCATCATGTTTAACTTTCAATAAAATTTTCATAATTTTTCCATTCTGTTTGTGTGAAAAATTGCATAAAAACCCATAAAAGTGTGCATATTTCATTGTTGTATTTTAACCTCTAAAATTCCAAAAAAGATATGTTTTGCATTCAATACTGGATTAGGTTTATAGGAAAAATATAATTTGGCTAAATTGAACTAATTTTACATTAAAATTAATTTGGCTAAGTTGGGTATTTTTCTATTAACTTAATTCACCTGCATTTTGCATTCTCACTTATTTTTTGCATTAAAAAAATATAAAAAAATCCGCATTGGAAACCTAAACCTAAGTTTTCCGAACTAACCCAAAGTTGTTCGTTTGCCTCCTTGTATTCGACACCGAACTTGCCCAGGATATAAATTCAAGCCGAGACACTCCTCGCGAAGATCTTTTCTTGGTTCTGACTGATTCGCTATATACTCGTATTACAACGAGTACAAATTATACCACGTATTTAGCGGATTCGTCAATATGCAGCCACACAGACTGCTTTCATGAACAGAGTTCAAAATGGCTAATTAAATTCGAATTGAGACTAAAGCAGGAGTCCTTGCTTCTATTGGATTTCCCTTGCATCATTTTAAAGCAGATTCTTTTGTATAATTTTTTTCTCTAAATTCTAAGGACAATTGCTAAAGAACAGTAACCATCCACTTCTTGAAAAACTCTAAAAATAACTTTCCTTTATTTAAAGTAGGTACAAAGGGCATCTCAAGTCATGCTGAAACGATACATAAACACGAACCAACTCTTTACAATGGCCCAAGAAGCTCACGGGGTTCTGCAAAGATCACGTTCTTTTGTTATGATTTTCACCTCTGGAAACCTGTTATTACGTTGCATCCAAACCACCCAAACAACAGTAGTCGGTATCTGTCTCTCTCGTCTCCACCAGAGTAGCTCCTCGCCATCATTATTAGATACATGGGGACCCTTGAAGGAAGTTCAGAAGGTCTCCCATGAAGAATGTTTGCTTGCCTAATCCCAATTCAACGCACACCTAGTGGACCAAAGAGCACTTGAAAAATAAACGATCAATCCTCTCCTATACGTACTACACAAAGGACATCTCAAGTTTGTGTATGAGGCTTACCTGCTTCAGTAAACCATGATCATCATCCTCCATCACCTGAGAAGACATAAAAATCATCACATTCACCAGGGTCCGCGGTTCCCAAATCCTTTAATAGTCACATGGTAGGAAATAATCTCCAACGGTGGGGGTAATAATAAGTGCTTTAGGCATAAATTGCAGATGAAAGGCCATCAGTCCACACCTTGAAATAACATACTCAACACTTGATCTACAATTCTCTGTTAACTATAAGAACTTAAATATTTATTAAAAACGTTGATAGGATGGAGGTATAAAAACGTTGATAGGATGGAGGTAATATAAAGGTTGCATCCAACCTTTTTTGTCTTTTGAACTCTAAAGTACTTTCTCAACCATTTACAATCGCGATCCTCAAGTCTAGGTTGAGTCTCGGCACCTACAAATCTTTTCTAGAAGCACCATTATTGAACTAATCATCAAATAAAAATTGTAAGTCAATGCCACAACCAAAACTTCATAGTAGCCTAATGCTATGATGCATCACCCTTAGGGGCCCTAAGAAAATTCAAGCGAGGTTCACATTTAGTCCTCTTGCCTAGCTCAAGAAATCTACCATATTATGCACAGATCACCTTGTTGACATGATCACAATCACCAACCAGATTCTCATTAGCCATTTTGCCAGCGATGCCATATTTGAAGCACTCATGTCCCACACTCCATGATGCCATCTGATCTTGCCCTATATACAGATTTCCACTTCATTAGCAACGTCTCACGATCCCTCGCTTTGGCCCCCTTCCAAAGAAACCTCACCCTTGTCTGATCCCTCTCTAAAGTTGCACCCACCCTTTTTATGGTTCCTTATTAACCAACATCATGAAAGAGGAAATGTAACGAACCATTTCATCTGCATCACCTATTTCCCAGGAGGGTCACATAAAGTACTCGTCAGATATGTTAAAAGCCATGATGAAATCACCACCACCACCAACAACAAAGCCTTTTCCCACAATTAAGTAGGGTTGGCTACATGGATTCTTCACCTCCATTCAGATCTATGTTGGGTCAATTCCGAGCTTACATCCAAAAAACTAAGATCCCTTCGTATGGTTTCTTTCTAACACTTCTTAGGTTGTCCTCGCCCTCTCTTAGCTGACTCAATATCCTAACACTCGCATCTCCTAACCGGTGCATCAACTGATCTTCTTTGCAAATGACCAATCCATCTTAAGCAGTTTTCTCGCATCTTATCCTCGATCGGAGCTACACCAACTTTCTTTCTGATTGCCTTATTCCGAATCCGATCTTTACTTGTGTGTCCACACATCCACGTTAGCATTTTCATTTCTGCTACAGCCATTCTGTGAACATGTCTATGGTTGACAGGCCATAAAAGCCATGATGAAACCATTCACAAAAAAATCCTTAATATTCCATTTCATCGGTGACATTTCGGGCCTTCAGATTAATAGGGATAAATCCATTTATGTGCCATTTGGACTAGACTAGGAATAAGCTAGAAGAATGGGCGAGGCATTGGGGTGCAGGAGAGGGGAGTTGCCAATTACCTATCTTGGTTTGCCTTTGGTGATAGGTCGACTTCGGAAATCAGATTGGCGCATGATGCTTGAGAGATTCAAAAAGAAACTAGCAGGATGGAAGGCTAGAATCATTTCCAAAGGAGGGAAGATGATACTTCTTAAGCACGTTTTATCGGCGTTACCACTTTTTTTCTGTTCATCTAGAAAATTACCGAAAGGAATATGTGATCAAATGGAACGTCTAATGAGGAGAGTTTTGTGGTTAGATGGTAAACAAGAACACAGAGGAATATACCACTTGGGATGGGAAATGGTCACCATGAGAAAGAACGACGGAGTCCTTGACATTCTAAGACTCCAGAGCATGAATAAAGCTTTGCTCTCTAAGTGGATCATTAGATTGTGGGGAGCCGAGGAGGACCTCACGTCCAGATTGTTAAGGAAGCTTTACTCGATTGGCGGGGCGTTGCAATTACCACGCGTTAGTTACCATTCCTCACTTTGGTTGGGTTTGAGAGACGCTCTGACAGAGTTGAAAGAAGCTTTGCAACCTGTGATTAGAAATGGGCAAAATTTTAAATTATGTGTTGATGATTGGGAGAATTTAGGATCTTTGAAGGATCGCTTCCCGCGATTAGTCCAACTTTCAGCGGACAGATCGAGTACCATTGCGACTGCCTATTCCGACGGGGTGTGGAACCCCTGTTTCACGATGCTTTTTTCGAAACAACGGTTACATGAATACTTACAATTAATCAAACACCTTGAGGAGGTGGATGGGTCGGCTGGTGGTAGAGACCATTTTGCTTGGGCATCTGGGGGCTTTAGCGTCAAAAAGGCGTACAATTTTTTGGAGCAGGGACAAGCGGAAAATCGGACGGAGCAGGAGCAAGATTTCACCCTAATATTTGCGCAAGATGCAATGAGGATGACCAGGATTTAGAACATTTATTCTTCAAATGTCGTACTTCACTACAAGTTTAGGGTGAGGTTGGGATTCAATGGCTTAATGTTGACGACTTTATGGCTTTTTGGGCTTCTATTAGGTTGGTGGGCGGCAATTCCCAGGATGATATCTCCCAGGCATACCTACTCTTATGGGCAATCTGGTGCACGCGAAACGAGAACATTTTGAAGGGTCAACGATTTTACACTGAAAACATCATCAACCACTTCAGAAGATTAATAATGGGAATAATATGAGCATATGGGTTGGCAACAGAATTACTCTGATTCTTAGGGATTGTATACAATGCTTTATTATCTCTAACCTCCTCCCTTCTTTCTTTGTAACTTTTCTGCTATATCAATGAATCTTTGAGGTGAGCCCCATTGGGGCATCACCCATCTTTACGTTCAAAAAAAAATTGATGCACCTGATATAATATTCAGCAACGGTAGAATAACCTCTCGACAAATGTCAAATAAAGTAGAATCAATTAAAAAGCATAACCGTACCTTCCAAGATGAGGAATGAAAACCATGTGAAAGTATAGGAATCTGGCATCAATAGTGTACATATATGCAAATATCTAAAATAGCAGAGGATGATTAGTGGCTTGATAATATCCGTTATAAGTAGAAAAGAAGCTAATAAAATCACAAAAAACATGTTAGCAAGTTCAACAAATATAAATCCCTTGAACATAATATTTAACAACATTTCAATAAATCCCTCAAACACAAAATGAGAACACACAAAACATGTCACCAATGGTAGAAAAGAAGCTAATAAAATCATAAAAAATAAAAACATGTCACTGTTGCTGAACAAATCGAAATTGAAACTTGCAATGATTTAACTTGCTGAACAAACCAAAGAAGCAACAACATGTCACCAAGTAGCAGGAACAAATCGAAGTTGAAACAAGGTTACCGCACGGCAGAGGCGGTGGTGCAAGAACAACCAGAGGCGGAAGGCGGTGCCGCAGGAGCTGCCGGAGGCAGAATGCGGAGGCGCAAGAGCTGTCGTGGGACGGAGGTGGAAGGTCGAGAGGTTGGCGTAGCTTCTACGGTGGAGGAGGATGCGCTTCAACCGGTTAGGGTTAGGGGTTTGTCGAGGTTGGGAAAGGTTTTGTTCGGATATGCACACATCTGCTTGTCGAGAGGGGAATAGTTGGGTTTTTGGCTTGTCAGGTTAAGATCCCTTGGATCTTAGTAATTGGGTCGGTCCGCATATTGGACTCGCATATTCGGCCGAATAGGTGATTTATGCGGCCCGCATGTGCGTGAGAGCCGCATACTGCTGCATATATCATATGCGGTGCTGTTGCCCCTCCGCATGCGTATATGCGGCCGCATGGGCCACATTTATGAATATTGGTCCTTTTTGGATGGAATGATGTGAGAGCATGAGGAGGGAGAAGTATAGTTAGACACGTAGGATGAGACTGGTATGAGAGGCTGAAGTTGTGGCCGATGACTTCTGACTTTGTTGGCTCATGGTAGATGATGTAGATGCTGGACACATATCATTTTCTGCTAAAACCGATACATAGGTCCCTTTACGTGATCACATTCTCAAGAAATTTCATACTTTCCCTGTAATATATCGAGGCACCGTAGGTGTAATTGCTTGAAGAGGGGACGTGGTGCCATAAAGTACTGTCAAAGGACGTGCCTATTGTGGAGCAGAGTGTGAATTGCTTGGCATTGGAAGGGTATGATTGTGATGTCAGGAAGGCAGTTGAAGAACTGCGACTTTTGCTAGGCATATGAATTGGAAGGGATGTGATCGAGCTAGACTATCCGACTATATGTGCCTTCGGTCTTTCTTCGGAGGAGGAAAATCTTTTGGTGGGAGAGGTTGGGGAGGTTGGGCCACTGAGGATTCACTCGTGGTGTAGGCTACTTTTTGTAATGTTGATTCTTTATCGGATGTGCGATGCTTTCTTTCCATTTATCTTGTGGTGCTTAAATTTCAACATGATTCAGATCGTGGTGGCATCAGTAGGTAGCTTCTTGCTGTGGTTGCGAGGTTATGAGGCCGGGGGCAGATTTCGATGTGGTAGCAGAGATCTCCGACCCTCTACACATTGTGCCTTGCCGTCAGATGCACTAGTTTCCATCTTAGGGGGAGGGTGGCAGTTAAAGCGACAATTAGGGACTACTAGCGGAGTTAGAGCCAGAGCTGCTGTGTTCGGCACGTATGACGACGAAGGAGGCTTAGTCGTCGGCGATGGAGGTGGTTTCGTCGCTGATTGCAAGGGCTAAGATTTGATGCCTTAAAGGCACGCCTTTTCATTCGGACATGATCGGAGGATTTCTTTTTGATAAAAAACAGTCTGCTTTTCGACCTCAACTTGCACTTCCTCTAGATTTTGTAGTCCCAAAGAAAGCCCCCGGCTTTTCATTACTTCAAAAAGACATTCATGTTGGTGATTTGTCACCTTCTTAGACGAGAATCCTCGATTACTCTGCTTACTATACAGGTTTTGACGACTTCAGTACGTGTGAGGCCCGCTCCCGCGGATCTGGGAAACCCGTTTACATATCAGTCGTAGTATCATATTCGCTAAGGACCACATTAGGGTACTGAAAATTAGGGGAAATTTTTGGAAATCATATACAGTTTTATACTGGAGTCACATCTTAGAATCATAATATGAGGTCACACTCAGATCAAGATCCCAGATTGTCCACCAAATCTGATTGATTGGATAAAAACCAAGAACAAAGACTCAACATCCACATCTCAAGATCCATTAAACATGATTTATAATTAATTAAAAGGTGACAGTTTAAATATGGATCTTATAATCTTTGTATAAAAATGATTAATATGGGTAATTAATGTAGGATGAGGAGAATGGGGTTTTACATACCAAACAACTTGAAAGAATGTTTCAATGCAAGTAACTCTAAAAATTTAATTGTTAAAGCCCCTTTTACTTGCTTTCTTTTGGAGCCACTAAATTTCCTGTTATTTTTAAATAAATTAAGATTTACTCAACATTTGTTGATGTTATTTTCTCCCTATTCCATGGATTGCAGGCATAATACCTGCACCATTGTATTGGGAGAGTTGAATGTCAGTTTCTGAAGCAAAACATACCAGGTATGTATGTTATAATTTTGTTCAAGGATATTATAAATGCTTTTATTTCTCTTCTGATAAAATTAGGATGCATGTACATAATGCAATTTCTGTTGTTACATGTTAACTGCTATGGAATTTATGCAATATAAGTGTGACATGTTATAGTTCTGTGGTTTATTGGTTAATTTGTGAATGCCATTTAAAAAAAAATTCCCCTAATTTTCAGTACTCTAATGTGGTCCTTAGCGAACATGATACTACGTCTGATATGTAAACGGGTTTCCCAGATCCGAGAAGGAGCGGGCCTCACAGTTTGGTATCAGAGCAGTGGCATGGAAGGACATATCGATATCGATATCGTTTCGATATCGTGTCGATATCGATATATCGATGATATATCGCCGATATACGCCGATATATCGCTATATCTAGGAATCTTTCTGAAGAAAATACCTGAAATCGGATATATCGATATATCGATTTCGATATCGGTCCCATGTCGATATGGATATATCGGCGATATATCGCCGATATGTCGGGATACAGCCTTCCATGAGCAGTGATACCCCGCTACATACATTCGTAGTATTATAGTTCTGATCACATTAAATCCTCGGATGGCGACAGTCCTTTGACTTATCACGAGTATGACAGGGAAATATGACATTCAAAATTTATGACCACAGATGTCACTAATTGCAACTAACTTTCCATATGTATACCAAGAAGAGAAAAAGCATAATAGAAATATTCGCGAACATCAACTTTTGTAATTAAGGTTATCGGTTCTTATATAGAACCATGGTGTCTAGTGCCGACCTTTCTATCTTTTTAATTGATTCTGGAGCGATGAATGAACTTTGAATTTCTAACTTCAGTAGGTAGAGGTGCAGATGCCCTAGATCATCCTTGTCACATTATGGGTCATGTGGCTAATTGATCATCATAAGACTAATAGTCAGATAGCTACCAATGTTGATTGGTGGACATGAGACGATAGCAGACTGTCTGCTACTACAACTCAACAAGTTTGACCTAACTTTTGGTATGGATTGAATGCCAGATCATCATGCCATGAGTAATTATTTCATGAAGATGATTGTTTTCAGGATTCCGGACGTAACCGAGATTACCTATAAGGGTACATTACATGACTCCAAAATGGAGTATATCTCAGTGTTGAAAGCTCGAGGACTTGTTGATGAGGAATGTGATCCATATCTAGTAATTGTCCGAGAGATATCTGCCGGAGAGCCGATGGCTCAGGACATCGCGATAGTGTCAGATTAACCTAATGTGATCTTTAATGATTTGTCAGGTTTACCACCTGAAAAAGAGATTGAGTTCAAAATTACATTACTACTATATACACAACCAACCTTGATGGCTCCGTACCGCATGACACCAGCCAATTTGAGAAAGGTAAAGGTGCAACTACATGGGTTATTTGACTTAAGTTTCGAGAGGCGAGCACTACATCTTGAGGTGCTCCCATTCTTTTTGTCAATAAGGATGGACTAATGAGATAATGCTTTGGCTACTAATAATTGAACAAGAAAACGATAAACAATCATTATCCACCGCCACACATTGATGATCTGCTTGATCAGCTACATGGATCTTCGATGTTTTCAAAGATCGATCTCCGGTCTAGCTACCATTAGCCGAAGATACAAGAGTCAAATATTCCGAAAATAACATTCAGGACTCGATATGGACATTATGAGTTTATTGTGATGTTGTTTGGGCTCACGAATACACATGCAACATTTATGGACATGATGACCATGATTTTTCGTCCATATCTAGACAAGTTGCGGTTATGTTCATCAATGATGTTCTGATATATTCTCAAAATAAATGGAATCATGAAAAGATCTAAAGATAGTCCTTGACACATTTCAAGAGCATAAGTTGCATGCCAAGCTGAGTAAGTATGAGTTCTTGTATCCTAGATCTCATTCCTTGAGCATGTCATTTTTGGAGCATGTATCACAGTTGACCCTGCGAAAATTGAGACAATCATGTCTTGAGAACAACCCAAGACAATCATTCATATTCATAGCTTCCCTGGACTAGCGGGTTATTACAGATGTTTCTTCAGTAATTTTTCCTTGGTCATTCTTATCCTGACACGAGAAGAGAGTTCCTTTCATTTGAAATTGTTCATACGAGCAGGCATCAAGACATTGAAGGAAAGATTGACGACTGTGCCTATCTTTACGCTTTCTTCAGGCACCCAGGATTAAGCCGTATATACAGATGCTGAAAAAAAAGAAAAGTTTAGGAACGGTTATGATGCAACCAAGTCATGTGAGTGTTTATACATCACATCAATTGAGGTCGCATGAGCGAAATTACCCCATCCGTGACTTAGAATTGACAACAATTGGTTTTGCTTTGAAAGATCTGACACCACTATCTGTATATGGTAAATTTCAAGATTTTCGTAGATCGCAAGAATTTGAAGAACGCCTTTGTTCAGAAGGAGATAAATTTGAGACGATGTTTTACCATTCTGGTAAAGGAACATGGTGGCAGATGCGCTTAGAAGGAAAGCTCATGCACATACGACAAACTAGCTATATACGTAAGATATGCTTATAAGTTTGACTAATTGGCATCCAGAGAATGCATTCATATCTACTGTCATGTCTCCACGATTCAACGGTCTTTATGATTGCATAACAGAAGGATAAATTCTTGAATTTGAGACAAATACATGCGTGCCATCAAGGACAAAAGTGGTGATTTTGTGGTGACTAAATCTATTTTGTGGAAGGCTGGCTGGGTAATTATGCCCAACGATGAGCAATTGCGCAGAAATTTTTGATGAAGCACACAGTTCACAAATTTCTACTCATCCTAGCAGTATGAAGATGTATCGTGATCTAGGCCACCAATCTGGCGGGATGGAATGAAGCCAGTGGTAGCATGTTATGTTAACAAGTACATGACTTGTCAGATGGTCAGGGCTTAGCATATGAGACCACCATGGTTGTTATGGTCTCTCCCATTCCCAAATGAAAGCGGGAAAGTATCTCTATAAATTTCATCATCGGATTGCTGAAAACACAGGGTGACCACAATTCTATCGGGTCGTTGTTGATAACTTGACCAAATCAATCCATTTCATACATGTCAGCATGACCTACACAACATCTAGGCTGGCAAGATTTTATGTGCAGAACATTATCAGACTTCATAATATACCACGCGAGGTAGTATCTGACAGATTGACGGAGACTCGATGATTACATCTCTATACTGGCACCAGTTTATGTCAACACTTCAGACCAAGGTTGCAGAAGTCGGCAGTTAGTACTCGGTCGGCAGGGTCACTGACTAAGGATTAATCAGCAGTCGGGAGAGTAATCGGATTTAGTCGGGCATTAATCGGTTTTGAATATTTTAAGTATTTTAAATATATAAATTAATTTTTAATACATATATTGTCATTTATATTCATATATTTAGCAATTTTAATATTTTTACGAAATTAAATGTTGATGGTTTCTTTCATTAAATGACAACAACTATAGGTATTACGACAATTCAAAATTTATAATGACAAACAACCATAGGGCTGTAATAAATTACGCCCATGCAATATTACCATGAGATATTGTGTGGCCTATCTATATTACCCAACATCTCACTCGACTATATAACTTCTTAGCACTGAAATTTTCCAATAATAATTATAAACTACACTCAACTATATATGCAGTGAAAATATATCCCTTCGGAAGTGTTGATGGTTTCTTTCATTAGATCTAGAAACACAATCTAATTTCTATTATATGGTTAACTGTAATTCATCAAGAAAGACAATAGCTTGTGAAAAATGTTAATCAGGGAGAAATACTTGGTACTTTCATAAAAAAACCAAACCTGGGCGGCTAGGTTGGGCGTTGGAGAAGCTCGGAGGAGTTCTTGGAGAGGAGCTTTGACCTCCCTCGAGGTCGGCGGCTCCAAAGCTCGGAGGAGTTCTTGGGTATGGGAGCTTACTGTTGAATAGTAAGTTCCCTTTAGAGGATAATCGGGCATTCAATTATTCGGGTTTTCAGGGGTCCAGTTAAAAAACAAAAAAAGTTCTATGCAAAAAGCGGCCGAGTAATCGGCCGACTAAACCGACTACTCGGCCGAGTAATCGGGTCTGACTGATTAGTGACCGAGTTTGGCTAGTCGACTCGGCTACCCTGCCGAGTCGACTAATCGGACCGACTAATCGGATTAGTCGGCCGATTTCTACAACACTGCTTCAGACAGAGATGAAGACGAGTTCCGCATACCGTCCTCAGACCGACGGACAAAGCGGACACATTATTTAGACACTTGAATATTTGCTACGTGCATGTGCCCTAGATAGGAAAGGGTCCTGTAAGGACCATCTGACATTGGTAGAACTCACGTACAACAACAATCATTATTCCAGTATTGGTATGACATCATCCGAAGCCCTATATAGGCAGAGATGTCTCGCATCTCTCAGATAGCATGAAATAGGTGAACACACTCTTTACTCTGTAGATCTCTTCGGGAAGGGACTACGAGGACTGTTGATCGATCTTGTAAAGGAAATGCTTCTGATGACTCAAAGCTGCTAGAAGAGCTATGCAGACCGTCAGAAAAGAAATTTGGAGTTTCATGTAATCCGATCCTCTTCTCTTAATCGATTCAAATTATAACTTATCAATATTTAACTTAATCCTTCATATTGATGGAAATTCCTGAAAACACAAGAAGGAGATTGAGTGTTTCTACGAGTATCTCCCATGAAGGGAGTACAGAGATTTGGTGCTCATAGCAAGTTGACACCACGATACGTTGGATTATTTGAAATTTTTAGTCGTATGTGTAAGGTGGTCTATTGAGTAACCCTTTCTCTACACCTATCAATTTAAGGAATTACGAGTACGACCTTCACCACGTCATCAGCTACGAGAACCTTGACGTGGAGTCAAATTTGATTTACAAAGAGAAGGTCAGTACAAATACTCGATGGTGTTGTGAAAAAAAAGCTTCACAACAAAGAAATTCTCCTAATAAAGGTGCTATGGCACCGACATGATGTCAAAGGGGCAACATGGAAGACAAAAGTGGATATGCGGGCACGATACCCACAACTCTTTCAGGTAATTGTTAAAACAAGCCCATTTAATTATATATATTGAAAGAACACGACTTGTTTTCCCTTTGAGGTTATTGTGGGTTCAAAATCCTTTGAGGTTTTTATGGCCAGATAAGATCCAAACAAGACACAAAGTGACCTTGACCTGAGTCTCGAGGATGAGACTCCCTTTGAGGTTTTTATAATTGTAACATCCGGATCCGAATGAACTGAAGCTCCTGTCAAGAAAAGGATGTTGCAAGCAAGTTTGGATCTCCAAAGTGGAGATATTCAAAGGTACATATCTCTCTCCTCTTTGTTCTCATTTAAGTCAATGCTGAAGTTTCTAATTCGGTTTTTTATGTTGCTATCCATCAGGTATTTTATCTATTGTTGTATGTTAGATAAAGCCACAAATCCCTCCAAACTTAGAGGATCAAAGGTACAATCTTTCTCCCTCCTCTTGCTGCCTTCCATGCATGATTTAGCCTATAAAATTTTTATTACAAAAGCCTTCTAGGTTCCTGGGGTTGGGACATAAAAATCTCCTAACTGAAATTATATTATAAGAAAGTATTGGTCATATCAAACTCACAAATAAGCCAACTTTTGGTTCACCTGGACTTCATACTGGTTAATAGAGAAAAGGCTTTGATGTAATCAACTCCATACGTATAAGAGAATTCTTTTACTGAAAGCCCCTCTTTAAGCCAATCAAGCTTACCATCAAGTGTATGCTCTATAGGAAATAACCACCGACAGGAAACAAGAGTGACATTCAAAATAAAGGGCATGAGGTTAGAGGAGCATTCTTCTTATCATTCATGACCTGACTTCAGTTAGAGTTTTGTAATATATCAATATAATCTCTTATAATCAATACAGTTAACAGTACATCAATGGATTGCATTCGGGATCAGATAAGTCATTACTCGTAATAATTAGAGATAGAATGGTGAACACATGATCTCACCCCTTCACATAGGGAAACCAACTGAGGTAAAGAAGCATCTTGAGCAATGTTTGATGAGGGCTAGATTTGGCTTGTTTATGAATTATGATTTTGCTGCACTATTGAAAGTTCACATTCCCACCACATGTAGAAATCTTAATCACGTTTATCTATACCATTGTAACTTTGTGTAAACTAAGTTGGGGGAGTGATACCTTCTGAACATATTTTTGGATAGAAGTTCGAAATTAGATGCATATGTAAATTGTCTACAATCGCTCGAAATCAAAATCTGCTGAGGATTGTTCAATAGTGAAACTCTTGCTTCACAAATGAACATTGTAAGCCTTGCAACATATGATCCTGCTGCCACATTTTTTTTATAAAAGACTATGGATGGCCTTATTATGATCGACTTCTATCTACCTATGAGACACTGCTCGAATAAGAGGGCTTAATCATCATAGGCAATCTCCTTGATGCCACTGATTAATTTCACATGTACAAACATTGATCGGATTTAATATCTTACTTATATAGGAGCAAATATGATGATCTTCTGAGAATTCATCTTTTAAAATAGTAGAATTCTTCTCTCAAAGTCAATAAATGATTTTTTAAGGTCTTTACGAATAAGAAATCATCAATCAATTGATCATTATGTCTAGTCTACTATTCATACAATCTATTATATATATAGGATGTTATGGCAAATGATCAGAAAACACACCTCTTTTGATGTCTCAACTGGAACTGCTACAATTGAGACATGATTTTTATTTAGGTACCATATAAATTAAAATGATAAAGACTAGCTAGATCCATATTCAAAGCGTAGATGGTGATCTTATGATTTAGAAATAATAAGATGTGACCACAAAGACCGATCATCTTCATAAATTAATATTTTAGGTATACTCTACTATTTATACATATCATCAAAGATAGGTAGTGACAAAATACCTAAAATTGTAAAGTCGACCATTGAAGAGATTGAGAAATGATGGGGTAGATGAATAAGTGAAATCAATGCTGAATCATTATATCAATAAGATCGTTGATCAAAAAGACCTATATCTGTACAATCAACCACATAAAGGATTAAGAAAGGATGAGGGATCAAGTCATTGATGACTGATAATTAAGAGTGCCAGTCATGGTGACCTTTACGTCTGACTGTGCGAGGGTGCGGTGACCCTCAGCTGGGCGGGAGATTAGGAAGCCCAGTTAGGGCAGCGGCCGCTTGGTGCGCGAGTCTAGGATCCCAGTCTTTTTCTCGATTTTCTTACGAGCGCTCGCAGTTTTTATGCCTCTCTGGGATCCACAGGTTTTCTTTTAAAGACCAGTTCAGCTGACCCTTGTTATTTAGGGTACCTAGGCTGGAGGACCCTTGGTTTAGTTTTTCGAGCTCGTTAGCCCGTACCGGTCGGGCTGATTTTTCTTTTGGAGCGACTTTTCCGGAAAGTCTCTCTCACCCGTCTTAGTGGCGTAGTTTTGGAGTAGACCTATCCCCCTATTGGACCGCCTTCCAATTAGAGGGCGAGACGGAAGAGCCTTTTGTATGCTACTTCACCGTTTGAATTTTGTTTATTTTTCGCCAGCAGACTTGGCGATGCTACATCCGAATCATCCATGTATACATCTGGATCCTCTATGACTACATCTGAATCAGTTACAGTTGAATTTGGAAAAGTTACATTTGAGATTTGATTGAGTCACAAATGAGTTTGGCTAAAGTTGAGATGAATTACAGTTGAGTTGGTTTCATGGAAGCTTGATTACAATTAAGTTGGTTGTAGTTGTGCTAGTTACTTTTCCGCCAGTAATTCTTGATGAATAGAAAAGATCAGTTTATGAAAATCATCCTTATCAGATTTAGATCTACTACCACAGCCGTTCGAAATAGCTAGTGGACGTGTTGGGAACTTAGTTAGGATGCATTTTACTCCACCGCATGCCTACGGAGGCACCCCAACCCTAAGGCTTCTTTACTGCCTTAGAGTCATGGTGTAAGGTCTTATCTAGACCAAGACCACAAACTATCCACTAAGCTTGAGAAATTCAATATGAAAAGAATCAAAACATCAGACTCATCATCTACACTTACTATGGTCTATCCTCATGACTCACAAACATCAAAAGAGACCCGAATCATCTCGACCATGTCAATCATTAAATACTCAAGATATCATGATCAATTCAATCATGATAGCCATTGAATAAATCATTGGAACATGAAATTGATGGGGAAGAATGGAAATCATATACAGTTTTATACTGGAGTCGCATCTTAGAATCATAATATGAGGTCACACTCAGATCAAGATCCCAGATTGTCCACCAAATCTGATTGATTGGATAAAACCAAGAACAAAGACTCAACATCCACATCTCAAGATCCATTAAACATGATTTATAATTAATTAAAAGGTGACAGTTTAAATATGGATCTTATAATCTTTGTATAAAAATGATTAATATGGGTAATTAATGTAGGATGGGTAGAATGAGGTTTTACATACCAAACAACTTGAAAGCATGTTTCAATGCAAGTAGTTCTAAAAATTTAATTGTCAAAGCCCCTTTTACTTGCTTTCTTTTGGAGCCACTAAATTTCCTGTTATTTTTAATTAATTAAGATTTACTCAACATTTGTTGATGTTCTTTTCTCCCTATTCCATGGATTGCAGGCATAATACCTGCACCGTTGTATTGGGAGAGTTGAATGTCAGTTTCTGAAGCAAAACATACCAGGTATGTATGTTATAATTTTGTTCAAGGATATTATAAATGCTTTTATTTCTCTTCTGATAAAATTAGGATGCATGTACATAATGCAATTTCTGTTGTTACATGTTAACTGCTATGGAATTTATGCAATATAAGTGTGACATATTATAGTTCTGTGGTTTATTGGTTAATTTGTGAATGCCATTAAAAAAAAAATTCCCCTAATTTTCAGTACTCTAATGTGGTCCTTAGCGAACATGATACTACGTCTGATATGTAAACGGGTTTCCCAGATCCGAGAAGGAGCGGGCCTAACAGTACGGGGTCAGGTGAGCTTTTGGCCTCGGAGCCTTGCTATACATACCCCTGCTCCCCACTTTGTTGCCGCTCCCCGCTCATCTGCCTCTCGTAGGCATCTTCCCCCTTATACCTCTACCGGCGGTCTCGTATATGTTATTGAATAGACAAAAGAGAATGCAAGTAGATTTCTATTTAAAAGCAGTTGCAAAGGAAGCAAAGGGAAGCTCGATCTGACCTCCTCTCCTTCGCCGGAACTACCTTTGATTCGCATCTGACCTCTTCTCAGCTGGCATCTCCCCTCTTCTTCGACGATATGATGAGCCCTCCTCCATGCTTGAGCTCCAAGCCTGGTTCAATACTCGTACTTTTCGCTCACAACTTTTTTGAGATTGACGTTCGAATCCGTTGATCCTTGACCATTATCTTTTGCTCTGTGATCCGCTTCTGCATAGACTCATTCCCTTCCGCTTCTTTCTGAGTGGAAGTAGAGGATTTCCCGAAGTCGGGGAGTAGCAATATCAAATGCTTTCCACAAATGCTTAACTAGTCCTCCTTGGTTTCAGGCACCAGAATTCTTCATTCTCAAAAGCTATATAGTTTTCTTAGCCTGTTTAGGAATTTCGCATCATCGAGCACGCCATCTACTACCTAAGTCGGCTTCTCATACTTTTTATAACATATTTATATAAGAAATCAGTGGCAAATTAGCGAAGGCTGATCTTTTTTGTTCTTTTATATAATAGCAAGCATCGACTATAATTCTAGTTGGTTATTTTCAGAATCTTATGTGGTTTTCGTTAATGTTCGCCATCTATATAAATATGTTAGTTCAAAATGTCGAGCTTGCAAGTCAGAGCTGGGCCCTTGGAGTACTCTTCCCTCCTCTAGCCAATGGGACCTTCTTTCCACGGATATGCATACTTTTTTTGAAACATTTCCAGGTAGACGGAGACGGAATTGTGAGAGGAATCAAAATCTAGTGTTGAACAAGTGGGTATAAATGTTGAGTTCTATGGTGGCGAACTCAATGGAGTCAGTTATAGTGATCCTGCTACTGTGAAAAAAGACGCGTCACGTGCGAGGAAATTAGTGAATTGGATCGAGCTACTTTGAAATCTGATGGTCTTTTTCGTAGTAGTCCAAGGGTGCCTGATATTCGTAACGGCATGAATATATTTGTTGAAGCGGGGTGCCGTTTGAGACCCTAGATTTTCATGTCCTCTTTTTGGATTCGTGTTTGCCACGGGCATGTAATTTTGGATATTTCTATCATCGAGGCGAGGCTCGTTCTGTATTGGGATCCAAACTTGAAGTTCTCTAGCAGGTTGCATGATGCTTCATCAACTTAGAGCGAAGCGATGCTTTCAAAAGGATTCTCCCATGCTTTCAAGCATTGCGGATGTGAGAGCTTTGTTTACGATGCTGTCAACCATAGTGGAGGTGGATTGTTTGGGGAAGTCTTCCCAAATGATGTCGGTGTCGTTTGTGGGGATGATGTTGAGGGGGTATTTGCCTTCCAGTGTTGTGAAGGGGGAGGGTGCTGTGAAGGAGGAGATGAAAGGAGGAAGGAAGAAAGGGGGAAGTGAATATGGGCGGATTTCAATGAATGGGCTGTCAGAGGTTTCATGGTAGGAGGTATTTGCCATCTGTTAGAAAATAGGAAGCGGGAGCAGAATTAGAAATAAAGATAACGAAATTGAAGAACACAATAATTTTTACGTGGAATCCTACTCCCTAAGGAGCGGGATGAACCCACGGGAGAAGGCCTCAAAGGGTCAAGTTATGCATTGCATTTTTCTCAATGGATACATGAGGTCTGGGGCTCCTTATATAGCCTCCACAAAGCCTCCAAGTCCCACCACTGGTAGATGTGGGACTAAACATATGGATGGGGTAAATGGATCCTGGAGAGATCCATTTACCCTTCTACAACTCATATGGCTCACAACCAAATACTCCACACTCCCCCTCAAGCTGGAGCATGCAATGCTCAATTTGGACAAACAGAAAGAAACTCAACTCACAATACATGACACTACAGACAATATCAATTCAATGTGCACAATTGTCGGCTGCTGTCGAGGACGTTGCTTCTCATGCCATGCAGGTGAGGAGGACGAACAGTCTGGAGTGTGAGTCAACTGAATCTCCTCGTCGGAGAGCATGTGCTCTGAACTGTGCCTGTCAGAGTCACTGCAACTGAAAATGAGTCTCCTCGTCGGAGTACTCTGGCCCGCCACAACATGTGGACAACTTCTCCATCTCTGAAAAGGGACAAACTGAAAAGACCGTGGAAGTGCAATCCTCATTGGAGTCCACGGTCGTTGGAGAATGGAGTCTGAAAGAACTCTCCTCTTCGGAGAATTGTGTCTCTTTCATCTGGCACAGAGAATCGTACTCTACTCTGGAGTCCCTATGGTACCACATGAAAACCCTTGCCAACATGGCATAGGGAATGGTACTCTACTCTGGAGTCCCTATGGCTCACATGAAAACTCTGGCCGACAAAACAAGAAGAATGATGGGGAGCACTAAAAAATGATGACAAACAAGTGCACATCTGAAAAGACCACATACATTTGCATGCATGAAACTGAGGACTCGGAAACAATCGTCGAGTCTGAATTTCTGAACTGTAGAGTCTGAAAACTGACTGGTATGGAAATATGAATCTGAACTCTGACCTGTAACTCTAAACAGTACTCCCCCTTTCTCCTATACTTGTCAGAAATAAACATCGACCGAGTTGGGAGTAGACAAGATAATATGGGGAAAAACAAGACATCAAATAAGCCGTCTTCATTTTTTTCGGCTTTTCAAAATCATTGTTTTTTAAACCGTCTCAATATATATATATATATTAACCGTTTTTTAACTATGCGTATGGTTTTTCAATTGTACGCGCCTCTTTTTTTTAATCAGATTTTTTAACAACTCACGGTATTATTATCTTCTCCCAACGTAGTCGATGTTTGTCATTCCGACCAGTATGGGAGAAGACAATAACATGGGGCTAGATATGAATATTCTCAAAAATTTCTTGTGGCTTTTCTTCAATTTTTTTAATAAGCCGTCACTTTTTTTTTGCACAAGATTTTTCTCAACTAAGCCATTCAATCTTTTTCTTTCGGTTTCTTTTTTTTTGTACGGATTTTCTTTTTTTTATACTATTCTATTTTTTATCACGCACAAATTTTTTTGTACGCATATTTTCTTAATTTTTTTTAAACAAACCTCGGCCTTCCTTTTTTCTTCAATCAGGCCCCTCACTTCCTTTTTTTTATTTAACAAACCAGTCCACTTGGGGCTAAAATAAACTCTCACCAAAATAGGGTTCCCCATCGGGAACCCCTCTCTTCCAAGAGAATAGGTGCCGCCGCCTTAGGGTTCCCACGAGGGGAACTCTCCTTCGAAGAGACCCTCCGCCAGAGGGTTGGAGCGCCGCAAGGACAAAGGGGTGCCAACGTGCGGCTGCGGCGCCTTCGCAAGCGCCGCCGACCGTGGCTCATGGCGGTTGACAACCGCCAGGGAGAAAGCGCATTTAGTCGAAGGAAGGCGACGCGAGGAATCGTGCAAAACTGGAGGAGGCCAAAGACCCGCGACGTCGTGCAGGTGGCTGCTTCGCGCGTGGGAGGATGCTTCTGCTGAGATGGATCGGGCCGCTTGGAATCGTGCGGTGAGAATCCGCCTGGAATCGCTTAGAAGGAGTGCCACACAGGAACTGAGGGTGCGTCTAGGCTCGATCTCGCGGAGTAGATGGGTTGCTGGAGGAAATTGCCGTCGATTGGAAGACTCCCAGATTTGGAGCTCGCGCCAACCAGGAGAAGTCGCAGGTGCCACCTGTGCGAATCTTGCGCGAGAAGGCGAGGGCGCACATCCTGGAGCAGGAAGATCTGCCTGGAGCCTGGAGGACTACACTCGGCTCTGGAGGTCGTGTGAGACTGGAGAAGGCATCGCGCGGACTGGAACATTAGGAGCACGCCCAATGAGGCATTGCTTGTGTCGCCGGGGATTTGGAAACCCAACTCCTTTGAGATTAGGGTTCTAAAAGAACCATAGAACTTAAAAAGTAAATCTGCTCTCAGTTCTCGAAAAAAAATTCTAGAAATCAACTGAGAATCGAACCCGCTCTGATACCATGTTAGAAAATAGGAAGCAAAGCATAATCAGAAATAAAGATAAAGAAACTGAAGAACACAATAATTTTTACGTGGAACCCCACTCCCTAAGGAGCAGGATGAAACCACGGGAGAAGGCCTCAAAGGGCCAGGTTATGCATTGTACTTTTCTCAATGGATACAGGAGGTCTGGGGCTCCTTATATAGCCTCCACAGAGCCTCCTAGTCCCACCACTTGTAGATGTAGGACTAAACATATGGATGGGGTGAATTGATCATGGAGAGATCCATTTACCCTCCTACAACTCATATGACGCACAACCAAATACTCCAACACCATCTTCTCACCAAAATGACATAAGGTGGATAACTCAAGGCTAGGCTTTACATGCCCTTGATTTTGGCATCAATGCACCATTGACAAGGCGTGATTCGTGAAGGGGTGCTTCAGGTAACTAATCATTTTCAACCACTTTAGGGGTATAGTTGGGACTGGATCCTAAGGAGGCAAATGGAGTATGGGAGTTAATGAACAATGCTTTAGCCCGATGAAGTGAGGGGGCTTCCACCATGGCGGGCCTTGGAATTGGTGTGTCTCTTTAACATAAGGTATCCCTGAGCGTGGAGGTGGAGTGGGAGGGGAGACCCCTTTAATGACTGACTAAATTTGTCTCGTGGAATGTTAGGGAGGGATGTGGCAGTCTGATAAGCAAGATCTTTTGGCTCGCTTATGGATGCTTTACATGTGGATATGGTCTATTTGTAGGAAATGAACTTGGAGGTATGGGACCCTTTTATGCGGAGGTTGATCTCAAGGGCTAGGTTCGAATTCAAGATAGTTGCTTCTGTAAGGGCTTTTAGTGGTATTTTTGTAGGGTGGAATAGTGATGTTCTAGAACTAGTTGATGCCTTTGAGGCTTGATACTCGATGTTTGTCATGCTAGTTTGTAAGTTGGTCGACATGTGTATTTTCTTCTGTTCAGTTTATGATTCGATGAGCAATTCCAATGGATCAATTTTGGATGAACTACCGTTGGAACAATCGTCAATGTTCAGGAAGGTGTTATGTGGTATTTAGTTGGAGGGGTCACTGCATAGAGAGTATGCGGTATGCGGGCGTGTATGCGAGGAGTATGCGGTTTTATGTGGTTTGGTAATTTTAATATTTAAAATAATAATAAAAAATTAATATTATGTTAATATCCTCAGTCGGGAGAGTATGCAGTGAGTATGCGGTTTTATACGAGAGAGTATACGATTTTATGCGTGAGAGTATGCAGTTATATGCGGGGAGTATTTGGTTTTATGTTATTATGCAGATAATAAAAAAATATTTATTAGAAAAGCGGCTGAGTAGGCAGCCGCATAGGGGGTATACTCGGCCGAGTATGCGGTCAACCCGCAGACATGGCCATTTCACCATACTCGGAGCGATTGGCTACCGAGTACGAGTTTGCGACCGAGTATGCGGTTTAGTCGGCTGCTTTCCTGAACACTGACAATCGTGATTCTTGAACCTTCCATGGATCATTGGCGGTTGCTTCAATGGCACCGTGTTGGCGGTGGGCCGGTCTCGAGATCAGAGTGGCAAGGTATAGGTTACCTAACTTTCCCTAGCTTCTCTAGACTTTGTGAACATCTCATGCCTAAAGATTTTGAATGCGACAAACTTTCGGTACTCTTGCTGGAACTCATTGTCGTGTTTCATCTTTTTAGATTCATTGTCGTTTTTTCTGCAGATCTTTTGGAGGATTTTCCTTGACGTCAGTGCTGTCGCTGTTGCGTCCTATTCTGATCACACTCCTATTTGTTGGGAGTTTAGGCAGGCTTGATGTTCAAACAATGTTTTCGGTTCGAGCGCTCTTGGTTAATGGAGGAGAGTTTTAATAGCATATTGCTCTCTACCGGCATGGTTATCACAACTTTGGATCAATCTTTAGAGATATGGTTGCATGCTCAAGGAGCTACTTCAAATGTTGCTGGCCTTCTGTAAGGAGATCTCAGCTCATTGGGATGAGTTGATGGTTTTGGTTCAAGTTGAGGTGGTCGGTTTGGGCCTTTGGAGGACTCTAGGAGTTTGACAAAGTTGTGAGGTTGTACTATCTCAAGGTGTTTTGGGAGAAGGATAAATATCGAGAAGGGAAGTGGAAGAAAGATCCTACGCAGTTGTTTTTGAGAGATGAGAATTGGACTCTTTCATGCGATGTTAAGTGGCAGATTGCTCTGCAATTTCATCTAATTTATTAAGTTCGGGGACATTCACGTGGAGGGTGAAGGAGATTTTGGGATCGTGTTGTGCCATTTTCGCGAGGTGAGCAGGAGGGTTGCTCTGGCTGTACAAGATGGTTGGGCTGGGACCTACCTCGACTGTTGGAGTCCTAAGTATCAAAGTTGATGTGCCCCTTTAGCAAATATTCATACAACTGTGTCTCATTTGAATGTGGATGGCTTTCCTAAGACAGAAGGCTCTCGACTTTTTCCTTTCGTGATATTAAGAGCTGGTGGAGCTAGATGTGGTGGCAATCATGGGGGAGTTATGGGTGGAGAATCGAGTTTTTGAGAGGTTGGATCGTTCTTCGACATTTCTGTTGCCAAAGAAGGAAATGTCTCGATGTGTGGACCTTCACGATATTCTCTCAAATGCTATCCCATTGTAATGAAGGTCCTCACTAATTGACTCAAAAGGAATCTAGACTCCATTATTGCTGCTTCTAAGACGACTTTCATTTTGGGTAGACACATGATGGATGGTGCTTCTCAGACGGCTTTCATTTTGGGTAGACACATGATGGATGGTGTAGTCATTACCTCAGAAATTATTTGGACTAGAAGCAAAGGAAAACCAATGGCTTCTTTTGGAAAGTTGAGTTTTCCAAATTTTATGACTGTATGAGTTGGGGTTTCACTTGGGCTTTTCTGTCTAGCATGGTTTCTCTGATTAGTGGATTGCTTGGATGGAGAGATGTATGACGACAACATCTTGCTCTATGTATGTGAATAAGCAACAAGAGGGTAGCTTTTCTACTATGGAGGCGAATCAGGAATGCTTGCTAGCCCCGTTGCTCTTTGCCCCGAATATTGAATGAGAACGGGGTGGTCTCCCAAGCTGGGACCCACCTCAGTGTGTATGTATATATATATTATAATAAAAGGTTATGAGTTACATCATATTACATTAGTCATGATGCACACGACACCCTACAATGCTCTATCATTCTCAAAATAAAATCTTTGCCCCCTAAAGATGAGCTCATTTATTGCACCCCAAATGGACCACACCACAACAAAGGGAAACGAGCAATCCTCATGACCAATACCACAGACCGATCTAACATCTCTTTAAAAGGTGTCGCGGTCCCGACTCGCAAGATACACGATGTTGGCCCTGGTCCACACCTATGTTGAGAAAGGACGAGAAAAATAAGTGGTCCGCATCCTCCACAGTCGAACCGCATCTGTCACAAGCAACATCCTTCATGCCCATCAAATTACCCCAATGACCTTTAGTAAGGATCCGCACCGACCTAAACAGCCAAAGGGAGACCTTAATTCGGTTTGGTACCTTACATATCCATATCAAACTCGTGCCCACCCCAATCTCATCCTGCACCATCATCTCGTCCTCGACTAAAGAACGATAAGCTTTCTTCATCGTAAATCTTCCACCTTCCCAAACAAAGTTATCACTGTCTAAGGACGGGCTCTCGCTTTGCAACAACTCTGTATGGAGAGCAAAGAACTCCTCCAACCTCTGATCCGACAATGCCGAAGAGAAAGCTGGAGATCACATCCCATGGTCCCATACTTGCTGCATCGTTACCTCGCTATCGTCCTCCAACCTCAAAAGACGCAGGTACCTGATGAATCTCCATTTCATCACCTTTATTCTATCATTTTGTCCTTAAAAACCCTAGCTAATGCATATAAATAGCACCAATTTATACAAAATAACATTCATCATTTATTGCATTTATTGTGCAAATATTATTTTTTTAATGACAAATTTATAGAATAAAGATAAGAAAAGAAAAAGAATAAAATCTCGAAGATATTTTATGATCCTAAACCCCGAGACCAAGTCAAGAATTGAGTTGGTCGACAAGGAATAAGTAGGGGGAGATAAGGGCCAAAATTACAATAAATTAAATTCTTTTATTCATTAATAATCTATTTTGACACCTATTTTATTCTTTATTGTTAATAGATCAAATAAAGAATTTTTTTACATGAAAGTTGTAGATAATAATGTAAATAAAAAGACAAAATTGAGTTTGTACAAAAATAATACGCCTTGTACATTTTATGCACAAAATAAAAAGCCAAAATGCCAACTTCACATACCCATATCTTTCCAATAAAAACTCTAAATGTATCAAAATCACCTCTAATCGTATATAATTTTTCATAAGCTATTTCATGGATGGTTTCATATTTTTTGGAGTTTAGGTGCGAAAGTTAGGTCTTGGACCCTCATTGTATATTATACCCGAATAAAATATTCAATTTATTCCTTCCTTATTATTTTTATAATTTTCTATTTTTATAATTTTGTAAATATTCTTGATAACTTATACACATATTAAAACCAAAATAAAACCAAAGAGAAAACACAAAAGAAAATAAGTCTATATTAATATATATGCAAAATACCTATGTTAATACCTATAAAAAAATAAAAGGGGATTTTATTCTTTCATTCTTTATTCTCTTATATTTTTATACTACTGAAAATATCATTTATATTTTACTAAAAACATAAAGAGGAATTAAAACCCAAGAAAACACATTGAAATAAAATAATAAAAATAATACATAGATAAAGTACCTGTAAGTATACCTATATAATTTAAGTACCTATTTATTTAAGTGTACAAAAACATCATAAAATATAAGAAAAATATATTTATGTACATAAAAATAAGTTATAAAAATATAAAATAAAATAGACAAAATATAAGTAAATATACCTATAATTATAACACCAAAAAAATAAATAAAAATCATAATAAAATTCTAAATAAAATAATAAATATTTTTTGTTTTATACTAAAAAATTAATAAAATCAATTACTAATTTTAATTAATTAATTTCTAATTAGGTCCGCTATTTTGTCATTTAGCGCCTGACGTAGACCAATGAGGTCGCGTCAAGAGTTGACTGCCAGTCAACTACCCCCTTTAGGCGCTGTGCCTGGCGAAACTATCAAATCCCCGATTTTCATCCTGATTTCCTGCTTGATCTATCGATCAATCGACTTCGCTTCCTTTTGAAAAAAATTATCATTGATCATCATGCATCCACGCCCAGGCCTTTGATTCGTTGTGCATAGCTCATATGCTCGCCGATTCATTAGTTAATATGGGTGCCCCACATTGTTTAAAATAAAAACCCTCGTCTTCAAACGCCTCTTTGGTCACCATTTCGAGTCTAGGAACCGTCGTCATTGGTCTAGCAGGTCTTCTCGTGATAGGAGGAGTCCTCTTGCCGTCGGGTGGAGCTCCAGGAGGACGTAGGTGCACCTACAGTCATCTCGCCGGCGGCCCTGCTCCCTGGCCGACGCTCAGGTATAACAATTGTGTTTTTACGTTTATTTAGCTTAGAAGTAGTCATAGGTTTAATTCTGAGCATTTTATTTCATGATTTTTTAGTTAATTAGGTAGGACCGGTTAAGTTTCTTCGCCGGAGCTCTAGGAGCTCCGACCATGTGTCCGTCGTGACCTATACATGTCTCCGACCTCCATCAGACCCCCCACATCTTCACCTTCGCTTCTTGATCATCTCGCACATCTCACTCGCCCAGATCAACCATTGGTTGATCTGGCTTATCGGCCTCCAACTCCTCCACCACGCCGGAGAGCCGACCGCCTGACTCCTTTCGCCTGCATTCCCCCAGTTTACCGGCCAAGGCATTTTTCCCTTGGCCTTGTTTGCTTTCTGTGCAGGTCGCGCACTTAACGGAGCCCTCTTGGGCTCAAATTCACTCCAGGTTTGACTCCCCAGGTGCCTGGAACTCCATCGACTCGCCAGGGCTCTTCGCTGAGTCTTGGACACCATGAGAGGCACCATCAGACGTGGATCGCCATCAGGAACCTAGAGAGCACCTCAGCGTCGCTGGAGAAGCCTCGGAGCTCAAAGAAACGAGTGGACAAGGAAGAACACGCTCGTGTTCTTCCCTGTTCTTGGAGATATGCTATGCACCGTCCGATGAGGAGGCGGCCCCAGTTTTGATCTCGGTCGTTCGATCATGCAGCACCTCGGCCGTTGATGAACACCCCAGATCTTAACCAGAGCGCTCATCGTCGAAGGGGTATCCGTCGTCCAGCACGCGCCACGTGTTAAGTGACGCTCATCCAGCCGTCCATCCACACGCAGTGTATGGGGTAATCTTCATATCTGACCTTGTACTTTTTGTATTTATTAAATAGTGTTGTAAATAAATTGTTAATTGTAAAATAAATGGGAATTTTGTAGATCGACCCCTGTATATATTGCATATTACATTTGGGTCCTTCCCCAATCCAGTCACGTGTAGTCCCCACGTGATTGGATAAATTGCAATGTATGCCCTGGCATTTTTGTGTATTGTGAAACAGTTTAATAAAATTTGAATTAAGTGTATATTTTTGGGAAAAATTGCATCTGAGCCCTTACTGTTTATTTAATTGCAATTGTGCCTATGCAAGGACAAGTATTTTTATGTATTTCACCTAATTTTTATAAATAGCTAATGTGCTCCTAAAAATATGCAAAAATAGGGCCAAATGCCTTAAGCCATGTATTTTCACGCCCAATATTTACTTTGCATTTTTTGTGCCTCTGTCTATTTATTAAAAACGAAAGGAACCTATTTTTGTACTGTTTAGCTTAGAAAATAATAAAAAAATATAAAACGTGTCTAAAAATTTCCAAAATTATATACAATATATTTTATCATATTTTAATTACAGACCAAAAATCACTAAAAATGGAAAAAGAAAAAGCTTAAAAATTGAAAAATCCCAAAATATTTCATAAAAATCTAAAAAAGCATTAAAATATCCAAAAATATGTTTTTCTATTTTATATTTTTCTTTATTTAAGTATTTATATATTAAAGTTGATTTGAGAAATTGTGGACCTTATTTACTATTTTTATTATTCAAATCAATTTCGGGTAATTATTTAATCTCTTATTTGGGAAAGTTTTGATTTTAAAAATATATAAAAATTAGCAAAAATTCTCGAAAAATTATAATAACATTAGAAATAGATATAAAACACAAAAAACAATTTTTACTTTGAATTTTATTTATATTTATTAATATGTATAAATATATTACTATATATGTATATATAGAATTATATATCCTATATATATGTTTAAAAGAAAAAGTAATATAAAAATATGAAAATACAGAAAAGAAAATATAAAATGATAAAACTAAACACAAAATACAAAAAAATAAAAAAAAATGAAATTTAAAAAAAATTATAAAATCAAAAACCCACAAAAAGATATATGTATATACATGATACATGACTTGGTTGTACATAAATAATCGAAGGCTACCCGTTTTGCTCTCTGTGGTTTCGACCTCTACATGCTTAATAACTAAGCATGTTATTGTAGAGAGAATAAATTTTAACCTCACATTCTTGTTATTCATGACTTTATGTATATTGTGGGTTAATTGCTGATTAACCAAGGACTTTGGATTGGTCAACACACCGACTGTGGGTTCGCCTTGTAAACCGTACGACCCTCTAATTTTCTCCGTGTTTTCAGTACCGCTCCCCCAAAGGCCCATCCCCCGATCAATCATCTAGCCAGAAATGGAACCCCGCCCCATCTCCGAGCACTGGCTGCAGCTTGGTGGAAATCTCTGGAACGACCGCGGTAATCCCCCTCTACGACGAAGTTGTTAAACATGCTGTGCCGACCTCCAGTGATATGGCCACCGTGTAAATCTTTCTCATCAGGCGGCAAATCCAATCCTCTGACTTTCTCCACAACTGAACCACCTATTACGCCATAAAAACCTTATTCATCTCCTCTTCGGAGATGTCACCTTGGCCCAATCCACCATACACGAAGATAGGAACTGTCAAGAGAACATGCTTCACAGCACCAACTTCCCTCCCTCGAGAGCATGGATGCCTTCCACCCTGCCAACCTCGCCTTCAACCTCTCTAGCAAATTCCTCCAGTCCCCAGACTTCGGCTTCCCCGCCAAAAAAGGAAGCCCCAAATACGTAATCGGCAAAGACCTAACTTAGCAACCCACAATCTCCGACACGTTCCGCTGCTCCAATTCCGTGAGGCCGAAAGTGACCACCACCGACTTCTCCCTGTTGGCTCGAAGACTGGATACGTCTCCAAAAATGTCCATAATTTACGACACACGTCGAATCTTGTCATCTTCCACCCCCAGGAATAACACGGTTACATCAACATAATGCAGAATTGGGATGGATATCTCCTCTTTCGAATACTCCAACACCATTCCTCACCCACTCCCAGCCTCATCATCACAACCAGAGCATCTTCCACCACCACCACAAAAAGGAGCGGAGCCAGCATGCAATCCTGTTTAATTCCCCTCTGCAGATGGAAAAAGCCCCCTTCCGGTTTACCATTGACAAGCACAACTTGTGATGCCGTAGTAACGCAACGCCTGATCCACACAACCCATAACTTTTGGGATCCTCTTTTCTTGAGTAAAACCCACAAGAATCTCCAGTCGACACAGTCATACACCTGGGCAAAATCCACCTTCCAGAGCACCCTTTTAGCCCTGCATCTTTTCCAATCCGTGACCAGCTCGGATGCTATAACCAGCTTGTTCACCATAGTTCTCCCATGAACAAATGCCGCCTATTCGGGTGATATGATCTCGTGCAGTACCTCTCTCAGTCGGTTCGCTGGAATTTTAGAGATCAAGAGATATATCACATTTGACATCGTAATAGGCATGTAGTCCTCCACCCTGGTTGGGGTGCCCTTCTTGTGTAGAAAAAGAATGAGCGCCTTGTTCTGATCAAACCCCCTGTTCCCCTCCCGAAACTTCTGTAACACCTCCATCACATCGCTATTAATCATCACCCAAAATTCATGATAGAAACACACCGGGAATCCATCCGGTCCTGGTGCCCCATCCACATTCCTCCACCTTCACAAACCCTTTCACCAAGACCTCCGCATTCGAGTCAGAAATCCGTGAGACCCCTCTCCCTTGCTAGTCCCATCCAGAATGAACCTGCCGTCTACCGAAGGATTGAAAGTGCGATCGCAATGCCAACCCCACTTTCCGGTCTCCCTCTACCACCTCCCCTCCAATGACTGCTGAATGAATCAAATTTCTGCACCTTCTCCCACTCGCCATGGCATGGAAAAACCTCGTGTTTGCATCGTCCTCCCTCAACCATTTTTGCCTGGACCTTTACCTCCAAGCCACTTGCTCATTCTTGTCTTCAATCAGAATCTCCTCCAAATGATTGCCTCTCACCAGCACCTCCTCCGCCGTCAAGGCCCTCTCATCCTCCAGCTTGTCAAGCCTGCACACCTCCTCCTAGGCACTTAACTGCTTGCTTCGTTGACGAGTCACTCTGTTGAACTCCAATAAATTCCTCCTATGAGACGGCCGCTTGCTGACCAGTCTACGTGTTGCCAAACCAATAGGGCTACAATTCTCCTAGAAAGCCACCACAAACTCTCGAAAGCCCTCCTCCAAAAGCCACACCCGCTCGAAGCGGAAGAATGATCGATGCCGCACCTCCTCTCCAGAAGACCAAAGCAAAGGTGTATGATCCGAGTGTGCCATAGGCAAAGCCCAGGTCCTAGCCAAAGGGAACAAATCCAACGCCTCAACAGACATCAAAAACCTATCAATGCAGGACCTGGATCTAGCGTTCCGTCAAGTGTATAGACTCGCCGCCGTGTTGATCACCTACAACCCGCAGTCCTCAACCATACCTAACAACTCCGCCGAACCACTATCTTGTCCCCCACGACTTCAAGGACGATCATCAGGAAGCAATGCCACGTTGAAATCTCTAGCGATGATCCACTCATCATCCGATGCCAAGGACAACTCCCCCACAAGTTGGGCCATGCTGACCCCACTAACTGGGCCATAAACATTCATGATCAACACCCTTCTCTCGTCCACCTTCCTCCGAAATCGCGTCGTGAGAGAAAATCTTCTCTGCAGTTCTTCTAAGTCATCAATATGTGATTCATCACTCTAATTAGTTGAAAATAGAGTTTCGTCCCAAGAAATTAGGTTATTCATTTGTTAATATCATAAAATTAACTTTCATGTACTTGTAATTAATTTGCATAAATTAGCATTCATTTCGGCATTCATATTCATAAGCATATTTTCACTTAATTCATGATAACTCTAATTGACATGATACCAACTTCATTGTGTACATATCACTAACCTTAATCAATGAAATTTTTTTAAAAATACTAACAATATATATTTGAATTAAACCTAAACCCTAATTTCAAGATAAAAAGCCGCAAACGCTGATATCTCTCTCATACATTGTCCAAATATACTCTACTCACTTTCGAATTAATGTACATTAAATTATCTACAACTCAAGACCAAATTCAAAATAATCGGAGTTCATGTGTGGAAATTGGGGTTTGGGACTTAATTGTGCTTTGTACATTTTTGCCGATTTTGGCCTATCATTTCACGTGCATATTTCACTCATTTTAATTATTTTCCTGTTCATTTCTTTATTTTATTCATTGTTTTAACTAATTACATATAAATCAAAATAAAAAATAGAAAAAAGCAATAAAAAAGATAGATACATAAAAAATGCAAAAAATGTATATAATCCACTTCTCAATTTTTTCTGACCTATTTCAAACCCATAAAAATT
The DNA here is from genome assembly GCA_037367405.1 of Ottelia alismoides. Classification (NCBI taxonomy): domain Eukaryota; kingdom Viridiplantae; phylum Streptophyta; class Magnoliopsida; order Alismatales; family Hydrocharitaceae; genus Ottelia; species Ottelia alismoides. Next base: position 271,334 of record JAZKJV010009359.1, read on the forward strand.
CCAGAAAAATGTATTCGAGTTCATTGCATTATTTCACATCATGCTTGATTTTTACGTGCATTATTCATCTATAGAAAATCAAATAAAAATTGCAAAACTAAAAAAGGTATTTTATATACATAAAATATCGCCCAAAAAGATCATATCTTGCACGCATTAGTTCGGTTGCATTTGGGTCCTTCACGAGTATTGAATATTGTCTTTAGATGGATATTTTTCATTTTGAACATTTTTGCATTCGAGTCCATTTGTTATTTTATCTATTTTCTTTGCATTTTCATACCGGGTCAAAGCTTAGTCAATGGTCTTGGTCAACTGTTAAGTCCACGTGTCACATCCTGCCTGGGCTACCTATGACCCTTAGTCAAACGCACCTTAGTCTGGTCAAACCTCCCTTATCCCCTCTCTCTCCCTACGTGCTATGCACGTGGTTGACATCATCCCCTCACGTGCGTAGCACGTGACTCCACCTCGCCTTCCCCTCACATGCGACGCACATGATCGTCCCATACCTCTCGTCCAGTGCGCCTCCTACGCTGCCCCTCTGCTGCACCTCCACCCGACTCCTCTCATCACTACCTTCCCTACTACAACCGTCGATATCTCAGCTACCACTATCTCCAATCTTCACCTGCTCACCCCTCTCCATTCATCTACTCCGGCCATTCCCCATTTGAAAATCCTAATCTAACAACCGGACGACCCCCGTTCAATGACGAGATCCACATGGTCCCTCCCTGTGCTGCTGCGCCTCCAAAGGGTTGTCGCAGAGCTTTGTCGTCCACATCGCGACAAAGGTGAGTACTGGAGTCGAGTTGAGCTCCTCCACTTCTCCGACGAACGCCTTCTACTCTTCCTTCTCCTTCTTCTTCTTCTTCTTCTTTCCATTCTTCTTCTTCTTCTTGTCCTACTGTTTTCTTAATCTCCTGCAATCCATCCCCACCAACAATCATCGCCTCCATCATTGGCCCCCTCCTCGCTACCTGTCTATCTTTCGCAACCTCTCACCACCTCGCTTCGTCCATCTGCTTCGAGGAGCTTCACCACCGACTACCTTCCTCCGAGCAACATCATCAACAAGCGGAACCGTCGACGCGAGGAAGATGAAGACTGGGTCCGAGGCTTACAGGTGCCATATGATCAGGAACATTGCGCATCACGTTCGTTGATTCCTGCCCAGAAGACAACCGTAGGATCAAGCTTTCATCGGACGGCTCCAAAACTTCCAGAGCATGGCACCTAAACTTCGCGCTTCGGGCATCCTCAAAGCGACGTTAATCAGCCACGTGGAGGTTCAGATCGAAACTTAATTCGGTCATGTGCAACACATGCATTTGGAGAATTTTTTCCCGGACCCTAGGAGCTTCGAAGATTCGCATCTAAGATCGATCACGTGCGTATCGCACACATCTATGGGAGAATTACATCTTCACACCTCTGCGCCTAGAGAACTCCATATATAACCCCACATTGGGGTAAATTACTGAGAAGCCCCAACGGCTCAGCTAAATTGCACAATCGTCCTCCGAAGGGCATATTTGAAGAGCATTTTAATTATTTTTTTATATTCTAGTCCCTGAACTTCATTTTATTGTAACTTGAGTATCTGTGGTCAGTTTTGATGTGAACCTTGTGTAATTTTCTATCACTTTGAACGGTTAATAATTCATTCTGACACACTTTTGAGCATTAAATAATTGAAGAATTATTAATTGAAGTTTGAGTACTTATATTCCATTCATTGACTTTATTGTTCAATCATTACATTGATTTGAGGGAATTAATTGGGGATTAATTTGAAATTGCTAGATTAATTAATTCTGAGATTAATTAAGGGAGAGGGGCTAAGTGAATCAGATTGATCGATCTGACTTGCTTTCTTCTTGATTGCTTGAGTACTGCTTGCATTTGCATCTTGTCATTGCATCATTATTGCATCATTTAAAAATCGGTAAATATTGTATTTATTTGTTTCTTATCCTACACATCATATCATTAATTTCCTGAATTAAAATTACTTTGAAAATTCATGCATCATATATCTTATATCAAATAATTGCTTCTTTTAATTAAAAATCCATAAAAAACTGAAAATACAAAAACACCAAAAATATTCATCTCTCTGAAAAACCTAATTTTTGAATTCGACCTTGGGACTTACCCAAGTAAAATAAATAATTTTGATCGCATCGTGACTTGATTCTCTATATCATTTCGCTGTGTAATCATTTTTTACGGTTCCTAGATTGCTCGGCTACAACAACTTTGTCAATAATTAATTATCATTAATTAAAAAGGTAGTCCGGAGCGTTCGCCACCAAGCCAAATTTATTATCATCCTACCCTGTTATCAGACCACCAAACTCCCCCTCAAACCCAATTGCTCTGTAATCTTTCATTATGTTGCCGCCATTATCTCTCCAAGCCCTGTCAAGACCCTGCAAGTTCTCCATGATCATCATCAGACTCACTGCCGCCCTCTTCTTATACCTCCCCAAATCTCTTATGGTCCTTGTGATGATATTCATTTATGAACTGCAGAAGCCGCTTTTGGTGCCACCAAACCGAGACATTTCAACATCTCTTCCTCCAGGGCCACCCTTTCCCTTCTTCTGCCACCTGCTCGGCGCCCTACCAACCTCGGAGCCATTACCTTCCAATCTCCCCAAACTCCGGTAAATATCCATCCCTCGCTGCCTTCCTCACGCCTTCAACCATATACTGAAAAAACTCTGCCCGTAGCACCATCAGTCTACCACCACACCACCTGATGGCCCTCTGACACACCCAAGCCATCCGAACCACCCGCATTAGAAACATGGGCCCACGACGACGCGACCTTCGACTCGAGATCCGCTATCGACACTGGAGACCCATTGTCGATTGCACCACCGTTCGTTGCGGATCTACCTCCGAAACACTGCGCCAAGAAGACTCACCTGACTCCACCAATGGGTTCACATCGGCGAACGGATGCAGGAAGAACCAGTAACTGCGGGACCCGTGAGCTCATCCTCCTATGGTGCTTGATCGATCTCCACCTCCAGAACATGCGCTTCGTCCCCCTTGGAACCCTACAGAAATACCCTAAGATTCCCCTCCGATCGCGCCTCTGGGTTCGTTGACGACCACACATCCATATCTGCTCCCTCCCTCAGAACCTCTAGTGGTTCCGTAGGCTTCCGCCCCATCCAGTCCTCCCGCAAGCCTACTTTCGAGACTGGCAAGGGCCGCTCGCCCTCTTCCGCAAAAAAGCCAGGCCAACCATCTGATCCGCAAAATGGAAGGGGTCCGCGAGAACGGGCGGGTCCGCAATAGTAATCTGATCCCCCTCCCAACCCGCACCCCATGTTCGATGTCGCCTCCCCCCCTCCAGATCTGCGAAAAAAATATCATCTTGCTGACCCGACTCGACAACCTGACCTGAAACCACATCTGCAAAGGACAACTTGTCCAGCATCCCCCTCAACAACACCTCGGGCCCCCCACCATATGCTCTTTTCGAAGACCCTGCCTCCCTTGCCGAAAATGTAACGACATTTCAAACGGCCTAAAAGCTCCTCTTTCCCCTTCTGAAAAACCTTTCCCCGACGCCGCACTGCCATCGCACGATCTATCCGACACCACCTCTCCTCCCGGCTTGATCTCGCAGACCGACACGCGAAAAGAGCCCTCGAAATGCCGCACATCAAACTACATCGGTAGAGGGCGGAAGATCTCCACCCCCGTTGCCACCACTTCAGGAGGCTGACCGGACAAAGGCCATCGGAAATGATACTCTCGATTCGAACCATCGGTGTCATCATCGCTCGCACCGCCTATAAGCTCCTTTCAAGCAGCATAAGGCCCCTGATCCAGACGTGCTTTTCCGCCTTCTGACCTTCCATCGTCCCATCTCTAGCCAACAGAGCCCTCTAATGCATCCATCCTTTAGCCCTGCGAGAGAACTCTAGCAACCTTCTCCCCTCTGCCTTGACGAGGTCCCATGCACAAACCATACCTTCATCGAGTAGGATGACGTCTCCTTCGAAACCGTTGCTTATCACCTTCACGATGTCTTCCATGGCATTCACCAAACAAAAATCTTTTCTTCTACAAACCTCAAATAGAACAACGCCCATCATCGGCCCGGACGATGTGCTGCGCGAAGGAACCACATTCCTTGGATCGTCTCGAGGTCGATCTCGCTAGTACCAGAAGCTATGGTGACCAATCCTCCCACATGCGAAGCATTTGATCGGATCGCGACAGTTAGCCGCTCTATGACCCCATCCACCAAATCTGAGATGCCTTCCCCAGAACGACACCCCCACCCCTTATCCGATCCTGCACATCAATCGGAGAAATCTTCGAGCGTCGACCATGCCCCACCTCCCTCGATCGCCTTCTCGCACTCATAGTCCCGCCAAGCTTGTCCTTTGCGCTGATAGTTGATGCTCTCTTGCACTTGGTTCATCAAGTGATGGAGGTGGCCTTTTGTGCGAGGTTGACAAGTGATGCAGCATGATAGCAACTCTGCGAACATTTATTTTATTTATCTTATTTAGCAATTGTTTTGTCTATTTGTTTTTATTTCATTCCCATGTAAAAGGCTCATTATAAAAGGCCTCTTTTTATATTTTCCCTTTGATTTCTTCTTTCCCTAATTTTAGGGATTTGTTGCTTCATTTGAGGGGGAGTAGCCTCTATAAAGGGCTCCCTTTGTATTAGGTTTTTTTTTTCAAGTTAAGTTGAATTGAGTTTTATTTCCTCACTTATCTCTCTCTCTACCTCTCTCTCTCTCTCCCTCTCTCAATCCCGCGATCTCTCTTCCCCTCCCCGACTCTTTCTCTTCCCCCCCTCCCCCCCGTAACCCTACTCTTTCCCCCCCGCCGCCTCCTGTCTCTTCTCCCCACCGTCGATTCCGCCGCCCCCTCTCCCATCTCGCCTCATCCTCTCCCCCGCACCGCCCTTCGCCGCAATCCTCTCCCTCCCCGCGCGCCGCCGCGCCCTCCGGTACCGACCTCGCCCCTCCCAGCTCTCCTCCCTTGCAAACAAAACGCCGCCTCCACCACCCGATCACCCCCTCCCGACCACGACCAGCCCTTCCCTCCCCCGATTTCCCCTCTCCATTCGATTCCGCCCCCTCCTCTTCTCTAGTTCCCCTCGCCCCTTCCTCTCCACTGTGCGCCGCCATTCTCCCCGCTCACCACCAACGCCGGCCCACCCCACCCGCAGACCTACTCCTGCGCGCCCTTCCACCACGCCCACCTGCCGGATACCCCCTTCTCTTCCCAACCCCCCTGCCCACGCCAGTTACTGCCCCAACCTGCGGCTGCGACGTGCTGGTGACGTGCACAGTTACCGCTGCTGCTGTGACGGCGAGTGTTGCTGCGGGTGCCGCCCTGGCTGTCGTTCCCATCAAGCCAACGAATCGTTGCAACGATCAGATCTGAAGCGCTGCTCCAAACTCCGTGCCGGTTGTGGTATGAGCGACACCTCCACCATTTAAAATCCTCTGCATTATATTAGTTGTGGCCTGTGATATTGTTGATTTGGTTTGGTGAATCGTTGAGACCCCTAGTAGTTGCAATATCGTGATAACTTTCCTAATATTCTTAACTCGTCTATTTGCCCTAACTTTTGTGGATCGAAATCGGTGCTATAACGCAAATAACTTGACTATTTTGTTGCTGATTGTGGCCTGTCGTGCCTCATTTATCTCGTTCGTCGTTTTGTTTTCAATAGTTCCATTGCTTGAATTGTCATTTAGGTTATTGCACACGTAGATTGCATCAATTTGGTATCAGAGCCACAAGATCTTGCACTCACTTGCACTTCATTAATCATTGCATAAAAAAAAACAAATCACCCAAAAAAAATCATCATATTGCACTTGTTGAGTCCCTAGACCTGTGAAAACCGGACCCTTATGGCTCGCCGTCCCGATCCCATGGCGCGGTTGGAAGCCATGATAGCAAACTTGGGTGAGGAAATCCGTCGCACTAACACTCGTCTAGAAAACATAGAGAGGACGGTAGCCAATAACACTCAACAGTTGGAGGTCTTGAATTTTGACAGGATGGATAGGGAGTACAGACGGGAACAGGGTAGAAGGGACACTAGCCGCTCTTCCACGGCAAGTGGGCGACATCATAACCCTCGTAATCCCCGACATCATGAACGTGACGCGATTGTCTTTGGCCCTAGCTCTGAAAGCGATGTTAGCAATGAACCATCCCTACACCTAGAGTCGCCGCCATCTTCAGGTGGCGAGGAGAGTGAGAACCGAATACCTCGTAGGCATCGACCTGAAGAACATAATAGATAGAGAGAGCATGAGTTGCGAGGAAGACCACACAATCAAAATCAAGATCCTAATTGGGACCGGGGAATAAGGATTGACGTTGCCGACTTTGATGGACGACGCGATCCGGACGTCTTCCTTGATTGGATGGATCAGTTAGAACATTTCTTTATTTGGAAGGAACTGCCGAGCGAACGGAGAGTACAGTTTACCACGTTAAAGCTGAAAGGATTTGCCTTACTTTGGTGGAAACATCTACAGGAGGAACGCCATCGTCAGGGAAAAGAACGCATTCATTCTTGGACACGGATGCAACAGAAACTTCGGGATAAGTTTCTTCCGGAGGAGTATCGACAGAACTTGTACAATCGCCTACAAAACCTCCGTCAGGGAACACGCACTCTTCGGGACTACACGGAAGAGTTCCAAGTTCTGATAGCTCGGAACAACTTGAAAGAAAGCAATTCCCAACTGGTGGCCCGATACACACATGGATTACGAACCAACATCCAAGATGAATTGTACATGTGTGACTGTCGAACAGTAGACGCTGCCCATGATAGAGCTGAAAGGGCTGAAGCGAAATTATCCAGGAACCTCACACGGCACACGGCGATCACCACTACCTCTGCTACCACACCCTCTGCACCAATCATCTCCACCGGACAAACTAAGGTGGGCGCACAGTCAGGCATCAAATCGGGGAACCCTATATCCCGCACTACGACTGGAAACACAAGTTCACAACCCCGACCAGTTTATGCTGGGTCAGGAATTCTCGGGGCTCGTCCTACAGTAGGACCCGATACTTGTTTCAGATGCCTTCAGAAAGGGCACCGCGCAGCAGAATGCCCAAACCCTAAAGTTAAACCCGCCCACTTATGCACCGTCGACGACCCTGAATACCCCGACCCTGACCAACAGGAATTCCCTGAAGATGATCCGACCACGTTGACTGCTGACACCATGGGAGCCGATGACTATGAACCTCTAGGAGTGGAGGGAGACGAATCCGGTCCGTTCCTAGTAATCGAACACGACAACTTTATCGCCCCCGACAGCGCACCCACAAGCATTCTGCTCACCCCCGCTGTCCACGAGGCTGATAGCTGGCTACGACGCAGCATCTTTCGAACCACCTGCACCTCCGGAGGACGACGCTGTTCACTGATCATTGACGGAGGAAGCGTTGAGAACTTCGTTTCACAAGAAATGGTAGATAAGTTGAGTCTGCCAACACAACCACTCGAGAAACCGTACAGCGTGGCATGGTTTCGAGGTGGTACCCAAATCCCGATCCACCGTCAAAGCCTCGTTAGCTTCTCCATTGGTCCTTCATATAAGGACGAGGTGTGGTGCCATGTAGCCCCTATGGATGTATGTCACATACTTCTAGGGAGACCGTGGCAATTCGATCGGGACACTGAACACCGAGGAAAACTGAACACTTATACCTTTCTCATAGACAAAGTTCGGGTAACCCTCAAACCACAACGTGAAGCCCTTAGCCCCCGCCAAGTGGCTACCCTTCGAGCCACGACCGCCTAAACTAGTATTAAGGCTACACCTTCAAAGACTGTGACCTCGGGCTCCGTATTGTTGATGGAAGCCCAAACGTTCCAACGTGAAATTCAAGAGAGCTTTACCATCTATGCGTTAGTGGGACGTGAAGTGGACAACCAAGAGACCACTACACCTGAGGTCCCGCCTGAGATTAAGCCCATAATCCGAGAGTTCGCTGACATCCTGCCTGAAGAATTGCCCGAAGGACTGCCCCCGTTGCGAGACATTCAACATCACATTGATCTAGTCCCTGGAGCCAGCCTGCCTCACTTACCCCATTACCGAATGAGCCTAAGCGAGCATGAAGAGATGAATCGGCAGGTTACCGATCTGTTGCGACGTGGATATGTTCGAGAGAGTATGAGCCCCGTGGCGGTTCCTGCTCTGCTCACCCCGAAGAAAGATGGCACATGGAGAATGTGCGTGGACAGTCGTGCTATCAACAAGATAACGATCAAATATCGTTTTCCTATTCCACGCATTGACGACATGCTCGATATGTTATCAGGTGCCAAATTGTTCTCCAAAATGGATCTCCGCAGCGGCTACCATCAGATTCGCCTCCGACCCGGAGACGAGTGGAAAACTGCTTTTAAAACCAAAGAAGGCCTGTACGAATGGATGGTCATGCCATTCGGCTTGTCTAATGCCCCAAGCACCTTCATGCGAACAATGAATCATGTTTTGCGACCCTTTATTGGCAAGTTTGTGGTCGTGTACTTCGATGATATCCTGATCTACAGTTTGACCAAAGAAGACCATTTATCTCACTTGCGACAAGTCCTGGAAACCCTGAGAGACCAAAAACTGTACGTCCACCTCAAGAAATGCTCCTTCATGTCTGACACAGTCCTCTTCCTAGGATACATTGTCACTGCGGATGGACTTCAAGTTGACCCCTCAAAGATTCAGGCCATTCAGAACTAGCCCATACCCAGAACCCTCACCGAAATTCGCAGCTTTCTAGGGTTAGCTTCTTTCTACCGACGTTTCATTCGGAACTTCAGCACTTGTGCGGCACCGTTGGTAGAATGCACACGGAAAGGCGCACCCGCCTGGACTCGTGAAGCAGAAACAAGCTTTCAAAATCTGAAACATCAATTGACGCATGCTCCTGTTTTGGCACTCCCCGATTTCACCAAAATTTTCGTGGTCGATTGCGACGCCTCACATGTCGGGATTGGCGCTGTCCTAAGCCAAGAAGGACGACCTGTCGCCTTCTACAGCGAGAAATTGAACGATGCCAGATCACGATACTCCACTTATGATGTTGAATTTTATGCCGTGGTCCAAGCTCTCAAGCATTGGAGACATTACCTGATCCAGCGTGAATTTATCCTTAACTCTGATCATGAAGCCCTGAGATATTTGAACTCCCAGAAAACCCTTAACAAGCGTCATGCCAAATGGGTTAATTTCCTCCAAGAATACACCTTCCACCTCAAACACAAAGCTGGAACCCTGAACCGTGTGGCCGACGTGTTGAGCCGGCGAGCACATGCCCTGACCACAATGACCGTCAGCACGACAGGATTTGAAACTCTCAAGGACCTCTATCCTACTGACCCTGACTTCGGTCAAATTCATGCCGACTGTGTTGGTACTGGGCAGGACCCAACAGCCACTTTTGTTCTTCATGAGGGTTTCCTATTCAAAGGCCACCAACTGTGCATTCCTGCCACGTCCCTTCGTGAGAGCTTAATTGCAGAACTACACAACGGAGGTTTAGCTGGACACTTTGGAAGGGACAAAACCTTGACCCTTCTCCAAGAGCACTTTTATTGGCCGCAGTTGCGAAAGGATGTAACAAAATTCGTACAGAAATGTCAAACATGTCAAAGATTTAAAGGCCACCGGCAGAACACTGGACTGTACACACCTCTGCCCATTCCTCTGCGACCCTGGGAGGATATCACCATGGATTTTGTGCTAGGGTTACCCCTCACTGTGCGAAAGGTTGATTCTATTTTTGTGGTTGTGGATCGATTTTCTAAAATGGCACATTTCATTGCATGTAGGAAAACCTCTGATGCATCTCATGTCGCTGATTTGTTTTTTCGAGATGTCGTCCGTTTGCATGGTGTCCCTCGTTCTTTTACCTCGGATCGTGATACTCGGTTTTTGAGTCACTTTTGGCGCACGCTTTGGTCCCGTCTTGGTACTCGTCTGCAATATAGCACCGCTTATCATCCACAAACAGATGGGCAAACGGAAGTAGTTAACAGATCATTAGGAAATTTGTTGCGATGTCTTGCAGGGGACTCTCCGTCCAAATGGGATCTAATTCTTCCCCAAGCTGAATTCGCATATAACAGTTCCACCAATAGGTCCACCGGAAAATCCCCTTTTGAGAGTGTGTACGGCTTTCCACTTACTCAATTTCTTGACCTAAAACCCACAACCGTGCAAGGGAGAAGTAGTGCAGCTGCTGAGGATCTGGTCGAACACCTAACCCACATCCATACTGAAATCCGAGCCAAACTCCAATCCATGAACCAGAAATACCAGACCCAAGCCAACCTACACCGAAGAGAGAGCGAGTTCAGAGTTGGAGAGTTAGTGATGGTACACCTGAAAAAAGAGAGATTCCCTTTGAGAGTCCACCAAAAATTGAGCGAACGAAAGATTGGTCCATTCCGAGTCCTCAAGAAGATTGGGCCCAATGCTTATTTACTCGACCTGCCGCCAGACGTCCAGACATCGCCAGTATTCAACGTATCAGATCTCTTCTTATATCATGGAGATGAACAGACGGATGCCACTACTCCAACAGTTTCTGATGATGATTTGCGCCACCCGCCAGCCGCAACCGATGCCGATCAGATTGAAGATATTGCAGATATCCGAGATATGACGACTAGACGTGGTCTCTTCCGACGATATCTAGTCAAATGGAAGGGACAACCTCTTACCGATTGCACCTGGATCGACGAAGACGAACTCCAACAACTCCGCCCTGATATACTTCAGAACTTCCACGATGCCATCTCGACGGAGCGAGATTCTTTTCAGCAAGGGGGAGTTGATGCAGCATGATAGCAACTCTGCGAACATTTATTTTATTTATTTTATTTAGCAATCGTTTTGTCTATTTGTTTTTATTTCATTCCCATGTAAAAGGCTCATTATAAAAGGTCTCTTTTTATATTTTCCCTTTGATTTCTTCTTTCCCTAATTTTAGGGATTTGTTGCTTCATTTGAGGGGGAGTAGCCTCTATAAAGGGCTCCCTTTGTATTAGGTTTTTTTTTTCAAGTTAAGTTGAATTGAGTTTTATTTCCTCACTTATCTCTCTCTCTACCTCTCTCTCTCTCTCCCTCTCTCAATCCCGCGATCTCTCTTCCCCTCCCCGACTCTTTCTCTCCCCCCCCGTAACCCTACTCTTTCCCCCCCGCCGCCTCCTGTCTCTTCTCCCCACCGTCGATTCCGCCGCCCCCTCTCCCATCTCGCCTCATCCTCTCCCCCGCACCGCCCTTCGCCGCAATCCTCTCCCTCCCCGCGCGCCGCCGCGCCCTCCAGTACCGACCTCGCCCCTCCCAGCTCTCCTCCCTCGCAAACAAAACGCCGCCGCCACCACCCGATCACCCCCTCCCGACCACGACCAGCCCTTCCCTCCCCCGATTTCCCCTCTCCATTCGATTCCGCCCCCTCCTCTTCTCTAGTTCCCCTCGCCCCTTCCTCTCCACTGTGCGCCGCCATTCTCCCCGCTCACCACCAACGCCGGCCCACCCCACCCGCAGACCTACTCCTGCGCGCCCTTCCACCACGCCCACCTGCCGGATACCCCCTTCTCTTCCCAACCCCCCTGCCCACGCCAGTTACTGCCCCAACCTGCGGCTGCGACGTGCTGGTGACGTGCACAGTTACCGCTGCTGCTGTGACGGCGAGTGTTGCTGCGGGTGCCGCCCTGGCTGCCGTTCCCATCAAGCCAACGAATCGTTGCAACGATCAGATCTGAAGCGCTGCTCCAAACTCCGTGCCGGTTGTGGTATGAGCGACACCTCCACCATTTAAAATCCTCTGCATTATATTAGTTGTGGCCTGTGATATTGTTGATTTGGTTTGGTGAATCGTTGAGACCCCTAGTAGTTGCAATATCGTGATAACTTTCCTAATATTCTTAACTCGTCTATTTGCCCTAACTTTTGTGGATCGAAATCGGTGCTATAACGCAAATAACTTGACTATTTTGTTGCTGATTGTGGCCTGTCGTGCCTCATTTATCTCGTTCGTCGTTTTGTTTTCAATAGTTCCATTGCTTGAATTGTCATTTAGGTTATTGCACACGTAGATTGCATCAATTTGGTATGAGTTTCCTTAGTTTGGAGACGATGAACATGGATCTTCTTGTTAAATGAGCTTCTTGCATTTGGGGTAGTGGTTCAGAACTGTTTTGTTCTTTATTCCGAAAGGTTAACAGGCCCTTAGGGTTTTGACTGGCCTCTCCTAACTATCTTGGTTGAGGCGTGCACCTTTGAGCTTTTGGAGGGGTATGCTCCATCCTCCCTCAGATCCCCTCGCTAAGGCTTGTGATGGAGGATTGCCATGCATTTTATTTTTGGCTAGGTTCATATTGGAATTTTTATTTTGAGGGAAAATTGTATGTGAAAAGTGAAGAATGAGATAAGGAGCACACTTAGCCGTGTGATGGGGATGAAGAATGGATGGAATGAAGGGTTTAAGAGGTTTTTAAGGGGGGATTATTGGTTAGGTGAAGCTATGCTAAAAGGGTGAATTATACCAAGCTGCCTGAAGGAGAAGAAAAAAGGATGGAATGATTGGAGTGAAGGGCTTAAAAGGAGAAAAACTCCTCTAAAAAAGAAGAGAGAATTCAGACGTGAGGAGAGATACCAAATTTTGAGGTTATCAAAATTCATATAATTCGGTTATGCTTCTGATATTACACATGATGGTAGTCTTATATAGAGAGTCACTACCATTTAAAAGACCCCTTTTTACAAAAGACAACTCTTCCCTATAAACATTTAAGAAGATTTATCATTTGGATTAACAAACATAAATATATAAATGCAAAACAGATAAAAAAAACTAATTAACTAATGAAAATGAGACTGCAATAATTCTTTTGGTTGCTATAATCATTAAGTAAATATAAGAAGTATTTGGTAGCAAAGGAAGTTGTTAGATATACTTTTTAAATTTCAATATCATTTTGAACAAACAACCTTCGAGATTAAGTCCTTTGAGAGTGCAACAATTTCCTTTGAGAGTGCAACAACAACAAAGGCTTTTCCCATAATTAAGTAGTTTACCTCCATTCAGATCTATTTTGGGTCATTCTCAGAATTAAATCCAAATAACTAAGATCTCTTCGGATAGTCTCATTGCAACACTACTTGGGCCTTCCTCACCTTTTTTTAACTGGCTCAACATGCCAAATCTCACATCTTCTAACTGGTGCATCAACTGACCTCATTTGCAAATGGTCAAACCATTTTAAGTGGTTTTCTCTCATCTTATCCTCTATTGGAGCTATACCAACTTACAATGTGATCGTTTCATTCCGAATCCGATCTTTTCCTTTATGACCACGAATCAGAGCTTCATTTCTGCCGGTGTCATTCTCTGCACATGTCTATAGTTCACATGCCAACATTCTGATCCATAGAGAATAGTAGGTCTCACGACTGCTTTGTAATACTTTTCTTTCACTTTCAAGTGGATTTTCTTATCACAAAGAACAATAGAACCTCCCCTCCACCGTAGCTAACACACATTTATTTTATGAGTAACGTCTCCTTCAATTTCCCCATCCTTTGCAAAATAGATCCCAAGTATCTAAAGAATCTTTCTTCTAAATGGTATCGTATCCTATCTTTACCTCGAGTCCTTCACTGTTGTTTCCATCAAATGTGTACTTCATATATTCATTCTTATCCCTGCTGATACGAAATCCTTTAGGGTGCGCTTGGTTGAGGGTTACTCCCCTCTTTGGGGGGTTACCCTCTAAATCCCAAATCCTTAACCCCCTTGTTGGGCCCACCAAAGTCAACTCTCTCTTATTTACAAGGAAGGCCGTATCGATATCGATATCGTTTCGGTCCGCCCAGAAATGGATATGTCGGGATATATCGCTGATATATCAATGATATCGGTGGAAATGCCTGAAATGGCTCAAAAAGACCATTTTTTGTCGTTTTTTCAGAAATTAAGATCATCCAAGATATTAAAACAACAAATAACTTACAAATACACACTTATGTCACACATATCGGTCATTTATAGCCCATATATCGCACATATCATTGTTAATGTTTATTCCTAACCTATAGATATTGGAAATGGATTCAATTCAAGTTCTTATAACATTAAATAACTTACAAATATACACTTAGATGACATATATGGATCATTTGTGAAGATTATGATCCTTATTGCACATATCGGTCATATCGAACATATCGTTGGTACTGTTAGTTGTTGACCTATATATATTGAAAATGGAGTTCATCCAAGTTCTTAGATCACTAAATAACTTACAAATATACTCTTAGATCACACATATCGATCATCTATGAAGCTTATATCACATATATCGAACATTTCGAACATATCGATATTAATGTTGATTCTTGACTTATAAATATTTTTTTGAAGAATTGACTTATAGATATTAGAAATGGATTTCATTCAAGTCTTACAACATGAAATAACTTGCAAATATACTTCAAGTTGAAGAACCATTGTATGCACCCTCATGTAGTTAGATAAGTGGTGGAATCAGTCTCACATGAATAATAGCATTGATTTATAGAGATATCGCGAAATATCGACGATATCGATCGATATCTAGGATTTTTTATACAGAATCCAGTCTTTTTTGATCGATATGAGCCGATATGGAGATATATCGTCGATATATTGGCAATATATCGCCGATATCCCCGTAAAAGGATATACTGGTTGGTTTCGATACCCCTACCCTGTCGAAATCGATATATCGACGATATATCGTCGATACGGCCTTCTATGCTTATTAATACATCAAACAACTCATTTCTCTTTCATCAATTTCAAAAAAATATAGTATACATCTTATCATCTAAAGATTATAAAATACTCAACTTCTACTCACTTTTCCAAATTCCAATACAATCAACTCACAACAACTACTTACTTTTCCAAACTTCTATGCAATCACATCACAACAAACCCTCTTAACCCCAAATCCTCTATCCAAACCCTCTAACCCTCTATCCAAACACAACCTTTGTCTCTAAGGTATGTCTCCAAACCTCCAGCTTCTCATTTACTCCATCTCATGTCTCGTCAAACAACACAATATCATCAACGAATAACATACATCAAGGTATCTCATTGTAAATGTGACTAGTAAACTCGTCCATAATCAAAGTAAAAACGAATGGACTCAAATCTGAACATTATGCGAACCGATGCTGATGTTAAAATAGTAAGTCTTCCCATACTGGATTCTTACACAAGAAGAAACCCCATCATACATATCCTTTATAAGTTAATGTATATGTTAGAGTAAAACTCTTAGATGTTATTCCACATAGCCCTAGGGTCTCTTATATAAAGAGAAAACCCTTGGGTAAATTTCATAGATAGACCTAAGGAAAATTAGAAATACGAAAAGATACATCACGACATAACATAAACCTCTACACTCCCCCTCAAGATGGAGCATAGATATCTATCATGCTCAGCTTGGAAGAACATTTCTGGAAAGGTCCTCTGAGCAACGGCTTGGTAAATATATCAGTAGTCTGGTCCTCAGAATTGACGTGTGACGTGGAGTTAAAGCCCTTCTGAATCATGTCTCTAGTGTAATGGTAATCTACCTCGATATGCTTCGTCCTTTCGTGAAACGCTGGATTATTGGCAATGAACAACGCTGCTTGATTGTCACACTGAAGCTGCATGGGTAAAGAGACATTCACATTCAAGTCTTCCAAGACTGCTCGAACCGACATCATTTCTGTGCTTGCTTGTGCCATGGCCCTATATTCAGATTCAGCACTCGATCTTGCCACAACAGTTTGTTTCTTGCTTTTCCAAGAAACCAGAGAGCTTCCTATAAAGATAGCAAAACCTGAAGTAGACTTACGATCCTTTGGGCACCCTGCATAGTCTGCGTCTGCACAAGCGGAAATGGACAAATCCGTGTCCTTTCTGAATAGCAAACCTGAGCCTGGAGAAGATTTTAGATATCTCAGTATCATGTATGGTGCTTACATATGGACTTGCCTAGGCTGCTCCATAAACTGACTTACACGGCTTACAACAAAAGCAATATCAGGTCTAGTTATGGTGATGTACAGAAGCTTACCCGCCATCTCTCTGTATCTTCTTTTGTCCACCTCTTCAGTATCATTGTCATACAATTTCATACTTGGGTCCATGGGGGTGCTCGATGGTCTGCACCCAATCATTCATGTTTCAACAAGCAAGTATGTAACATACTTCCTTTGGGTCATCACCATCCCTTATGCATTTCTTGCAAATTCTATCCCCAGAAAGTATCGTATGGTACCCAGATCCTTCGTAACAAACTAACTGCCCAAGAGGGCTTTAGTCATCTCGACTCCCTGAGCATCATCTCCTGTAACCAGAATATCAATAACATATATCATGACAACAACTGTACCTCTGAGAGTCTTCTGAATAAACAACGAATGGTCCGCATTTGATCTCTTGAATCCCTGTCGTTCGATTAGCTGGATAGCTTTTTGAACCATGCCCTTGGACTCTGTTTAAGGCCATAAATCGCCTTATGTAGTCTACACACCATGTGAGTCTCCCCCTCAGCAGTAAAACCTGGTGGTTGCTGCATGTAGACTTCCTCCTATAGGTCTCCATACATAAACACATTCTTGACATCAAGCTGAAAAATGAGCCATTCGCGTACCACAGCTACGGATAAGAGGATGCGAAGCGTCGAATGGCGAGCCACCGGTGAAAAAGTGTCCAAGTAGTCAACACCATATGTTTGGGTAAATCTGCATGCAACAAGTCTTGCCTTATATCGATTAAGATGACCATCTGCATGATATTTAACAGTGAACACCCATTTGCAACTAACTACAGACGCACCTGATGGAATAGGAACAAGGGTCCAAGTCCCTCTAGACTGTAAAGCACGCATCTCTTCCTCCATAGCCAACCTCTAGCACTCATTCTTCATGGCCTCCTGATAAGTCCGTGGAATCTGCACTGAAAAAACAACTGCTGCAAACCTCTTGAAATCACCAGTAAGACGATGAAAGGACACCTGCGACACAAGAGGATAAGACACACATTTCCTCTTCGGCCTTCCTGCAATGGTACGTTATCTAACCCATCATTAGTAGCCGTATCGGAGCATACCTGAGGCGTGGTGGATTGTTGACTTGTAGCTTGAGCAGGCCCTGACCATCGTGTGTAGAACTTAGGGAATGGTGGAATGGGGTAAGATTGAGGTATTGGTGGTGGTGGTGGAGGTGGCGTGGTTGAGACAGGTTGACCCGTATTTGGTGGTGGAGGAACATAGACATGATTATCTGAAGGTGTGGAGGAAGATACCTATCTATCACCTGCAGGGGAGAAGTACATAGCAGGCTCAAAAAATGTAACATCTGCACTGACATAGTACTTGTCATGGATTGGATCATAACATCGATAGCCCTTTTGTGTCCTCGAATAACCTACAAAGACACACTTGACAGCTCTAGGAGAGAGCTTGTCAAGTCCCGGAGACAAACGGTGAACAAAGGCAACTGAAACAAATACACGAGGAGTAAGTGAAAATAAGTCCTTATCCGGGAAAAGAACAGAAATTGGAGTTTTCTCCCCAAGAACCGAAGAAGGCATGCGATTGACCAGATAGCATGCTGTAAGTATAGCATCTCCCCAAAAAAGTCAACGACGCACAACTCTGAATAAGTAATGCTCGCGCAATATCAAGAAAGTGACGATGTTTCCTTTCGGCAACTCCATTTTGTTGTGATGTGTAGGCGCAAGAGGTTTGGTGAATAATGCCTTTAGATGAAAGGAAGTGAGAGAGAGAACGAGTACAGAACTCCAACACATTATCTGTGCGGACATATTTAACACTAGATGAAAAAACATTCTGCACTTCATTGATGAGATTCTTGATAACATTCCCTGCTTCAGATTTATTCTTAAGTAGAAAAGTCCAAGAGACATGAGAAAAATCATAAACCACAACCAGATAAAACCTGTGTCCCTGATGGCCAGGGACACGACTAGGACCCCAAATATCTATATGAAATAACTCAAACGGGGAGCTACTGCTCCGACTCTGACGACTTGGGAAGCTAGAACGATGGTGCTTCCCTAACTGACAAGCTTCACAACGAAATGATGAAGTGGAAGAGATCTGAGGCAGGAGATGACGCATTTTCTGAAGTGGAAGGTGCCCAAACCGAATATGCCACGTACACGGTGAGACCGATCCTTGTGAGTGAAGAGAGACGCCAGCAAAGGAATTCCGGACCAGACGATATAAGCCATTATGCTCAGAGCCATAACCAATCACCTTGCCCGTTAGTATGTCCTGAAAAATGAGAGATGATGGGTCAAATATAGCACGATAATGCAGGTCTTTTGTAATCTGACTAATGGACAATAAATTCATGGAAAATTCAGGTGCATGTAGAACATTCTGTAGGTGCATGGAGGGTGTCAAAGAGATCTCCCCCTGTCCAACAATAGGGGAATGAGTGCCATCAGCTATAAGCACAGAGCAACCTGAAGAGATATCCCTGTAGGACTCAAGTTTGTCTCTGTCACGGCTCAGATGATGGGTGGCTCCAGAATCGATAATCCAACCAGATAGATCATGTAACGGAGGACCAACAATAGTACTACCCGAGGTACTGGCAGTAGCAGAGGTACTGGCTGATACCGATGCGGCAACATCTGAGGTACTCGCAGCATCCGATGATGACTGTGGCATAATGTCTCGAAGTCTCGCCACAAGCTCCTCGAACCTGTGATCTGGAGTAGATGCTGAAGAAGGCTGAACATGGTCAGCTACACGTGTCGAAGGTGGAAACCCATGCTTAGAATAGCATGTGTCCTCTGAGTGACCAGTGCGATGACAATACGAGCACGTCCTTGTAATACGATCTCCACGGCCACGTGGACCACTGCCACGAAAAGACGACGAACCACCTCTCCCACGCGATACTGCCATCGCCGAAGGAGGTGGAGTAGATGTGCTGGAAGAAACAAGGATACGACTGAGCCTCCTGTAGACTTCCTCCATAGGAGGAATAGTGGCATCAACAAGGATCTGGGAGCGGGCAGCCTCGTACTCAGGATCGAGAGCGACAAGTAGAACTCCCACCATTGTAGCATTGCGGGAAGTCTTCTGTTGTTCTGGTGTGGCTGTGAGCGGGATGGTACTGTATAACTTCTCGAACATCCCTCGCAGTGACTTGTATAGAGAATGAAGTGGCCGTCCATTCTGTTTCATCGTGAAAATATCATGCTGCAGCTGCAGCATCTTAGTCTCGTTCCGCACCTGAGAATATGTAGTGGCAAGAATATCCCACATCGCCTTGGCTATGGGCTGATGGAGGACGTCATTTGCAATCTCCATCGAAAGCGTCCCTGATAGCCATACCTTGGCATACGCATCGTCAGCCTCCCAGGAGGCATATATCCCCGTCTTCTCTGTCGGTTCATCTTCGGTAAGAATGTATTTCTTACCACTTGACTTCATCAAACTCATGAACTACATCGACCACAGCTCATAGTTTGTCCCGTCCATTTTGACGATTGGCGCCGAACCCTTAAAGACACCTATGGAGGGCATATCAACCTTTTGTTCTGACATATCGCCGGAGAAGAAGACATGGGATGATAGACACAAGAACTGGTGTCTACAAAGACTCGATTGGATTCAAGTGCATATGTAGATTCTATGCACTTGAACCCATGTTGAAATCGGCGCCGAGCGGAGAAGGAGAAGCCCGGAGAGGGTCTTCGTCGACGGCTGGAGAGCCCGCGAGCACGGACGGGTAACGGCGGCGGGTGAGGGTGGCGGGGGCCTTGCCGGCGGGTGAGGGTGGCGGGGAAGAGCGGGCGGCGGCGGGAGGCGGGGGGAGGGGCCTCGGCGACGAGGGTGGGCAGCGGCCGAAAGAGAGGAGGGGCGGCGGCGACGGCGGGAGAGGGGGGGGGCGGGTGGAGAGAAAACCCTAGATTAGGGTTTTGGCTCTTATACCATGTTAGAATAAAACTCTTAGATGTTATTCCACATAGCCCTAGGGTCTCTTATATAGAGAGAAAACCCTTGGGTAAATTACATAGATAGACCTGAGGAAAATAAGAAATACGAAAAGATACATCACGACATAACGTAAACCTCTATAGTATAGGACAAGTACTTTTCTCTTCTCCAAAACTTCTACAATATCTCCCGTGGGATCGAATCATGCCGTAAAATTTCTTTCTACTTTTTCTCATATAAAAATTTATGGAATTACTAATGAAATTCATTAAAGTTCTTTAATAAAGCATCGGCTTGGGGGGGGGGGTAACAAACTAGTGGAGATGATGGAACACTATGAGGTGTGACCAACATCTTGGGTGGAGATTTTGGTGGTGGTTAGGGTTTCCTGTTAACTAGGTCGAGGAGAAAAGTATTGAGATCATGGTTAGAACCTAATGGAGGATAGTCGAGGCAGAGGTGCGTGGTTGAAGGTATAGAGATTGGACGTTGGATGGTGGTGACAAGGTGAGATGACTTGCAGAGGTGGATATAAGATTTTATTGAATAAGAGGTGGTTGTTGACAATCAATACATGTCTGACCTTATAAAGAATATGTGTGATGGGCCTTAATCTTGTGCAATGATTTAGTCTGGAAAGATCGACTATTTTGACATTATCATTGGTTTACATCAAGGTTCAGCTTTAAGTCTATTCTTTTTTACTTTGATTAAGGATGAGTTGACTAGTCACTATCAGGATGATGTACCTTGATGTATGTTATTTAGCGATGATACTATATTAGTTGATGAGTCTAGAGATGAACTAAATAAAAAGCTTGAGGCTTGGAGACATGCCCTAGAGACTAAAAGATTTTGTATAAGTAGGACTAAGACATAATATATGGAGTGCATATCTGATGGAAGCATTGATGAAGGGATCAAGGTGAAGATTGGAGGAGATAATATTTAGAAGAATGATTCTTTTAGATACTTTGGATCTATTTTGCAATGTGATGGGTAAATTGATGGAGATGTTACTCATAGAATAAATATAAGTTGGTTAAAGTGGAGAGGAGCCTCTTCTGTTCTATATGATAAGAGAATTCCTTTGAAATCAAAGGAAAATATTACAAAGCAGTCGTGAGACTTGTTATGCTCTATGGATATGATGTTGGCATGTGAACCATAGACGCGTGCAAAGAATGACGGTAGCAGAAATGAAAATGCTACGATGGATGTGTGATTATACGCATAAAGATTAGATTCGGAATAATGTAATCAGAAGGAAAGTTGGAGTAGCTCCAATGGAGGATAAGATGAGAGTGAACTGCTTAAGGTGGTTCGGTCATTCTGCAAATCGGATTGGGTGATGCACCTGCTAGATGATGCAAGATTTGGGATGTTGATCCTGCTAAAAGAGGGTTCATAAGGCCTAAGAAGTGTTTGAAGGAGACTATTAGAAGGGATCTTAGTTATTTGGATCTAAGCTTGAAACTGAAACAAAATAGATTCGAATAGAGGGAAAGAATCCATGTAGCCGGACAAGTCTTTGCTGTTGTCGTTGAAGAGTTGGTTATTTAGTTGGTGTGATCGATGGTGATTCATGAAAAAGAGTCTGGGGCTTGGGACTTTGGGAGTGGAAGTGGTGCTAGTAGTTAGATGGTGGTAAGTTGGTGGATCAAGCTTTCTTGATATAGTACAAGTTTTAAGAATTATCCTTCATTAAATAGATAGCAGGTTGGTGGAAAGGGTGAGACGAAGTGTCATATTGTGGGAGCAACATGAAAACCTGACTATGAGAGCAGATAATGCAGATTGGAATGTCAAATGGGAGATATTATATGTCAAAAGTGAAGAAACAGTGTGAGTTGGAAGGATAGCACACTAACACGAGGCAGATGAAGAAACGAGAGAGTGTAAGACTTAAGATGATTTTAGGAGGAGATTAGGAAGATGTCCTTGGTATGATTATCGACTTCGGTCAGGGAATCTCGACTTTAACTGGTTAAATTGCTTGTTCGTCTTTTTTCCCCTAAGAAAGATATGGCACTCAAGGTGGATAACTTTAACCATGTTGCGTTATCAAATGCCATCTGTCTGATTGTTGCAGATATATTGGCTAATTGACTACAAAGAGTTCTTGGAACTATCATTTCTCTGACCCAATCAACTTTTCTTCTAGGTATGAAGTTGATGGTTGTTGTGTTAATGGCCACGTAGATTATTTCTGATTGGAAAAGGAGTAGGGTCAAGCGGTTGCTTTGAAAGGTTGATTTCTTTATCGCCTTATGATTGTGTAGACTAACATTTTATCTGGACTTCTTTGTTTCCTACTGGGGATTTTGATTACTTGGATAAAGTAATGCGTTACCATGTCTTTTTGTGCACTTATGTTTGATGGTCTCCCTCATGGTGGGTTCTTCCAGCAACAGGGTGGGGGGGGGGTGAGGCAGGACTTTTCACCGGCCCATCTCCTTTTTATTCTTGTTGCTGATGTCTTGATGGTTGTGGTGGATAAAGCTGTACATGATGACTACTGCGTTGGGTTACAATCAGAATGAACACTCTACCTATGTTATAGTAAGCCGGTGATACGATCTTCTTTGTGTAAGGTGTGGCCTCGAGCTGTCGGGGATTTCCTGTGGTCCTCGATCATTTTGGTAACTATTCTGGTTTAAGGATCAATGCGAGTAAATATTCTGTTCCATTCAGCTTGCCTGACGAGGAGATTTCAGCATGTGAGTCTTG
Organism: Ottelia alismoides; assembly: GCA_037367405.1. Lineage (NCBI taxonomy): Eukaryota > Viridiplantae > Streptophyta > Magnoliopsida > Alismatales > Hydrocharitaceae > Ottelia > Ottelia alismoides. Next base: position 294,131 of record JAZKJV010009359.1, read on the forward strand.
GCCGAGGATGCCTCGGGCTTGCTTGCTCCTACCTTACCTGGCATGCTTTTGGTATGTGGTAGACTCCAACAATCTGATTGGTTGTTGCTAGCCGAGAAGCTTGAGAAGAACCCAATTGGTTGGAAGGTTTCATGTCTTTCTTGTGGGGCCATTCCTCCCTGTTGCTTCCACTAGGTGTTATATACATTCTTGAGTCTTTGATGAGATGAATTTTCTGGTCCTCTTCCGGTGACACACCATGCATTCTGTTTGTGGGTAGGACGGTTGTTACCTTATAATGGCTGATGGTGGTCATTTTATTCTAAGCTTAAATGAGATGAACTTGGCACTACTTTCCAAATGGTTCTACCACATTTTGGGTGATGATTTGATTTACTTTCCTTGCTGGTTAGGAAGTCTGGGATTTCCTCAAGCTTGTCTGTTCTGTCAAGTTGTGTTTTCAACTTTTGGCTCTTGATGATGCTCAGTGCATGAGGCTCTCTATGATTGGTTCCCCCTGATTGTTTGCTTTGGCCTTGGATCAGGAGGTTCAGAATGGGGGTGTTTGGGATGGTAGGGCACATATATTGTTTTGTTGTTCTGGTTTATTGGACCAACATTTAATGGAGTTCATGTATGTGTTGGATTCTGTTGAGATATTTATATCTCTTTATCTTTATTTTGCAATTTTCTATATCTTCTGTCTCTTTATGTAATTTCCCTTTAGAGCTTTTCTCCTATAAAAAAGAGCTCTAAGGCTACGATGAATACAACATTTTGTTTCAATCCTTTCCACATGGTGACCGGAATTTGTGCCCTAGAATCTCTACCCCACCTAAAACCATAGTGCATCCTCGCACGACCTCCGTCGTCGTCGACACCCGCTCAACAACGGTAGCCACGACCGCCGTCGTTAGGAAGCAGTAGTAGCGGCTACAGCCACCGCCGAACATCGGGGGGGTCGCCGTCGGCCAAGCTTGCTGCCGTCGGCAACCTTGTTTTGGAAGGGCTATCGCACCCCTTTCTCGTGGATCCTGCTAGGTCTTATTGGTTCCTAAGGTGTGGTTTTGGTCATCTAAAATCATCCTAGGTATCTAAAGAAGCCTCCAGTTAATGGAAGAGGTCATGGTATGAGTCTACACCCGCAACCGTCTTCCTATATGTCTGTGTAGACATAGTTATTCCAGTTTGCAACCCCAGTCTTGGAGATAATTGTCGTCATGTCAGACAACAAAGCATATGTTCCATCCCTGGGTGCCTTCAAAGGTCCAGCACCCATCGTGAAGATGGATAGAATGAACTATGAACTATGTGCCATGCAGTTCATGAGCCTAATGCAATGTAATGGCAAGAAGCATATCCTCGCACAGTAGGAGCCTGGTGACAAGACTGGGGTTAACGCCTCATGGGAGGCAGACGACGCATATGCACGTGTGTAGCTATCTGGGACTATATCCATGGACATAGCCAACAATATACTGAGTAAACCCACAGAGAAGGCTATGTGGGACATTCTCGCCGCTACACTCTCTAGCGAAGAACGAGTCGAAGATTCTGCAACTTCAGCATGGCATCTTCACGTCGAAGCAGAATGGTCGTCCTCTCCATACCCTTTACACTTCTCTAAGGGCTATGTTTGAGAAGTTACATGGTTACATTACCTTGACTGCTACACCAGAGCAGCTCAAGGCATATAGGGATTCGGTGATGATCAGAGTTTTTCTAGCTGCTCTCGACTCCGAGTATGATGCTGGTAGAGCGCAGATTCTTACTGATGGCACCATACCTTCGATGGAGGAGGCATATCGCAGGTTGAACATGCTCTCCATATCTTCTGGTGGTACTCAGCTGCCTTAGACATCTTCAGCCATGGTGGCATCTCGTGGTAGGGGGAGCCCTACACAATATCGTGGTCGAGGTACCCGTAGCAGGGGAAAGGATAGTCGCCCCTCCCCCCGTCAGCCTTGTACTTACTGCCACATGCCTGGTCACTATGAGGAAACATGCTATTCTAAGCACGGGTTTCCAGCTTCAGCACGTGTGGTAGATTTGACCCAACAGGTTGGCAGTTCTTCATCTGCATTTGATCAGAGATTTGATGAACTAGTAGCACATCTCAGGTAGATTATGCCTGCTCCTAGGTCAATTAGCTCTCATTCGGGATCATCAGAGGTAGCTGCCTCAACTTCAGCGTCTACATCAGGTATAACATATAGCATATGCTTTTACTAGCTGTTACATGACAGATTTGTTGGAATGGATTATGGATTCAGGAGCATCCCATCATCTCTGTAGTGACATAGGGCAGTTTAGTACTTATAGCTCAACTCAATCAGGAAGATCAGTTGTGATACTAGATGGGACACACTCTCCCATATTTGGTCAGGGGAAGGTGCAGTTAACTCCTGTAACTTGACTTCAAAATGTTCTCTATGCTCCTAAATTTTCTATGAATTTACTATTTATTAATCAAATCACCAAGGATTTACATTGTCGTGCCATATTTGACCATTCTGCTCTTGTGTTTCAGGACATTCTTACGGGCAGGATGATTGGATCTGGTGGTGAGCAATGAGGCCTCTAAAGATTGATATAATCTCCTTATGCTGGTGCCTCTTCTTTTTGCACTGGATCTGTTTCTCTCTATGTGTGGCATCTTCGATTTGGTCATCTGCCTCTGCAAAAGCTATGCCATGTTCTTCCACAGATTTTCCTCGCTCTATATTTTAGTGCGAGGCCTGCCAGCTTGGGAAGCATCATCGGTCCACATTCTAGAGTTGTTAGGGTTGAAGTAGTCATAGTCTTTTTGAGTTGATTCATTTTGATATTTGGGTTCTTAGTCTTGTCCCAGATCATCAGGGGCATAGGTTTTATATTGTTGCAATCGATGAGTTCTCTAGATTGTCGTGGGCATGGCCTCAAATTTCAACGAAATTCGGTCGAATTTCTGTCGAATATCGATATCCATTCGAAATCAAAATTCGACCGAAATGACCGAAATATGGGAGTCCTAGTACCAAAAATGACCGAAATGATCGAAATTTCGGTCGAAATTCTACCGAAAATCCATCGAAATTCTGTTTTGGTCGATAACGAAATGGTGATCGAAACCGACATTTAAGGCCTTGGTCGTGGGTATTTCTCCTTAAGAACAAGTCTGATGCTAGTCTTGTTATTCTGTCCTTTATTAATTGTTGAAATTTGTGAAGCAGAAGCGGGATCGATAACCAAAATAATAAACACCAAGAACATGAAGATTTACGTGGAACCCTACTCCCTAAGGAGCGGGATGAAACCACGGGAGAAGCCTTAAAAAGGAGCAGATATCCTATTGAATTTCTCAATGAGTACAGGGGTTGAGGGGCTTCTTATATAGCCCCTCGGACAGACTCGAGTCCCACCACTCATCCATGTGGGACTAAACATGATTGGGGTAATTGGATCTTGAGATCCAATTACCCTCCTATTACATTCTCTAACACTCCCTCTCAAACTGGAGCTGAGTAAGCTACAGTTTGCAACAGAAAGGAAATTTATACAACACATCTTCACACGATATATCGCAAGAGGAACATATGCCCGTTGCTGGTACAAGACCTCACACGAGGATGGGTCTGCGGCTTTCAGGTCATCGGAACGTATTTCTGTCATGCCTGTAGAACCGTTGGATATCAGGTCACCCCACCCCCTTTTTTGAGCAATCCACACTCATAAGGAAGCTCAATAAGGTGTAATATGCTTTCCACAAATTTAAATTTGGCCGTAGAAGAATCGAATTATATCCAAAGAACAAGGGAATACAAAAAAGTGATAAGAGAGGCACACATACCAATCAATCGTATCAGTCGAACTCTGACTCCCCCTTTCTCCCATACTTGATAGAATAAGAATCATGGATCAAGTTGGGAGAAACAAAACATAAAGATGTAATTTTTTTGTGCTTCTCTTTTTTTGCACAATTCATTTTTTTTTGCTTAGCCATTCCTTTTTTTGCTATCCTCTTCTCATTTTTTCACTCTTTTTTTTTGATTGCGTACGACTTTTCTTTTGTACGTGCCTTTCTTCTTCTTCTTCTTTTGTAACATCTCGGCCCACTTGGGCCCAATCACCTCTCTCATTCTTTTTTTAACTCGACCCATCTTTCCCTTCTCATTTTTTTTTCTCGGCTGCAGCAGCCCAATTTTTTTTAAATTTATCGTACCCTACCCTATTTAGGGTTTCCCTCACGGCAACCCATCACACGAGGAAGCCACCCCTGATTGGGGGTTCTTCAGTCGCCGCCTGTGATCACGATGGGGGAGATGTACGTCTCTGGAGAGGATCTTGCACGATCGGGGAGATGCACGCCTTGCGAGGGTTTCATGCTTCTTCAACTGGGTATTGTGCACCACTACCATCACCTAAAGTTGGAAGGAGCGCCACCTACACCTGGTTGCGCCGTCTTGCGACGCTGATACGATGATGCGGGCGCTGCCAGTGCGATTCCTGATGATGCGGATGCCGCCAGTACGAGTTCGAAAGAGATCAACGCACACTGGAGGATGGTCGGCTGGTGGAGATCGAGGAGAGGAGGCTGCTGCCTCCGCCTATGCGATTTGGAGAGGAGGATTCCTAGGAGATACGCCGCCTCCTAGAGCCCTTGGAGATGACGATGCAGAGGTGGTATGATGGCTTGGAGGAGAGCCATGTTGTCGCTTGCGCACGAGGCAACGCTTGTAGGTTATAGGCGGCGATCGGGGTTAGCCCTGCTGGAGGCCTGGGCTTGGAGGGCCATCGTATGGAGAAGGGGATCGGCCGAGCCCTTAGCAAGATTCACGCCGCAACAGAACCGAAGATCTGATTAGCAGGGCTGACGCGCAGAACATGGGTTCTTTGGAATAAAGGGCTAAGGTTTCAGAAAACCCTCTTGCATGGAACTTGATAAACCAACTTCGCCGCAGAGATTAGGATTCCTGTTCGGGAACCCAAGTTTGCACGATCTCAAAATAAAAAACAATCTTCAATGCAGAAATTCTAAGAACACTTTTCTCATAACATGAAATATAATTTTCAAAAAATAGATCTTCAAAAACTCCAAAAAAATTCTCGAATAAAGAACTTTAAAAAATCCTCGAGGATCGGCCCACTCAGATACCACGTTGAAATCTGAGAAGCGGAAGCGGAATCGATAAACAAAATAATAAACATCAAGAACACGAAGATTTACGTGGAACCCTACTCCCTAAGGAGCGGGATGAAACCACGGGAGAAGCCCTAAAAAATGGGCAGATATTCTATTGAATTTCTCAATGACTACAGGGGGTGAGGGGCTCCTTATATAGCCCCTCAAACAGACCGGAATCCCATCGCTCATCATGTGGGATTAAACTTGAGTGGAGTAATTGGATCTTGGTGAGATCCAATTGCCCACCTATTATTCTCTAACATTAATGAAATGAGAAATGTGTTTTCCGCAAATATCAAGTTTATACGTTCAGATAATGCACTTGAATTTTTCAGTACACATCTTGTGCGTATACTTCTCAACAGAATGGGTTGGCTGAACGAAAACACCGCCATCTTTTGTATGTTACCGGGAATCTTTTGATCCAGAGCCGTGCTCCTCATCATACTGGGCGGACGCAGTTCTAACTACGTGTTACCTGGTGAATCGTATGCCCTCATCGGTTCTGGGGTAGAAGATCCTGTTCTCGATTACGTTTCCCGAGACGGATCTTTTCTCTCTCACGCCTCGTGTTTGCAGATCGGTTGCTTTTGTTCATCAGATGTCTCCAGGTCTTGACAAACTCTCCCCTAGAGCTGTCAAGTGTGTTGGGTATTCCAAGACCCAAAATGGATATCGTTGCTTTGACCCTGTCAGACAAAGGCACTATGTTACTGCGGATGCCACCTTCTTTGAGTCCGTTATGTATTTATCTCCTACAGGTGACAAGGTCATTCCTTCAGCGAATGGAGAAGAGGTCTATATGCATCTACCTCCAGTTTCACCTACTCCATGCTCCACTATGCCACCACCACCATCATCCCTCCTTTACCGTCACCCCCACCACCAAAGGTATGTTCTGGGCATTTGAGTTCTACTAATGTCACTGATGATTTGCATGTAGCTTGAGGTGCATGATGTCTTAGATGATTGATACGAGTCTGACACGGGTCTAAAATAATATCCTCTCGAGGAGCAAAGACAAAATGTCGCTGAGGCGACCGCTCACGAGACCCGAGGTCGATCAACAATTAACCCATAAAGTGATAGAGCAATGTAAAGCTAACACAAGTGGATCAAAATTTTTTTATACTCTACAATAAAATGTTTAGTGGATAAGTATATTAGGGGACAGACACAAGGAGAACGGGGGATAAACAACACAATTGGCTAAGAAAAGACAATAATTTTTTGGGTTTTTATCAGTTGTGCCTCTCGGAGATATTGCAATATCAGTTATGCCCCTATCTTTTTGGGAATATCAGTTGTGCCCTCAATTTCTTGCCGTTCTATCAGTTGTGCCCCTCGGATTAGTTGCCGTTCATTTCCAATGCAAATGGACGTTAACTTTGGGATATAATGGGAATTAAACTAAAAGTAAAAGCTGAAAAGGTTATTTTCTCATCTTTCTTCCTCCTTCCCCATCCTCTTCCTCTGCTTCCCCTTCTCTTCCTCCTCCTGCTCCTCTATCGCCTTCTCCCCCACCCCCAGGTGTGCCCTCCGCCCCGAGCTCCTTCCCCCACCCTCGCGCCGACTCCTCTGCCCAGAGCTCCTTCCCCCTTCCCTCGCGTCGCCTCCTCTGCACCTGCCCCTGCCACCCCCGTGCTTGCGCCTCCTCCCCCACCCCCAGGTGCGCCCTCCGCCCCGAGCTCCTTCCCCCGCCCTCGCGCTGCCTCCTCCGCCCCGAGCTCCTTCCCCCGTCCTCGCGCCGCCTCCTCTCCACCTGCCCTTGCCACCCTCGTACTTGCGCCTCCTCCCCCCGCCCCAGGTGCACCCTCCGCCCCCGCGCCTCCCCTTTCCCCTGACCCAGGTCAACCCCTGCCCCGCCACCCCCGCAGGTTCCCTTGCCCAACATCCTCTCCCTAACCCAGGTTGCTCCTCTGCCCCCGCCGCCCCCGCGGCTCCCTCGGCCCAACCTCCTCCCCTCGACCCAGGTTGCCCCCTTCCCCCGCCGCCCCCGCAGCTCCCCCTGCCCAACCTCCTCCCCCCGACCCAGGTCGCCCCCTGCCCCCTCCACCACCGCAGCTCCCCCTGCCCAACCTCCTCCCCCCGACCCAAGTCGCCCCCTGCCCCAGCCACCCCCGCAGCCCCCCTGCCCAACCTCCTCCCCCGACCCAGGTTGCCCCCTGCCCACACGCCCCCAGGTCACCCCACCTCCCCCTGCCCTGCCTCCACTGGCCGATAACCTCCTCCCTGCCTTGGCGTTCACATGACCCTTTTTGTGTTAGTTCGCCTCTATCGCGCGCATGGGCAGCGACCTCCCCGACCCTCGTCCCCATCCTTGTCATCATCAACGTCGCCATTGTCGTCTACGAGAATGTCAGTGCTTGAAGAAGTAGTGCAGATCCATCAACGTGGAGGTGTGGGATATTTTTCCAAATATACCCCTCTAACAACACCATGGTTTGATTAAACCATGGTTAAGTTCAACTTATCGACGGTCAGAGTAACGAAGGGGCACAACTGATAGAACAGCAAGAAGTTGGGGGCACAATTGATATTCCCAAAAAGATAGGGGCATAACTGATACTGCAGTATCTCGGAGGGGCACAACTGATAAAAACCCTAATTTTTTTGGGTTTCTTAGGTATTTTCTAAATTTTTGTGGGTTTTAATTAATTATTTTTTTGGAACTTTTGCTTTTATATTTTTTTGATTTTCTTTTTATATATTTTGAGTTTTAGTTTTTATAATAATTAATGTTACTAATATAGGAAATATATTTATATATAGGGATAGATTTTATATTTATAAATATAACAATAAGTACTCAAAAATCATACATTAAAATGTTTGGCTTTTTTATATTTTTGATGTTTTTCTTATATATTTTTTACTAATTATTGTATTTTTAATGCATTAATGAGGCAATACAATGAATAAGATAAATAAGCCAAATTGTTTCGGAAATTAAAAATTGCTAAAAGCTTTAAATTTTTTCCAAAACTATTTTTAATATATAATAAATATAGTAAGTAAAATTCGGAAGAAATAAACATTTTAGGAATTTTTCAGAATTTTATATAATTTTTATGAGGATTTTGGAGTTTTTTTTATTTTTTAGCGCTTTTCTTTTTCTAGCTTTAGGGATTTTTGCTCTTTTGTTGCAAAATAGGTTAATAAACTAAATATATATATATATATTTTAGATTTTTTTCAAAAATTTTTTATAATTTTTTTTGTATTTTTAAACGCGAATAAGGATAATAGCTTAGTTTTTGATTTTTAATGAATAGAAAATAACTCTTAATTAGCTAAAAAATATGCGTGATATATATATATATATATAACATAAAATCTACATAAACAAAATATAATATGATAGGGGCATTTATGTAAATATTTAAAGTTCGTAGACCCAAGCCGAACACCTCAAAGAAATATCAGGCCAAAAATACAATTGTTCCAAGATATTTCTAAAGATTAATACTCAGAGGTGTATTTGTGCAATTAATACAAAGTCCAGGGGCCAGATGCAATTTTTCTAGAAAATATCTCTCTAATTTTTGTAAAAATAATCACTAAAATGAAATAAATAAATCTCGAGGGCTTTGGTGCAAAATACCCAGTCCCCTCACGCGTACGAACACGTGAGGTGATGTGGATTAGACCATAAATGCAATTATGGAAAGTACGGTGGCCTAATTGCAAATATTACAAAAATATTACACTACAAATGAAAGTTTTGGTACTAGAAATAAAATACAAAAAGCGGAGGTGAAGTTGCAAAATACCCCCACGTACGTGGCCATACGATGGATTTGAAGCCACTTATCCGTGCGGCACCACACGGACGGTCGATGAAGCTTTGATGGACTGGCCGCTCAGATTAGATCTCCTCCAGAGATCAACAGTGATGGTGCTTCACGATCCGACGGCCGATGTTCAATCTAGAGCGAGGATGATGATCGGACGGATGCTGCTGCTCCTGAAGAACAATCAAGAACAACCGCCCTTGGTCGCTTCGACCGATTCTACTGCTTGCTTACGACCACCTGGAAGGCTCGCAACTGGTGAAAAACAGAGCTGATGCTCCTTCGCAGTTGCTGGACGTCTTAGAAGGGTCTAGGACCGACCGAGGGAGTCCTGGAGGCTCGAGATGCTTGGGAGCTCTTCCTGGGTTCAAAATCCCTACAAAGGGGTATTTTCTTCTCATTTCCTGCAGGGTCAGCAAAGGGAGCAAAAATGAAGCCTCCGATGGCTTCAAGCAGTGGAAATGAGGCGGATATAGCTTGGGTGGAGGTGCTCCGGCATGAGGTGGAGGAGGAACACTGGAATCCATATCCAAAGAGGATCTGGGCGGTTGAAGATGCTTGGGGCGAATGTAATGCGTTGGGGATCGAGATGGAGGTTAGAGAGCGAGCTGAGAACGGTCGGAGCACAAGGATGAGGTTTGTCGGAGCTCAGCTCTGGTAAACTTTGAATTTTTGATTTTTTTCGAGTAAAAAGCAAGAGCAAATTAAACTAACTCCTAACCTTTGCTAATGTTAAGCCTAGTAATGAAAAATGCCCGAAATGAAGCTCACTGGACCTCGGAGGACCAAGAAACAGAGCTTACGACGGAGCTGGTTGACAAAGCTCGGATCGACCTCAAATCGACACCAAAAAGGTCCGCCCGACCTTGGAGAATCCTCCTGCTGTCACCTAGAGATTAGATTGAGGTTAGGATTTTCTCGGTGGAAGAGGGATCAACATCGAAAAGTGGTGGAGAGGAGGTATATGTACATGAGGTCTTCGATGAGGGCTTCTGCCCGAAGCAATGTTCTTCTGATCGAGGAATGATATGCGCGTGAAAGCTCATTGATCCAGGAAGAGGTTTGCAGAATGAATCGAGCGAATTGGGTGAAAGAGTTGGGCAGAAGAAATCGAGAAAGAGGGGTCAACTACTAGGCTACAGGACCTAGGGGTCAGAGGAGGCCAGTTGATCGACGGGTGAACCGAGACCTGCCTTTGATTGATCCACGTGGCCCAATGGGACAAAATCAAACATAAATTCAAAAGAAATTCAAAATAAAATAATAAATGAATTATTTAGTTTTTTGTTAAAACATGAAAAATAGTTAATATTTTTTGTTGTATTTTAATATGATTTTTTTTATTTTTATCAGTCGATTTATTATAGGTTACTTTTTAGAGGTGTATTTATATGTATATTTACCTTTGTGTTTTATTTATATTTTATATTTTATATTTTATTATTATATATACATAATTTATATAATTATAACTTATTTAAATGCATATAAATATATTTTTATTTTATTTTTCTAAGTTTATTTGTACACTTAGTTAAATATAAGTATGTATTATATAGGTATATGTATAGAAGTAGACTTATTTATTTTAGTATATTTTTGGTGATTTTATTTTAGTCTAATTATATACATATACTATAGAGAATATTTACAAATTTGTAAAAATATAAAATAATGGAAAATACAAATAATAAATAAAATGGATATTTTATTCAGGTATACTATATAATAGGGGTCCAAAACCTAACTTTTGCATCTTAACTCCAAATTAAATGAAACTACCTTCATTAAATATCTAATAAAAAGTTATATACAATTAAAAATGAACTTGATGCATTTTGAGTTCATATGGAGAAGATATGGGTTAGGGAAGTTTTGGTTTTGGAATTTAATTTTGAGTGTAGAATGCACACTTTATGTTATTTTAATGTGAAATAGTTTTTGTATTTTTGTATGTATTTTTATCTATAACTTTTATGAATAAAGTTTAATGATTTGAGGTAAAAATTATAAAGAATAAAATAGGTCTCAAAAATGCATTATTGGCATTTATGAATTAGGATTTTATTGTCTTTATCAACCCGTATCTCCCCCTACTATATCCCTTGTCGACCCAGTCATCATGATGCTTAGGTCTCATGGTTTAGGGTATAAAATACATTTGTCATTTTATTTCCTTTTCTTTACTTTTCTTTATTCTTTTCTTTTGATTTTAAATATATTATTTCAAACAATATTTACACAATAAATAACAGATGTTAATTTATGCAAAATAATGCTATTTACATGCATTTAGCTAGGGTTTAAAGGCCAAAATGATAGAATAAAGGTGATAAATGGAGATTAATCACCTACTATACTTGCTTTTGTTAGTCCCTAGCAAAAACTTATGCCTATAAGTGCAGAAAAGAAAATAAAGAAAAGAAAAAGAAAAAGAAAAAGAAAGAACTTGAATTGATTTTTAACTCTTAAACTTGTCATCATAAAATCATATCTTGGAGCTCAGTCAGACATTTGGACGTCAAGTTTTATCGGAACCATATTGGGAATCGAATTTAAAACACAACAACGTCTAAGAACCACAAAACTATGCTCAAGTCTCCTAAATAGCCAGGTCAAAATAAGTCAACTCATACACAAACCCTTATGACTTTGAATCTATCTTGGACAGTGTGATATGTAGCTCTTCTCGGCTTAAGCAGTAAAGTCAGTCTTCTCCAACATGGTGACCCGAATTCCCCAATCCAACAACTCTTTCCTCGAGAAGCGGGGTGTTCCCTTCTATGTTCAAGTTCAACCAGCTCAAGAAGAGGTATAGAGAAGACTAGACAATAGCTAGTGTAGCTGCCTATCTTAGGATGGTTGACCAGTGTAACTAAGTCATCCAGCTGCAGGGTTACATGCATATATGACTATGAAGCTAAAGCTTGCTTATTGACTATATAAATATATACATACTCCGATGGGAATTGATTTTTTCTTTAAAATTTTGCCCGTCTATTCTTTTCAACTTTTTGATTTTGCACATTTTTGTGAATACCATATACAACAACATTTACATATGGACTTTTTTCTCTTGAGCCAGTAGACTATCCCTCTTTTGAAGCATTATTGCAACCTACAACTTCAGTATTTAGACCTCATGGCTACTGGATCGGTTGGGGTACAATGACCACAAATGTGTAACTTTCGATGTTTCCATTGGCTTGTGTCTCATGCCGGCAAATCCAACCCTCTACCACTTCAACTTAGGTGAGCAAAGTGCAAGGTGCATGTGTGCAGGCTAGGTTATTATCAACAGTCAAGACGACGTTGAATAAGTCTCGTGGTCTCAAATAATTAAGTCTAGCAGACCTGAAGTATCTCAATTCCAATTCCTATATGGTTCTTGTGATTAAGTGGATTAAGGTCCAACCAAGTTCCAATCTTTGGATTTTACTTAGAGTAGTTTAATTATTAATGTCAATCCGAAAAAAATGCAAATGCTATGTACAATGCAGAAAATATTTTTATGATGCAATTTTCTAATTTTAAACTTTATGGATTTTTGAAAATGTTTTGCAAATTTTTATGCAATTTTTGAAAAGATTTTGCAAATATTTTTGGATTTTTAATTTTGCAGATTTGTATAGTTTTTGATTTTGTAAATTTTTAGTGATTTTTGAGAAACAAAAGAAATATGTGTAAATATTTATACGGGAGTGCATCTTTGTTATTTACAAGAGTTGGGATTTAAGAATTTACTGGTTTTATATACATGATTTTTAATGGAATTTTTATTTGATTAAATCATGTACACAGTTCTCAAATAATTTGAAAAACATTTCACAAACATTTTGAAAACTTTATTTTGAAAAATAATCTGACAAATAATTTTTACAAACATTTTACAAAAATTTGAAAATCATTTTGCAAAAAGATTTCAAGCAGTATATATAGGATTTTCAAAATATTTTTGCAACTATTTCCAAACTATTTGCAAATAGATTTTCAAAGCATTTTATTTCAGATAAAGACAAGAAATTGTGGCAAACAAAATATTTTTACAAAGTTTGATATTATTTTACAAAATATTTTCCAAACTGTTTTCAAAAGATTTTTCAAAAAGATTTTCAAACCTTATTCAAAAGAATTGATGTATGTGTGTATTAATATTTTATTAATTAGCCATATTATTTAGAATACGGAAGTACGAGTTATGGCTAAAGTATATACAACTATACAATCCCCCTATACTTAGCTTGAGCTATGTCCTCATAGATCTGAGAGAAAGAGAAGACATAACTCGTACTAATCGTACTAAGTATGAACAAGTCTACTACAACGATTAAAGAATGAACGAATAAGAAGCTGACTGCCCCCCTATACTTAGGATGAAATAATCCTAAGTATAACAGGCTGTACACAAGGCATGAAGGGTCAAGGGAGGAAATATACGAAATCATTGGCTCGACCTGTCCCCCCTATACTTAGGGTAAAATATCCCTAATTATAGACAATTTATCAAGAATTGAGGGGATAGATGGGGGATCAAAAAATGAGCAACTTGGGGTGCTCACCCCTATACGTAGCACATAGTACGTCCTAAGTATAGCAGCGATGAAAGAGGTGGATACCTTTTCGGAAGAAAAAGAAAAATGATGATGAAAAGAAGAAGAAAAAAGATATTTTTGTGATTTTTGTGCTTTAAGTGTCTGATCCATCGGTCTTCGGCAGCTCATCTTGAGATATCACGTGAATTGAATCAACATCGGACATGGATATATCTTGTTCTATGTATGGCTTCAGCAACTGTCCGTTTACCATGAATGACTGTGTGTCAGATGACGGTTCTGATATCAAGAGTCTTCCATTGCCATACACAATGTAGATAATATACAGTCCTGTCCACTTGCTCTTTAGTTTGAAAGGAAAGATTTTTAACCGTGCATCAAACAACCACACTTTCTGTCTAGGCTCGAAAGTTTTTCTTTGGATGCGTTTATCATGTCATTTCTTAACTTTCTCCTTATATATCAGTTGTTGTCGTACACAGTCTCTGAATTCTAGCATTTGGTTCAGATCAACTTTTCTATGTTTGCATGCTTTCTCGAAATCCAAATTACTTAAGTTCAATGCCCATAGAGATTTGTGAATTAATGCCACAGACAGGTGACATGGCTTGCCATAGACAAGGTGGTAGGGAGACATGCCAAGTGGAGACTTGTACGTTGTACGATATACCCAAAGAATCGAGTGCAGGAGTTGGGACCAATTCTTCCTATCTGATCGTACAAGCTTCTGCAGAATAGTGTTGATCTCCATGTTTGAATATTCAGCTAAGCCATTTGACTGTGGGTGGTACGACGTTGCGACACGGTGTTCGATGCCATATTCTTTGGTCAGCTTCTTGACCTCTTTGTTTATAAATTGGCTACCTTGTCTGATATTAGGATTTTTGGATTTCCGAGCCGTGAAATGATGTTTCCTGGAGGAACCTGCACACTGTTTTGCTGTCGACGGTCCGTGCAGGGATAACTTCCACCCATCTGCTAACATAATCAACACACAACATGATGTGTACTCATAGCCTTGACTTTTAAGGAATGGGCTTATAAAGTCGATGCCCCAAGTGTCAAAGACCTCCGATATATGAATGTATTTCAGAGGCATCGTATCTCTTGAGCTGATGATTCCACCCATTCACAGTCAGTACAACTCTTGACATAATCAGTTGCATCATTGAACAATGTTGGTTACCATTACCACATTGAAGCACCTTCGCTGCCGTTTTCTTTCCAGAATGGTGTCCACCGGCTTCAAGCTTATGACTGTGGTCTAGGACACATGTTATTTCCTCCTGAGGTATGCACCTCCTCTAGATGCAATATGCTCACTCACAGAATAAATGTGATTTTTCCCACTAGTAGAAGTGAATGTCTATCAAGTACCTGTCTTTCTTGATCTTTGGTCAATCTGTAGGAGTCTTCTTGGAGATGAGGTAATTCACAATGTCGGCGTACCATGTGAGTGGGGTAACAGAAAGGATAGCTTTATTTGAAAAAGTTTATGTGGTGGGAATGATGGCTTGCTCAGGACCGTCTCAATGATTCTGGAAAGGTGATCTGCCACCAGATTCTTGACATTAGGTTAGTCGCGGCTCTCGAGGTTGATTTCCTCGAGTAGAAGGATTCATCTGATCACGCGATGTTGACATTCTTCTTGCATTGTAGGTACTAGATGGCAGAGTAATCTGTATAGACAGTCACTTTGGATCCCAGAAGATTCCATTTTAACCTTTCCAACGCAAACACTACAACTAACAACTCTTTCTTTGTCACAATATAGTTTCTCTGGGCCTCGTCAAGTTTTCTGCTAGCGTAATGAATTGCGAAGGGGACATTCCCTCGTCTTTTCCCTAAAACAACACAAATTGCATAGTTCGACGCATCTGTCATGATATGAAATGATAGAGACCAATCAGGCGGCTGCAGGACATGAGCATGTGTGATTAGGCTTTTCAGTTCATTGAAGGCGTGGAGGACATGATCACCAACAACAAATTCTGTCTCCTTACCGAGCTATTCAGTCAACGACCTGGCCAGCTTGCTAAAGTCTTTGAGGAATCGTTGGTAGAAACCGACATGCCCTAGGAATGACCAGACTTGCTTCAGATTTCTAGGTTACTCTAGTTTTGAAATCACCTCCACCTTGGCTGGGTCAACTTCCATGCCACGTTTTGATACAACCTGTCCCAGCACGATCCCTTCAGTCAGATGAAGTTGCTCTTCTCCTACGAGAGTACAAGGTTCACTTCACACCCCCTCAGAACTCGGTCTCTAAATAATCAAGACATTGATCGAATGAATCACCATAGACCGAGAAATGGTCCACGAATACCTCAAGAAAACTGGCCATCATGTCTGCAAATACTGCTAGCATATATCGTTGAAATATAGCGGGGGCATTACACAGCTCGAACGGCATCCGTCGGAAGGCGTACGCCCCAAAAGGACAATGAATGTGGTCTTCTCTTGGTCCTTAGGAGCAACTGCAAATTGATTATATCCAAAATACTCGTCCAAGAAGAAGTATTCCTCACGGCTAGTCTCTTGAGAATCTGGTCAATGAAGGGCAATCAGAAATAGTCCTTGGAGGCGAGGTTGAGACGTCTGTAATCAACACAGATTTGCCAATATGTTGGTACTCTAGTCGGAATCTTCTATCCTTTGTCATTGGTAACAATGGTGATCCCAGACTTCTTGGGCATTACGTGCACAGGGACTCATCTACTTACTGTCGGAGATGGAATAGATGAATCTTGCATCACACCATTTTTGAATTTCTTTCATAACAATCTCCCGGAGGTTTGGATTCAATCTTCTCTGGAATTCACAAGAGGGCTTGCTATCTTCTTCGAGATAGATATGATGCGAGCACAAGGACGGATTGATCCCATGGATGTCCGATATCTTCCAGCCTATCGCCTTGCAGTTGCGTTCAAGAACCTCCATCAAACATGATTCTTGGTCTTCAGTCAAATGAGCATTGATGATGATCGGGTATATGTTAGGTTCTTCCGCAAGGAAGGCATACTTCATATTAGAGGGTAATGGCTTGAGCTCTTGTAGAGTAGGAATAACTTTGGTGGTGACTTCAACAACAACTGCAAGTGTAAGCTCTTTCAACTGTCGTCTATCCACCTCTGACAATTTAGTCTCATCATTTTCACACAGATCTGTAAGGAAAATCTTCCTGCTTAGACGAGAGGGATGGTCCAAGTTCTTCCAATGACACATCAACGAAAGCTCATCTTCAAAGACATCGGTCAGTTGGACTGCGCTTTCCTGTCCTTCAGGAAGAGAAATTATAGGGTTTCTCTATCATCCAGAAATAAGTTTGTCTCTGATCTATGCTGAAAACTCAGTCCTCAGAACATTGAGATTCAAGCACCGTGTGCTTTGGTTCAGGAACAATCTCTAACCGCACTTTGTCACTTTTGGAGCATAATGTGATTTCTCCAGTGCCGTAGTCGATTACTGCTTCGGTGGTCCGAAGGAACGACCGACCCATAATGATAGGGGTGTGGAGTAGAGGCGTGTAGGTGTCCATGTCCAATACAACAAAATCAACAGGGAATTGCATCCCTTGGACAATTCTAACTACATTTTCCAACATACCTTTAGACTGCTTGACTGATTATCCGCGAATTGCAGAATCATCTTGGTACGTTTAAGCGGTCCTAACCCAAATTCTGTGAGTAATGACGATGGCAATAGTATGACAGACGACCCACTATTGAGCAATGTGCGCTTGAACTCTTGGTTGAACATTGTGCATCTGATCAATGGTGCTTCCTTGTCCTTCTTCTTAGGCGGGAGGTTGCTGATGGCATTCACAGTGGCCATGGTGAGAATATGCTTCTCAGAATTTAAAATGTTGCGTCTGTGTTTGCGAGGCTAATGCTTTGTTGTACAATCCTCCTTAAGTCCTTTCTTCACACGAGGCATGTATTCCATGGCTTTAAGAAGAGGCCTCTCAAGCTGCGAGGCCAAGGTCTGGAGGCCTTAATAAGGGAGGTTGGTGCTGATATCTTTTCACTCCAGGAGACGAAATTGTCAAGCTGCAAGGCCAAGGTCTGGAGGGAAATCGGAGGTGGGGATCAGTTTTGGGATGGCTGAGCTGGAGGCCCAAGGTGTCGCTTGTGGTATCCATACTGGGTGGTCGAATGATAAGTTTGAATTGATGGGGGTTTCGAAGAACTCTTTTTTCTCTATCGGTGTCATTGAGAAGGAGAGCAGATGGTTTTAATTTCTCGGTCACGAACGTCTATGGCCCGACTGGGGCGGATGGGGGGTCACTAGCAATAGAACTGGAGGGTTTGGGAGCGGAACTCTTGATTGAGATCTGGATCGTAGGTGGTGATATGAATGTTACTCTGCTTCTTGAGGACATACCGCATCTGGGGGGCGGGAGAGACCCGGGCTCGAAGGCCTTCAGAAGAGTGGTCCATTCCTTGGGGCTATCCATTATGAACACGGCTGGCCGTTCTTACTCATGGAAGAATGTGAGTTCGTGATCCAGACTCGATCGCTTCTTATTATCTCCCGTGGGGATGGAGTCGTTCCCCCTGGCCCGGGCATGGGCGCTGCCGTGAGCGTACTCGGACCACACTCCCATCCTTTGGTCGACGGGGGAGTAGAGGAGTAGCATGTTTTGCTTCTGCTTCGAGCGGAGCTGGCTTCTAGAGGATGTCTTCAGAGAGATAGTGGCTGAGCAGTGGAGAAACTGGGACTCGGTGGGCTCGACGGTCTCAAGGTTTGCGGCAAAATTGAGGTACCTTAGGTCTTCACTTATGACATTCGGGAGGGCGGTCAGGGCTCAGCGTAAGGCCATGAGAGGGGAAGCGCAGGAGGGGGTGGTGAGGTCGGATGGCCTGGATGATAAGAGGGGTTTGGATCAGGAGGTGGTGGTAGAGAGGCTGAGCTTGCTTGAGGAGCTGATGTTGGAAGACAGAAAGGAAGAGGTAGAATGTATACAAAGGTAGAGGCAGAAGTGGTTAAGGAAGGTGACACCAACACGAGGTTTTTTCACTCAATGGCATCTAGATGGAGGAGAAGGAACTTCTTGCATGAGATTGAGATCGAGGGCGTGAGGGTGTCGGGGAGGAGCAGATTGGCGCTGCTTTGCGAGGCCACTTCGTGGAGTTCTCGCGTAGGAGGCAGGGGGAAGGGTGGGGGTGGCTGGGTGCAGGGGCAGAATCATTGACCGAAGGATAGGTGGGGGGCTTAGTGGCTGATTTCTCTGAGGAGGAAGTGAGGAGGGCTGTTTGGGGGCTGAATGCGGATGGGGCTCCTGGGCCTGATGGCTTCCTTGTGTTGGTCTACCGCGAGTTTTGGGACTTATTGAAGGCAGATGTTTCGGAGGTTCTTAATAAATTCAGGGATGACAACAGGGACTTCGAAAAAGTTAATCGGGCGCTGATCTTCCTCCTTCCAAAGAAGGAGAATCCGATGAGGGTGGATGACTTCAGGCCGATAGCGATTTCCAACGCAATATATCTTGTGGTGGCAAAGGTGCTTGCGAACAGGCTCAAGTTGGTTATGGACTCAGTTGTACTTCAGGGGTAGTCCGCTTTCATCCCGGGGCATCAAATGGCGGAGGGTATGATAGTGGCGTCGGAGATCTGCCTCGATTGGAGGCGGTCGAGGAAGAAGGGCACACTCTGGAAGATTGACTACGCCAAAGCTTATGACTGCGTCGACTGGAGATTCTTATGGACCTCTTTGCGGCGGAGGGGGATCCGGAGACTTGGATACATTGTATCAAGAGATGTGTCACTAAATCCTCCTACTCGATTTTGGTGAACGTCGAGCCGGAGGGTGGTTTCGTGCAACCTCAGCCGGGGGTCCGTCAGGAATGCCTGCTCGATCCTATGCTCTTTGTACTGGCGGCGGATTTTTTGGCAGTTTTGTTTAGGCGTGGGGTGGAGGTCGAATGGTGTGATGGCTTCCGGCTGGGGAGTCTATCTATCCCGTTGCTACAGTATGCGGATGATACGATTCTTTTCCTTGGTGGGTCGGACGAGCAGAACTGTAATGTTGCGCTCCTTATTGATATCTTTGGCAGTCTCTCTGGTCTTGAGATTAACAGACACAAGTCGATGGTCGTGGGCTTCGGGATGGATGACGATGAGCGCAACAAGCTCGCAGATTTGGTGGGTTGCTCATTGTGGGAACTCCCTATTTCATACCTTGGGGTGCCATTGGTGGATGATAAATTAAGAAAATCGAATTGGGACAGCGTGATACACAGAATCGAGGAGAGATTGGCTAGTTGCAAAGCGGTCACCCTATCTAGGGGAGGGAAGTTGACCCTCCTAAAGCATGTTCTCGTTGCCATCTCTATTTTCTTCTACTCGACTCGGCTAATGCTGATGGGGGTCAGGAAAAAGGTTAAGTCTCTGATGAAGACCTTCTAGTCGGATGGTAGGCAACAGAGATCCGGGGTGCATCTCTTGTACCGGGACGATGTTACGAAGGGGCTTGGTGATGGTGGCCTTGGAGTCCGAAAAATTGAGCTCATGAACAAAGCATTGGTTGCCAAGTGGGTGATTCAGAGTTGGGGTTCCTTGACCTCGATAGTTGCCAGATTGCTGAGGAGTATATATGGAGTCAACGGGGAATTGATTGCCAACAGAGAAAGATTCAAGTCGCCACTCTGGGCTGGAATCCGCGCTATATTTGCGTCTATATCTCCTAGGTTGCGGCCTAGGGTCGGGAACTGTGACAGATGTTCAGATTGCTGACAGAGGTGCCTCCGCCGGGGGTGTCGTCTCAGGAGGAGGATCATTTTGAAAGGGAAGGGGGGAGGTTCTCAGTAAAGAAGGCATATGAGGCGATGAGGGGGTCGACAATGGAGCAGGAGCGGGGCGCGGAGATGTGTCAGGACATGTAAGTTATTTGGGCGGCTAGGATCCCTCACAGAGTGAAGATTTTCCTATGGTGTCTGAGAATAAATCGTTTATGTGATAAAGCGAGGAGGGGGAGAATGTTTGGCTTGGAGGACACACGATGTGACATGTGTGAGGGCCCGGTTGAAGATGCGGATCACCTTTTCTTCGGGTGCGCGGCTTCGACGCAGGTTTGGAGGGAGTCGGGGATCGCTTGGGTGGAGGCCACATGTTAAAGCCGTTTTGGAGATCGGTTCGCGCTGTGGCATGGGTTCGTCGGATGACTGTTCCAAGCCGTTTGCTGTGCTCTGGGCCATTTGGACGGGTCGAAATGAGCCTATTTTCAAAAATCAGAGGTTCTACTCAGAGAATGTAGTATCACATTGTAATGCTCTTTATAATTTTTGGGCTTCACGGTAATGTATCCTATCTTTTTATAAATTAATTTTGGTTGTGGTGACTCCCGCCTTGGGAGCGCACCCTCTTTTCAATAAAAAAAGAAGAAGAAGCCTCTCAAGCATAATGTTTTGCAATATTTCAACGATGCCAAGATCAGACAAGGCATTCTTAAATTTTTAATGTTTTTTGATTTAATTGCAGAAGGAAATGGTATATTTACATCAGAATGAACTGTGTTTGTCCATATCAGTGTGTACAGATAGATGACAAGAAGAATTAAAATCATCTACAAGCTTTGGATCAAAAAATGGTGCAGTCTTGGCTCCTTCTGCTATATCCGGGTCGGCTGTTGTTGTTGGCTTCACCTTTCCGGGCGTGGGTTCGCCTTGTTTGCTGCTATTTTTGTTTTGAGTTTATCCATTTTCTTCATTTTTTGTCTTTTTGGTGTAAGTGGTGCTGCTCCAAAAAATTCTCTTGCCCCATCAGGTGGTTTGGCTGAAGATTCGCCATCGGATGCTTTGTTCTTCTCATTCGCTGTCGCAGATGGCTGGAGTGTCCTACCACACTTGAGATGCACAACATTATACAAAAACAAATTATTTTCACCTGAATTGGGTTGGGCACTGAAGGCTACCTGCTCCTTGCGATGAAAGTTGTTCGGGTTTGCCTCTACCTGAACCAGAATGCCAGTCTTTGTTTTCATCAGATCGTCGATCTTTTTGCTTATCTCAGTCTTGTTCTCAATGAGCTAGGCTAGACAGTCAAAGGTTGGGTTGACCGGGACAACATTAGAAGATTCGGCCTGATGAGACTGCTGATTCTACTGGTAGGAAGGAGGCTGCTGCTGGTAACCATGAGAATAGTAAGGAGGAAGGGCAGAGCAATACTGATACTGCGAGTGGTGGTGATGTGAAGCAACCAGTTGTTGATAGTGTTGCTGGCGGTATCCGGACTGCTTCTGATAATTGCTTTGCCTCCAGTTGTACCCATGTTGAAAATGCTGCTGCTGGGCCGGGTTTAGCTGATAGTTTCACCCTCCTTGGAGTTGGTGATATGGTCGGTTGGCTTGGTTCTTACCCTGTTGTTGTCCTTGAGGACGGGCCATTTGCTGATCATTGCCCCAAATGACACTCATCTCTTGAATGAGCGGTGGAGGTGAAGAACAAGATTCGAGGTACTGATGCTGGTACTCAAGACGCTGGTAGACGACCATCTGAGTCTGCGGCTTTGGCTGCTGCTGCTCGGAGGCCTGCACATAGTATACGTGTTGGACTGAAGGTGGGCTGGGGCTCGGCTGAGGTGGTTGTGGCTGTGTCTGCTCCTTAATTAGAGGCTCATGTACGACGGTCACTACGTTACTGGCGTTAATGTTCACCAGCAGCTCTAGCTGCTTGGTGATGATGTCGAGCTTGTCTAGGTCCTTCATTCTCCGCTCGATCCCGACGAGGTTCTCTGGGCCCTACGACTTCTTCTCAATGATGTCTACTTTCGACAAGTGATTGTCAATGATGATCAAGTCAGAATTGTCACACCTGTCGTCTTCTCTTGTCTCCGCCATGTTTACATTCTTGTGGAGAACCTGTTGTGGCTGCTGAATCTGAAAGGTACGAGATGAGGTTAACACGACCTCTCCTTCAACCATCTCCTTAAAGATCTGTCAAACTACGTCCTCGTCCTTGTTAAAGCGAGATCCTTCGCAGGCGGCGGCAACCAGACATTAACTTGCTTCTGTCGATCCCCCAAAGAAGTGTTGGATCAAGCTAGTCCCTGGGATGTCATGGTGGGGGCACTTCTCGATCAAATCACTGAACCTCTCCCAGGTTTATAGAAGGATTCTTGGGGTCCCTGAGAGCTGCTAGCGATCTTCGACCACATGAGATTGAGGTGGCCGAGAGGATAATACTTGTGTATGAATTTTGATTTCAAGTCCCTCTAGGTTGTCACCACCTTCCCCAGATGGTTGATCCAGTACAACGCTTTTCCCTGAAGGATGAATGCGACAGCGGTCATCTTGACTACGCACAACGGGATGTTGGGGTAGTAAGCCTTGCTACAGATGTGGTCGAACTGCTGTAGATGAATATACGACTCTTCATTTGATTTCCCATGGAAACTAGGGAGGAGCGAAAGGAGCATCGACTTTAGTTCGAAATGTCTGTGGGTCGGTGGGATCTGGATCCACTTATTGATGCGATCGACCCCTAGGTTGCATGCTTACTTGAGTGTTGGCTTGGGTTGGCCTCTCCCTCCTTCATCCCCTCTTCCACGGGATCCATTTACAGAGCGATCATCTTTGTCTTCATCATCACCTCCTCCACGAGGTGTCTCCCTCTCTTCAAATCTCCTCCTCAGATCGTTCAACATATCTTGGATGGTGACCTGAGCTAGAGCTTGGTCAGTGAGTTGTTGCTGGCTGGTCTGGATAAAGGCCAAGAGGTGGTTGTTGACTTTATTCTGACCGGGCTCAGTGCCTTGTTCTGTATCCGTCTCGGTGTTCTGCTACTGAGGTCCCTTTCCTCTTTCTGATGGAGCCATCTCTGATTCTATCTGTAACCGCACGGGCTCGAGATTGGGGTCAAGATCTGCAATAAAAAATATGTCCCGATCAGTCTGTGTGCAAGCACCAGATATAGAGAATAATTCAGAATAAGGTTCAATTCTGAATCTTATTAGGGATGGAGAAGAGTATGGAGTAAAACCAATCTTCATCCAAAAGGGACAAAGCTTAGGAAGAGAGTTTTCCCGGTCTGGGTGAGGAAGAAGAAGCAGGGAGTCCTGAAGGCAGTTCACGGAGTCTGAACCATGCACGTGGGAATCCCCCAATTTATTGGAGATGCCAGACTTGAGTAGATGTGGGTGTTGGCGGAGTCCCGATTAAGTCCTCCTGGAGTCGTCAATTCAAGACAAAAGGGAAGATCGAGTTGGAAGAAGGATATAATGATGAACGAGAAACAAAAGGAGTGTAAAACAGTAGAAGACTCACGATTAGCGGGGGTAGAAGAGGAAGTAAGACAAGAAATATGCCAGAAATGCACAGGTACGCGGGATTTTGATTTTTGAGCCTAAACTAATCAAACAAACAACAAACAAAATAGATTTACCAACTTAAACCAATGTGAAACCGTAAGAGTTCAGTTATTTTTATCTTTTAGTTGTAGGGTTATTGATTCAAGGAAAAAGTTGTCACGAGTCCTTAAACGGCTAGCCCTAGAGGAGAGCATGTACTACCAGTAATAGTCTCTCCGTACTTGTTTCACCTCCTTTGTATCTAGTGATCTGCGCTTTTTAATATCCTCAACCTCGTGCCTGGGTGGCTACTCAACCACAGAAAAGAGAGAGGAAGCCGATAATGGCGAACCCAAATACTTCAGACCGAGCTCGCAACAGAATCACCTGTAAGCGTGCAAGGTCCTACTTGGACGCAAGACGATGAGACAGATACACCCGTGAGGGCGTGGCCTAAGCTCAGTATTTCAGACCGAGTCGGTGTTCCACACAAGGCGAGAACACCGTCGTCGACAAGGCCCTACTCGTCCACGTATGATAGGAGTGTCGGTACTTTGCCGATCCCAGGTGATAGTAAAGGCAACCACAAATCAGGTTTTTGGCTCTATTCCTTAAAGGTCGTGCCTTACTCTGTCTGAAAGGTGCCTGAATACAATGTGGGCTTTGTAAACCCCACGATGATGTTCGTTATTAAATTTTATTAGTGCCAAAGTGAGTTTAGCAATCCCTTTTTTTAATTTTTGGATTTTCACTTTTTTGAGTATTTTTAATAACAAATGCCTAATGATTTTTTTATATTTTCTTTAATTCCTAGATGATCCAAAAACATAGGGAGATAGCGACAAAGCAATGCAAGTGGACACGAGGACGAAAATCTACCCTCGTATCAAATGATGCCTGCAAATAGAAGACTTACAACTCTTCCCAGCTCTCTCCATGCGGGTTGCAAAAAAAAGAAATTTTTAAAGCTAATCTATATGTGCGAGATGCAAGCAGAAATCGTCCTAAGCAGGTAATTACTAATGTCGTGAAGAACCAAATGCAAAACACTTAGAAAGAAACCTCGAGTCCAGTCCTGGAGGCTCCTCGGTGCCCACTACAATGGGTCCTACAAGCGCTGTATGGAGACATCTCGCGGCACGTGGTTTCAAGTCTACGTATCCAACAATTAATTTAAACTAAGTCCAAACGTAGAGACTATAGGTATATTCAAGATATTAGATGTTTGGTCTTAATTTACTCGATTAAGCAATTCCTAAAATGCTAAGGGCTCGTTCCACAAAACAAATAAAAATAAGGTGTAAAGCACAAAATGCGGAAAACAAAGAAAATGAAGGCGATGAAAACTCGAATAAATTAGGTGAGCCATCAAGTGAACAATCACTTGAAAATTAGGCCCGAATGTCCAAGTCCAAAGTACCCGTATTATTACAAATTAATTTAGCAAAAAAAAGAATGTCACTCTCTTGCCAAAAATAAAAATGAAAGCCTATGCTAAATTCTCTCTCTCTCTCTCTCTCTCTCTCTCTCTCGCTCGCTCGCTCTCTCCTCTTGGTCCGCAAATAGAAGGACCAAGTCTCCTTGACTCGGGCACCTCAACCACCAAGGCGGTCGCCATCGTCTCGCAAGAAATATACGATAGACAAATATTAGCACAATGAATAGTTATATCAAATAAAAAAGAAAATAAATAAGGAAAAATGATGAAATAAAAATGACCTAAACTTTTATCCTACGCGTTGCTCCCCGGCAACGACGCCATTTGATGACATAGGTCTAGCGATGGTCTAAAATCATATCCTCACGAGGAGCGAAGACAAAATGTCGCTGAGGCGACTCACGAGACCCGATGTTGATAACCCACAAAGCAATAGAGCAATGTAAAGCTAACACAAGTATCAAAATTTTTTATACCCTACAAAAAAATGTACAGTAAACAAGTATAGTAGGAGTTGAATACATGGAGAACGGGTGATAGACAACACAATTGGCTAAGAAAAGACAATAAATGTATTTGGCTTTGTTAGGGATTTTTGAATTTTTGTGAGTTTTTATTTATTTTTTTATTTTGGAATTTTTCTTTTATACATTTTTTTAGTTTTTGATTTTTGATTTTTTCCTTTTTATATTTTATGATTTTTAGATTTTATAATAATTAATAATACTAATGTAGGAAATATATTTATATATATAGGGATATCTTTTATATTTATAAATATAACTATATATGCTCCAAAATCAAAAAATAAAATAATTTTGACTTTTTTTATAATTTTTATCTATAGTGGTATTTTTTTAAAATTTTTACTATTTTTTATTTTAAATGCATTAATTAGGCAAAACAATGAATAAGATAAATAAGCTGGATTGTTTTAGAAATTAAAAATAGCTAAAAGTATAAAGATTTTCTAAAACTGTTTTTAATATCCTATAAATATAGTAAATAAAATTCAGAAACAAAAACATGTATTTTTGGAATTGTTTTGTTTTTTTTATAAATTTTATGAGGATTTTAGTGCTTTTTATTTTTCAGTGTTTTTCTTGGGCTATTTATAGGGATTTTTGGTTTGTAGTTGCAAAATAGGTTAACATACTAAATATTATTTTTTTTGAAATTTTTAAAATGTTCTTATAATTTTTATGTATTTCTAAATGCAAACGGGGACAAATAGCTCAGTTTTTGTTTTTTAATACATAGAAAATAACTCTTAATTACCTAAACAAAAATATATGTGATAGATATAGATATCATCTATTTATGGGAATTTTCTGCAAATTTTTAGAGGCCTGGAGATATTTTAACGAAATAAAATCAATAAAATGAAAATACAATCTAGTAGGGGTATTTATGTAAATATTTAGATTTCTTGGACCCAAGCCGAACACCTCAGACAATTATCGGTTCAAAAATGCAAATTTTCCAAGGTATTTCCAATAGCTAATACACGGAGGGGTATTTCTGCGATTAGTACAAAGTCTAGGGGGCAGATGCAAATCTTCCAGAAAATATTACACCAATGCTGCAAAAATAAGAACTAAAATGAAATAAATAAACTTCGAGGGCTTAGGTGCAAAATACCAAGTCCCCTCACGCGCACAGGACTGTGAGGTGACGTGGATTGGACCTAAATGCAATTATGAAAAGTATGTGGGTCTAGTTGCAAATATTACAAAAATATTACACTACAGACGAAAGTTTTGGTAATGAAAATAAAATACAAAAGGCGGGGGTTTAAGTTGCTAAATAACCCTACACGCGTGGATGGACGGTGGATCTGAAGCCGCTTATCCACGTGGTGCCACACAGACGACCGATGGTGCTTTGATGGACGGGTGGCTCAGATTAAATGTCCACCAGAGATCAACGGTGTTGGTGCTTCACGATTCAACAGTTGATGTTCAATCTGGAGCGAGGAGGATGATGGGACGACTGTTGTTGCTCACGAAGAACATCGAAGGACATCCGCCCTTGGTCACTTCGATCGGCTCTACTGCTCGCTTCCGGCCATCTGGAAGGCTCGCAACTGTTGCAAAACGGAGCTGATGCTGCTCCGCAGCTACTGGACGTCACAGAAGGGTCCAAGACCGACCGAGGGAGTCCTGGAGCCTCGGGGTGCCTGGGAGCTCTTCTTGGGTTCAAAATCCCTGCAAAGGGGTATTGTCTTCTCGTTTCCTGCAAGGTCAGCAAAAGGGAGCAAAAATGAAGCCTCTGACTACTTCAGGCGGTGGAAATGAGGCAGATATGGCTCAGGTGGAGGTGCTCCGTCGTATGACGGAGGAGCACTGAAATCCAAATCCAAAGAGCATTTGAGCAGTGGAAGATGCGCGAGGCGAAGGGAATGCGTTGGGGATTGAGATGGAGGTGAGAGAACATGCTGAGAACGAACAGAGCACATGGATTATGTTCGCCAGAGCTCAGCTTCGACGAACTTTGAATTTTTGATTTTTTCGAATAAAAAACAATAGCAAATTAAACTAACTCCGAACCTATGCTAATGCTAAACCTAGGAATGAAAAATTCTCGAAATGAAGCTCACCAGAGCTTGGAGGACCAAGAATTTGAGCTTGCGACGGAGCTGGCCTGCGAAGTTCGGATCGACCTCAAATCGACACCAAAAAGGCCCGCCTAATCTTGGAGAATCCTCCTGCTGTCATCAAGAGATTCGATCAAGGCTAGGGTTATGGTTTTCTCGGTGAAAGAGCGATCAAAATTGAAAAGTGGCGGAGAGGAGGTATATGTACATGTGGTCTTCGATGAGGGTGTCTGCCCGAAGCAATGTTCCTCCAAGCGAGGAATGATATGCGTGTGAAAGCTCATTCACCCAGGAAGAGGTTTGCAGAAGGAATTGAGCGAAATGGGTGAAAGAGTCGGGCGGAAGAAATTGAGGAAAACAGGTCAACCGCCATGCTACAAGACTTAGGAGTTAGAGGGGGCCAGTTGATCGGTCGGTCAATCGAGGCTCGCCTCTGATTGGTCCATGTGGCGCAACGGGACAAAATAAAAAAGGAATTCAAAAGAAATTCAAAATAAAATAATAAATGATTTATTTAGTTTGGGTTTAAAATATAAAAATATTTATTATTTTTCGTAGTATTTTAATATGAATTTTACTTTATTTTTATGAGTCAATTTATTATAGGTTACTTTTAGAGGTGCATTTATATGTATATTTACCTATATTATGTGTATTTTATTTTTATTTTGTATTTTGGATTTTATTATTACTTATACATAATTTATATAATTATAACTTATTTCAATACACATAAGTATATTTTTATTGTATTTTTTCGAGTTTATTTGTATATTTATTTAAATATAAGTATTTATTACATAGGTATATGTATAGGTAATTCATCTATATACGGAAGTATACTTATTTATTTTAATTTTCTTTTTGATGATTTTATTTTATTCTATCTATATGCATATACTACAGAGAATATTTACAAAATTGTAAAATATATAATAATGAAAATATAAAGAATAAATAAAATGAATATTTTATTTATGTATACTATACAATAGGGGTCCAAAATCTAATTTTTGCATCTTAATTCCAAATTAAATGAAATCACTTTCATTAAATAGATAATAAAAAGTTATATACAATTAAAGATGATTTTGATGCATTTTGAGTCCATATGGAGAAGTTATGAGTCTGGAAAGTTTGTGTTTTGGAATTTTATTTTGAGTGTAGAATGCACACTGTATGTTATTTTAATGTGAAATGAATTTTGTATTTTTCTATGTATTTTTATTTACAATATGTACAAAGTTTATTGATTTGAGGTAAAAATGATAAAGAATAAAATAGGTCTCAAAAATGCATTATTGGCATTTATGAATTACGATTTTATTGTTTTTATCGGCCCTTATCTCCTACTTTATTTCGTGTTGACCCAGTCATCATGATGCCTAGGTCTCGGGGTTTAGGGTCATAAAATACCTTTGATATTTTATTTTATTTTCTTTATTCTTTTATTTTGGCTTTTAATATAGTATTTCATACAATATTTACACGATTAATAATAGATGTTAATTTATACAAAATAATGCTATTTACATGCATTTAGTTAGTAGGGTTTAAAGGCCAAAATGAAAGAATAAAGGTGATGAAAGGGAGATTCATCAATGATACACCTTCTGAGGATAATGTGGACTTGGATGTGTCTATTGCTCTATGGAAGAAGAGGCATGCATGCACTATGCATCCTCTTGCTTCCCATGTTTCCCTGGCACACTTTTGGAGGATTTTCAGAGGTTTGTTGTAGGATTATCAGCTGTGGAAATACTACGATCCTATCAGGAAGCATAATAGAGTACTCAATGGCATCTTGCGATGGAGGAATGGATGACAACATTACAATCTCGTGGTACGTGGAGTATAGTATAGGCTCCTCCAGGTGCATCTGTTGTTGGCATCAAATGTGTGTTTATAGTAAAAGACCGTGCGGATGGTACCGTGGACAGATAAGGCCAGATTGGTTGCTCGTGGGTTCACCCAAACTTATGGGGTGGATTATCAGGACACCTTTTCTCCAATTGCACGTAATTCTACACTGCAGATTCTTATTATTGTTGCTGTAGTACATGACTGACCGTCAAGAATACGTTCTTGTATGGAGATATGCAAAAGGAAGCTTATATGCAGCAACCACCATGGTTTGTTGCTGAGGAGTCCAGTATGGTGTGTAAACTCCACAGGCCATATATGGCCTTAAGCAGAGTCCGAGGGCTTGGTTTCAGAAGCTCTCAGAGTTGATTGAACACCATGGATTTGTCAGATCTACTGCAGATCATTCTCTTTTTCTTAGGAGAACCTAAAGAGGTACTGTTGTTATTTTGGTATATGTTGATGATATTATTCTTACATGCAACGATGGTCGGGTTTTCAAGCAACTAAGGATTTTCTTGGACAATGGTTTGTAACCAAGGACCTTGGCAAGCTGCGTTATTTTCTTATCCTAGAATTTGTAAGAAATTAGCATGGTATGGTAATGACGCAAAGGAAATATGTTATTGATCTTCTATCTGAGGCGAGCATGACAAGATGTACACCTGCTACTACTCCAGGTGATCCCAATGCTAGGCTCTATGATGATGACTCCACGGAGGTGGATAAGAGACAGTACATCAAGCTGGTAGGGAAGCTGTTATATATTACTATTACCAGGCCTGATATATCGTTTGTTGTCAGCATGGTCTGCCTGTTTATGGAGCAGCCTAGGCAGGCTCACATGGATGCAGTCAACATGATCTTGAGGTATCTGAAGTCTTCTCCATGTGCATGCCTTCTATTCAAGAGAGACACATCTCTGGCAGTTTCTGGATGTGTGAATGCATATCATGCTGGGTGTCCCGAGGACAGGAAGTCTACTTCAGGCTTCACTATTTTTGTGGGCAACTCGGTTGTTTCATAGAAGATTAAGAAACAAACAATTGTAGCTAGATCCAGTGCTAAATCAGAGTTTAGGGCCATGGCCTAAGGGAGCACAGAAATGATGTGGGTCAAGTTCGTTCGAACTGATCTAACTGTTGAGGTGTCTCTTCTTATGCAGCTCAAATGTGATAATCGAGCCGCTCTATTCATAGTTAATAATCCAACCTTTCATGAAAGAACAAAGCACCTTTAAGTTGACTGCCATTACACACGCGATTTAATCTAGAAGGAGCTTATTTTCACTTCTCATGTTGCTTCAGGCAATCAGATTGCCGATATGTTTACCAAAGCTCTTGCGAAGGATCCCTTCTACCGTTGCTATTCCAAGCTGAGCATGATAGACATGTATGCTCCAGCTTGAGGGGGAGTGTTGAGATGTTTATCTCTTTATCTTTATTTTGTAATTTTCTATTTCTTCCGTCTCTTTATGTAATTTTCCCTTAGAACTTTTCTCTTATATAAGAAAGCTCTAGGGTTACGATGAATACAACTTTTCATTTTAATCCTTTCCACAGATTCTTTGGCTGTTTATGATTGCGCTTCTATTGGCCGCAATCGCTGGACCCTATGGTTAGTTCGTAGTCAAGATAGCATATAGAGTTCTTTGTGCAAATACAATTTTTGATCGGGTTGGTTGTGTTCAGACTGCAAAATGGACATGAAGCTGGATGACACCAATTCGGGTCAGTCTTCCTTTGGCTTCGAAACCTGGGAGAGTGTTATCTAGTGACGCTGATGCTTCCTGTGCATGGTGTTAAGCTGATATTTAAGACGTGGACCACTTATTCTTTGGGTGTAAGAATTTGAAGAATGTTTATAACAAGGATTCTTTGACTGGGGTGGCGATTGGATGTGTCTCTTGGACATTCGCTTGACTCGTATTGGTGTGGTCCTGACAGAGAGAGATCACTGGATCGGGCTTTGGTGTGGGCCTTGTAATTAGCCGGAAATGGCGATCTTACACCAGGATTGATTTTTATGCGGAGAATGCGGTTTAACATGGGAAAATTCGGTACGAGTCATGGTTTATGTAACTTTTGTTTGATTATACTAGTTATGTAATTATGTAATTGCCAAACTTGTGAATATATGACGTTTTTGGGCATGCGCTTTATTGCTGATTGCACTTTTTCCTTTCACAAAAAAGCCTTCTTGGCTCCATTGTTTTGTTTGTTAAGTTGTGCCATTAAAGTCGATTTGCAAGATTTAAATGCTAAATAAAATTTTAACCTGTGATTCGTTGATGCATCATTCAGATCACAGTGAATAACAAATTGCAATTTGTAAGGGATCAATATAATTAAATCAAAAAAATGTTTTGATATGTTAGTGTTGTGTAAGTGGTGATTTATTTCGAAGGTTCCATTAGCTATTATTTATACACGAAACTAAGCTGAGAAATTAACCGTGCTTGTATTGACTTACTTCTGTCTCTCTCGGAATCAGGTTTGTGGTTATAATGCGATTTCATGTTGAATTCAATATACAGCTTATCTGGTGGTCATGTTGTGGGGCGTTTCTCTCCCCATGAAGCATTTGCAATTGGTGGAATTAACAGTGTTAGAGGTTACGAGGAAGGTGCTGTGGGGTCTGGTCGTTCATATATCGTTGGAAGTGGAGAAGTGTCATTTCCTCTGGTAGGCTCAACTTTTTAGTTTCTGATCCTTGGTCCTAATTTAATTTGATTTGCTTATTCGGGGAGAGTTTCTTGAGTCCTTTGTTCTTATATTTCTGTATAATTTGTTGAGTTTGTTTTTGAAGTGCCAAAGGATGAGCACGGTCAGTTGATGTTTATGATATTTCTTATCTCATCATTTAAATAGATTATTTAGTTTCTAATGTTGAGATATTCCTTATCTTTCTTAATGTATTCTTATTATCTATTTATTTTGTCTTCTTTGTGTAATTTGCCTATTTGGTTCCTCTTTTATATAAGAGAACCCAAGGGCCTCTCATTAATGCAATTCATTCTTTTCCCTCTTCATGGTATTGGAGCGATGATCATAGACCGGAGTTCCCGTATCCCACCCTAATCCTACTCACCCCTTCCTCCCTGCGCCGCCCTCGTCGGCTCTCTAGGCCGTCGCCGCCCCGGCCTCTGGCTGCCCAAGCCGCGCCACCTTTGGACCCCGGGCCGCTACCTTGGGCCCCGCCGACCTCTGCCCCCGATCGCCCAGGTCTCTAGCCGTTGCCCCCCAGCTGCCCAGGCTGCCGTCCCTAGCCGCCTAGGCTGTCGCCTGGATCCTCCGGCCGTCCTGTAGGCAGTCCCCAGATTGCCCAGGGCCCCCGCCTCTCCCAAGTTGCCGTCGATCCTCCAGTGTGAATCCACACACTTCTGCGGCTCAATCTGCAGTTTGATTCGGTCTGATTGGAAAATGCAGTTTCAGACCTATAAATCGCATTTTCCGGCCCTATAGAGGAGCGAAGATTAATGAGGATGGTTGTATGAGTCTACATGTACAACCAATCCTTTTGTATGATCGTGTAGACTTGTTCATATCAATTTACTCCCAGTTAAGTTCTTTTGTTCGACCATTTTTCCATCATGTCAGAGAATAAGGGTGATGTTTTTTCGTTCAGAGCCTATGGGCCCGACTTCCATCGTTAAAATGGATGGGACCTACTATAACTTGTGGTCCATGTAGTTTCTCACCCTCATGCAGTGCAACAATAAGGAGCACATCCTGAGTCCTGACAGATCCAAAGCCAACGGATAAGAATGGGGCAAATGCTTCCTGCAAGCAAGATGATGCGGATGCGCGTGTTTCGCTATGTGGGACCCTCACCACAGAGAACCAATGATATTTTGAATCAGCCCACCGCCAAGGCGATGTGTGACACTTTGTCAACTACTTATGCTCAAGCGAAGAATGTGGCCAAGATTCTTCAGCCGTAGTTCGATATCTACTATGCCAAGCAGAATGACCATCCTCTATATGTGTACTACTCTTCGCTTCATGACATGTTCAAGAAGTTTCATAGCTACATGCCTATTACGAAATCTATTGAGCAACAGAAAACGTATAGGAAGTCCACGATGGTTGGAGCCTTTATAGCTGGATTTGATACAGAGTATGGTGCTTCGCGTACTCAGCTTCTTACCGGAGCTACCATACCTCCCATAGAGGAGGCCTATAGCTGTCTCAGCCGGATTATCATGCCTTCTCAACCACTTCTCCGCCCTCTTCAGCAATGATTACTTCTCGTGGCAGAGGCGGTGGACGCTAGAGTGGCCCTTGCATTTACTGTCGTAAGCCTGGACATGCAGAGGATACATGCTACCCGAATCATGGATATCTTGCTTCTGGTCGAGTAACAAAACATATTGTGTGTTCAGAGAATCCAGCTTCCCAGGCCGATCCTTATTGGATTATATTCTCTCTCGTATTCGAGAGAACGTGACCCTTACTGATGGCACCACCACTACAGATTCATCACCTTTATTCTATCATTTTGATCCTAAAAACCCTAGCTAATGCATGTAAATAGGCTTAATTTGTACAAATTAACATTCATTCTTTGTTGTATAAATACTGCATAAACTACTATTTTTAATGCCAAAAATGTAGAATAAAAAAAAGAAAAGAAAAAGAATAAAATATCAAAGGTATTTTATGACCATAAACCCCAAGACCTAGGCATCTGGATGACTAGGTCGACAAAGAATAAAGTTGGGGGAGATATGGGCCAATAATACAATAAAAATCTCATTTATTTATTAATCATTAATACATTTTTGAGACTTATTTTATCTTCCACTTTTCATACCTCAAATAAGTAAACTTTGTACATGAAAGTTGTAGATAATAATATATAGAAAAATACAAAATTGAGTTTATACAAAAATAATACATTGTGTAAAAGTTAAACTCTAAATAAAAGTTAAAATCCCAGTTTCCCAGACCCATATCTCTCAAATAAAAACTTAGAATATATCAAAATCATTTTAATTGTATATAACTTTTAATGAGCTATTTGAAGAAGGTGGTTTCATATTTTTTGGAGTTAATGTGTGAAAGTCAGGTTTTGGACCCCTATTGTACAATACACCTGAATAAAATAATCATTTTATTTATTCTTTATTATTTTATAACTTTATATTTTTATAATTTTGTAAATATTATTTACAATATATGTAAATATTAAAACTAAAATAAGACCATAGATAAAACATTAAAATTAAACATGTATCCTAAATACATAGATGAATATACAATAACGATACCTGTATATACCTATTTATTCAAGTATATATATTACATCAGAAAAACACAATAAAAATATATTTAGGAATATAAAAATAAGTTATAAATTTATAAAATAAGAGAATAAAATAATAAAATCAAATATACAAAATAAAATTGAAAGTCCTAAAACATAGATGAATATACCTATAAATATACTCCTAAAAATTAACTTGTAATAAACAACCTCGAAAAAATACAAATAATAATAAAATACTATGAAAAATAATAAACATTTTTTATTTTATAACTTAAAATTAATAAAATTATTTACTAATTATTTTTGATTTTATAAACAATTTGCGGCTGGTTTTTCCTGGTTGGTCCACGTGGACCAACCAGGTGGCTCTGCTAGTTGAACTCGGTCAACTAGCTGGCCTACACCTGCGCCTCTGTCAGACCTATGTTTGACCACATCTTCTCCTTTTTTCTCTGATCGATGCAATCATCGATCAATGTTGATTTCTTCGCATCTTTTCTTCCTCGATCCTTGCTGATTCACGCCATGATGATTCCTTTGTCTTCGCATTACTGAATCTCTTCAGACACTCCGATCTTTGAAGCCACTCCATCACCTGTATATAATATCGGCTCCGTCCATATATCGAATTTGATCCTCTTCCACTCCTCTAAACCCTAATCTAAGCTTGGATTGAGATAGTCGTGACAACAACTACCTCCTCGGTGTTCCAACAAGGCGCACGAGTGTCGAATCGAGTGATCCAAGCTTCTCCGCCAGCTTTGTCGGAGCCTCTGCTTCTGGCCGTGGTTGATCGATAAACTCTCTTTTCCTTAGTTGTTTTGTTCCTTAGGTTAGCAGTAATCTAGGTTAGGTCTTATTTCGGGTTGAATCCATCGCATCATTCTATCATCCTATTTCGTCGTAAGGCGGAGCTCCGGCTTCGCCACTGTCTTCGGACTACTTCCGAGCCGCTCTGCCGCACCTAACCACCCTCACGTCTTTCCCATTTGCTTCTCGTCGCTTCGCTCTACCTCATCCAACCAGCTCTTGCAAAGATCTGGGCAATGCTCCTCCACCGCTCATCGGAGGGGCTTCACCCGCATCACCTATCGCCCATTCCATCCCAGGAGCTCTCCCGAGCTTTGTGTTTTTGTTGCGCATCTTTCCCTGCATGCTACAAAGAGTAAAGCTCTCTCCCCAGGGGGTATCGAACCAGGGAGGAGCCTCCAGGTTCACCTCCGTCGTTCGTCCTCATCTGATCCCTTACGCGCGGGAGGTCCTGGGGATGCTCGTGGAACCATCAAATATGAAGGAGCTCCAGGCGTAAAGATTTTGAAGATCAAAGTTCAGCTCGGTTGTGTTCTTCAGCTATTCATCCTCCACACCTACCTGTCGTTGGATCCTCAGCCCGCTCTAGATTGTTCAGGAGCTGTCCGATACGCCTCGCCTCACCTGTCCGATCTAGGGCTGGGATATAATCCTAGCCATCCATCCCGAACCGTCATCACCGCACGAGGAGAAGACACGTGGCAAGTGAAGCGTGATCAGTCGTCTGCTCTTGCGCCTTAGTTGGGTATTTTGCTCCTTAGGCCTAGCTTATTTTTGTATTTAATATTTAATACTGAAACATTCATTTGCCGTTTATAAATTTTTGTACTATTTGCATAAAACCCCCTCGTCTTTATTTTTTTGTGATTCAGTCCATGCTAGTTCACCTCACGTGTGGTCCCACGTGAGGTGGGAATTTTGCACTAATACCACTGGACATTTTTTATTGCAATTTAGTTCGTTAAATATTTATTGCAGTTATATATTTGTGTGAAAATTGCATCTTGGCCCCTACGCTTTATTATATTTACGTTCATGCCCCTACCAGTTCAGTAATTTTTATGTATTTCCTCTATTTGTTAAATATAGCTACCGTGGTCTAAAAATCACCAAAAAATACATGTAAGTTCCTGATTGCTTGCATTTTAACGCCATATACTTTAACATTTTAGGACCTTTTAATATTAATTAAAAATCAAAAGAGCTCAGTTTTTGTCCCATTTAGCATATAAAATACAAAAAAATATAAAATCTTCTTGAAGATTCCAAAAATTTTTTTTCGTTTGTCTAATTATTTTCTCACTCCAGATACTAAAAACCTTAAAAATAGAAAAAGAAATTCATAAAAATAAAAAAGCTCCAAAATCCAGTTTAAAAAGATTAAAAATTCCTAAAAAACATAAAAATATATGTTCTTTTTTTATTTATATTATTATCTACCTATTAAAATTTAATTGAAGAATTTTGGACCTATTTTGCTATTTTTAATTTTCATTTCAATTTCGGTATCTATTAAATCTCTGATTTGGGATATTTTTAACTTCGAAAATATATAAAAATTAGCAAAATTCACTAAAAAATCACAAAACAGTAGAAAAATATTTAAAATCCAAAAAGATTTTATTTCATGTATTTTAAGTATTTTTATTAGTTTTTTTTATAATTGTATTATCTATTGTTGTATATATAGTCTTATATATCCTATATTATATATTTAAAAGAAAAAGAAATTAAAAATCTAAAAATATAAAAAGAAAATATAAAAAAAATTAAAAAAAAATACAAAATAAAAAACCCACAAAGAATCCTGTTTGGCCAAGTATTTGAGAGGACATATTGTGCTTGATTTTCTTTATCTCACATTGCTCTTCGCCATTGCTTCTTATTTTCGACACTCTACATACTTGCACTATACACACATTTTGTAGAATTAAATAAAATAAATTTTAACTCCACACTTTTATTTCATTGCTTGATCTTTATATGTGGGTTAGTTGTTGATTGATTGAGATTTCTTGAGCGATCAATATGCTGACTGCGGTTTCGCCTTGTGAAACCATATGACCCTTGACAAATCTCGATTATCACTCACATATTACCTATGCTTTTACTGGTAGTACTGGCGCAGACATGACAGTGGATTATGGATTCTGGTGCTTCTCACCACCTGTGTGGAGACAGAGCGCAGTTGAGGTCCTATAGGACCATGCCACCTAGCTGATGGGTTGTCATTGCTAATGGTGACCACTTACTCTTTATAGGATGGAGGGAGGTGCATTTGATGCCGTCCATGCACTTTCAGAATGTTTTATATGTTCCTGACTTTCAGATGAATTTACTTTCTATTAGTCAGATTACTAGAGATCTGCATTGTTGTGCCATTTTCGATCCTTCGTTTCTTGTGTTTCAGAACATACTAACGTGCATGGTTATTGGATGTGGCTGTGAGCAACGTGGACTCTACAGACTGGTCCAACCTCCTTATGCTAGTGTTTCTACTATACCTACTGGACCAATCTACTCTACCTACAGGTGCAGACATGACAGAGTCGATTATGGATTCTGGTGCTTCTCACCACATGTAGGGATGGGCATGAGTCGGGCTTGGCCGGGCCCTGAAGGGCCCAGGCCCAAGCCCATCTAAATATTTCGAGCCTTGGGTCGGGCTTAGGCCCGCAAATTTTGGTGTTGTTCGGCCCAAGCCCAGGCCCGGCCCGTTTCCTTTGGGCCGGGCCAGCCCAAGCCTTGGTTCATTTCCTGGTCATGAAAACCACAACACGAGAAATATGGAAATGATGGATCATGCCATGGAAGGCCATATCGATATCGTTTCGGTCCGCCCGAAATGGATATATCGGGATATATCGACGATATCGGTGGAAATGTCAAAAATGGCTCAAAAAAGACAAATTTTTGGCATTTTTTCAGAAATTAAGATCATCCAAGATATTAGAAAAACAAATAACCTACACATACACACTTATATCACACATATTTGTCATTTATAAACCATATATCACACATATCGATCATCATATCGAACATATCGTTGTTAATGTTTATTCCTGACCTTTAGATATTGGAAATGAATTCCATTCAAGTTCTTATAACATTAAACAACTTACATATATACACTTAGATGACACATATAGATCATTTGTGGATACTATGATCCTTATATTGCACATATCGATCATATCGAACATATCGCTGGGTACTATTAGTTGTTGACCTATATATATTGAAAATGGAGTTCATCCAAGTTCTTAGATCACTAAATAGCTTACAAATATACTCTTAGATCACACATATCGATCAATCTATGAAGCTTATATCGCATATATCGATCATTTTGAACATATCGATATTAATGATTGATTCTTGACTTATAGATTTTTCGTTTTTGAAGAATTGACATATAGTTATTGGAAATCGATTTCATTCAAGTCTTACAACATGAAATAACTTGTAAACATACATCAAGTTGAAGAACCATTGTATGCACCCTCCTGTCGCATCATTCCCTACCAGTACGGGGGTCTCGCATCATACCGAAACAAAATATATATAAACCATTGTGTGTTTTAATACTAGGTGTAGCTAGATAAGTAGTTGAATTAATCTTCCATGAATAATAACATTGATATATAGAGATATCGGTGAAATATCGACGATATCGATCGATATCCGTGATTTTTTCTACTGAATCCAGTCATTTTTGATTGATATGAGCCGATATGGCGATATATCGCCGATATCCCTGTAAAAGGAGATACTGGGTAATATCGAAACCCCGACGACCCTATCGAAACCGATATATCGGGATATATCGCCGATATATCGCCGATATATCGCCGATACGGCCTTCCATGGATCATGCTACACATTAAAGAGAAGGATTGCACATCTGTAGCGCAAAAAAAAAGTTACAAGTATAAGAATGTCCACATTAAAGTAGCTATTAAACTATGCATAAGAATCTAAGATGTCTACATAACAACTAAGTTTGCACATATATTGAATCTATAACGATGACTAAACAATAGTAATATTCCAACGAGAAGTCAATGGCTAAACAGTAGCAATATCGATACTTCAACAATCGTATACAATATACCTTAATAGGCAAAACATCTTGTCTAAGGCCCATGCCCATGTTCGGGATGGGTCTTGGACTTTACCCTCGGGCCAACTTCGGGACCCCGATCAGGCTGGGCCTTGGGCTGGATCGGGTTGGGCCGAGCCAAGCTCGAGCCCGACCCAAAATATTTTTGGGCCGACATTCTAGGCCCAGGCCCGACCCAATCCTCTTTTGGGCTTGGGCTGGGCCGGGCTTTTTGGGCTGGGCTTCGGGCTGGGCCGGGCCGGCCCAGCCCAATGCCCATCCCTAACCACATGTGTGGAGACAGAGCGCAACTGAGGTCCTAGAGGGCCATACCGCATGGCAGGTGGGTTGTCATTGCCAATGGCAACCACTTGCCCATTATAGGACAGGGGGAGGTGCATTTGACGTCGTCCATGTGCCTTCAGAATGTTTTATATGCTTCTGACTTTCAGATGAATTTACTTTCCATTAGTTAGATTATTAAAGATCTGCATTGTTGTACCATTTTTTATCCTTCGTCTCTTGTGTTTCAGGACATACTTACAGGCATGGTGATTGGATGTGACCGTAAGCAGCATGGACTCTACAGACTGGTCCAACCTCATGCTAGTGGTCTACTATACTTACTGGACCAATCTCTCCATATCTGTTGCCCCTTCATTTTTGCCACCTTTCTGCAGAAGTTGTGTCATGTTCTCCCTCAGATTTCTACGAGATCCTCCTTCCAGTGTGAGGCATGCCAACTTGAGAAGCACCACCATTCCTCCTTTCCATCCCGTCAGAGTCGGAGTAGTTGTAAGTTATTTGAGCTCCTTTATTTAGATATTTGGGGACCGAGTCGTGTTCCTGATCATCAGGGACACCATTTTTATCTAGTTGTGGTCGGTGGTTTTGTTAGACTTTCCTTGGTCTTTTTGTTGAAGAATAAGTCTGAGGCTGGATCTGTGATCAAATATTTTATTAATGAGATAAATAATTTGTGATCAAATATTTTATTAATGAGATAAAGAATATTTTTTCTGCAATGTCAAATATCTTCATTCTAATAATGCCTTAGAATTTTGCACCTTAGAACTTTATGTTTACCAAATCTTTTGTGCTTATACTTCCCAGTAGAACGGTGTTGCCGAGCGCAGACACCGTCACTTACTTGATGTGACTAGAACCTTGTTAATACAGAGTCATGCTCCTCACGCTTACTGGGGCGATGCTGTCCTTACTGCTTGCTATCTGGTGAACCGCATGCCCTCGTCTGTGTTGAGAGCGAAGATTCCTTTCTCGATTGTGTTTCCCGAGAAGCATCTTTTCTCCCTTACACCTCGTGTATTCGGATCTGCTGCATTTGTTCATGATGTCTCTCTAGGACGTGACAAGCTCTCTCCCAGAGTTGTCAAGTGTGTGTTTGTCGGCTACCCTCTCGTACCCAGAAGGGGTACCGTTGCTTTGATCCGCTAAGGCAGAAATACCTTGTCACTGCTGACATTAGTTTCTTTGAGTATGTTATGTATTTTTCTCCTACAGGTGACAGACCAGCCTCATCTGACTCTGACAATGAGATCTACATGCCTCCACCTCCTACTACCGTTCCTCCACCTCCCTCTACTCCTGCTCCACCACCACCTCCTTAGCCACCGCCACCACCACCATCAGCTACTCCTACCTCTACACCTGCTCCTGTAGTTCCACCTCCTACTGTGACTCAATTTTTGTCACGTGTTTTTACTCGTAGGACTTGCTCAGCCCCCCCTGCTCACAGGTCTTGCCCATCATCCATCACGTCTCAGGTATGTAATGAGCACATTGTTTCTACTCATGGTACTGCTGAGTTGTCTATGTAGGAGAATTCCATACAAGATGAGCAGGTGCCCTCTCCAGAAGGAAACTTAGGCAAATGATCTTGATGTTCCGATTGCTCTGCGAAAGAAGAAACGTACATGTGCTACTTATCCTCTTATAGTCCAGGTTTCCTTGAGCATATTGTCAGATGATTTCAGGAAGTTTACCTTGGCATTATCAGTCGTGGAGATATTACAGACATATCAGGAGGCTTTTCATGACAATCAGTGGAGGTTGGCCATGGAGGAGGAGATGACTGCGCTACAGTCACGTGGTACGTGGAGTCTTGTTTCTGCTCCAGTTGACGCATCCGTTGTGGGATGCAAATGAGTGTTCACTGTAAAACGTCATGCAAATAACAGTGTGGATTGCTATAAGGTGAGACTTGTGGCACATGGGTTCACTCAGACATATGGGGTTAACTATCAGGATATTTTCTCTCTAATTGCCAGGCATTCTACTTTGTGTATTCTATTTTCTGTTGTTGTGACACGAGATTGTCCCCTGTACCAGCTTGATGTGAAGAATGCCTTCCTCTATGGTGATCTATAGGAGGGGGTCTTACATGCAACAACCACCTGAGTTGCTGCTGAGGGGGAATATCAGAAGGTTTGTAGACTTCATAAGGCTATCTATGGTTTTAAGCATAGTCCAAGAGCATGGTTCCAGAAGCTCTCGGACTTGATAGAGCAGCA
The DNA here is from genome assembly GCA_037367405.1 of Ottelia alismoides. Lineage (NCBI taxonomy): Eukaryota > Viridiplantae > Streptophyta > Magnoliopsida > Alismatales > Hydrocharitaceae > Ottelia > Ottelia alismoides. The sequence goes on from JAZKJV010009359.1 coordinate 336,518, forward strand.
GGGGTTTGTGTGATCGACTGCCGGTCACTCTTTGTTTGTGCCCAGGACCCAGAGAGGTACTATTGTCATTTTTGTTTACGTTGATGACATTATTGTTACAAGGGATGACAAGCAGGACATTCAGGGTGCCAAGGACTTCCTAGGTCAGTAGTTTGTAACCAACGATCTTGGTAATTTAGGTTACTTGGACTGGAGTTTACTAGTAACCAACGAGGTCTTGTGATGACCCATGGGAAGTATGTTACATATCTTTCAGAGACATGCATGTCAGATTGCAGACCTGCGACTACTCCTATTGACCTGAGCATGAAGCTCTACGTTGATGAAACTGAGGAGGTCGACAAGAGCAGGTACCTGGAGCTTGTTGGCAAGCTACTGTATGTGACTATTACAGGGCCCGACATATCATTTGCCGTAAGCAAAGTGAGTCAGTTTATGGAGCATCCCAAATAGGCACATAGATGCAGTCTATATGATTCTGAGGTATCTAAAGACATCATCAGGTATGAGACTTCTTTTCAGTAGAGGCACGTCTCTCTCAGTTACAACGTATGCAGGTGCGGATTATGCTTGGTGTCCGAAGGATAGGAAGTCTACTTTAGGCTTCCTTGTGTTCAGGGAATTCTTTGGTATCATGGAAGAGCAAGAAGCAGACCGTGGTTGCAAGATCGAGTGTCGAGTCAGAATACAGGGCCATGGTACAAGCTAGCACAGATATGATGTGGGTCAGATCTGTTCTTATTGACCTAAATATAGAGGTGCCTCTCCCCATGCACCACCAATGTGATAATCGGGCTGCTCTTTTCATTGCCAACAACCCAATCTTTCATGAGAGGATCAATTACATAGAGGCGGACTGCCACTACTGAGTCTGATCGATATCTACACTCCAACTTGAGGGGGAGTGTTGAGATATTTGCTGCTTACTATTTTCTTGTTATCTGTTTTTTTTGTATTCTTTATGTTATTTGCCCATTTGGTTCCTCTCCTATATAAGAGAACCCAATGACCTCTCATTAATGCAATTCATTCTTTACTCTCTTCACTAATAGACTATCAAATTTTTGGGATAAAGTTGGGACTGCCATACATGGTAGGACAAAGGCCAAATTTTTTAGAGATTGCCAAAAATGATTTGGAAAATAATTCTAGATTAAATGAGGGACTTGGCTTTTTGTCCCATGATTAGCAGCCATGGTTCAAAAAAACGTGCCTCGAGGTGCACGAGGCGTACGCCTCGAGGCGAGGCGGCCTGAAACTGCCAAAGTTGGTCAAGGCGGTCGAGGCGGAGGCGAGGCGGACCGTGAGGCGTTTTTTTTTCCAGATATTTTTTTATATTAATCATTTGTCTTATTAATAATTTCATATGTTTATAATGGTCTACTTGTTTAGGATATAAATATACGAGATGAATGCTTAAATTTGGTCACTTTCATGTTCATATTTACCATTAAACATATCCAATTATGTCAAAAACTCTTAAGTTATACCCTTAAACATACAAATCTTTAAATATCATTTCAAGCATTACTTGTAAACTTAATTTTAAGGAGTTGTTATACAATAAGCTATGCAATATGCCGAGAAGGACAAACACGATAGAATTCAAGGAGTTGTTACGCAATAAGCTATGCAATATGCCGAGCGAGACCCCCATCTTGTTGGGGTATGGTATGTCAGGAGGGATGCATACACCGGTTCTTCAACTTGGGTTAGACAGTTAGAATTCTGATGAATATCGACAGATGCATTCTCATATAGTTGTATATCTTTCTTTCAGTGTTCTTGTCTTTATAATTTTATCATATCTTATAGTGATATATATCATATGTTAGTCAGAATATATATAATTTCATTAGTATATATTTATTATAGTTTTTATAGATATTTATCCTTGTAAACTGAGGCTTACGCCTCGACCACCTCGAGGCTACGCCTCGCCTTGATTCCATGGAAACCGCCTCGTTCCGTTTTTAGTTTTTTCGAACCTTGTTAGCAGTGTCTGCCTATGTCTTAGTGTTGCATATAGAATGAATAGTGCCTTAATAGTGTATCATGGACACACGGAGGATCTCTGGCTTTATGTTGTTGCTTTCTTTTAATTGTGTCATGGAAGGTGTGGAGAATTTCTGGGTTGGTGTTGTTACTGTTCTTGTTGGGAGAAGAGAGTTCATTGTTTATTCCAGAGAACCCTAGGCTCTCTTATATAGAGAAGACCTATGGGTAAATTACATAAGATGGATAAAAGAAAATAAACGTAACATAAAAGATATATAGAATATAGAAATATCTCTGCACTCCCCCTCAAGATGGAGCATAGATGTCAGTCATGCTCAATTTGAAAGAACACTTCTGGAATGGCCCTCTGAGCAATGGTTTGGTAAAGATGTCTGCAGTCTGCTCTCCTGAACTGACATGGGAAGTAGAAATCAAGCCCTTTTGAATCATATCCCTAATATAGTGTCAGTCTACCTCAATATGCTTTGTTCTTTCATGAAATGCTGGATTATTAGCAATGAATAGCGCTACTTGATTATCACATCGTAGTTACATGGGTAGAAGTACATCTATATGCAAATCTTCTAACACAGCTCGAATCCACATCATCTCTGTACTTGATTGTGCCATGGCTCTGTACTTAGATTCAACACTAGATCTAGCCACCACTGTTTGTTTCTTGCTTTTCCAAGAAACCAAAGAATTGCCAACAAACACTGCAAAACCTGAAGTAGACTTCCGATCCTTGTAGCATCCTGCATAGTCCGCATCAGCACATGCAGAAATAGAAATATTTGTTTCTTTCCTGAACAGTAGTCCTGCATCTGGAGACTGACTTTAGATATCTCAATATCATGTATATGGTATCCGTATGTACTTGTCTGGGCTGTTCTATGAACTGACTCACCCGACTTACTGCAAAAGCGATATTAGGTCTAGTGATAGTAATATAGAGAAGCTTTCCCACCATCTCTCCATATCTTCTCCTGTCAACCTCATCTGTATCATCATCATATAACATCATGCTAAGATCCATGGGAGTAGTCGAGGGTCGACACCCGATCATGCTCGTCTCAACAAGCATATCTGTAATATACTTCCTTTGGGTCATCACAAGACCCTGCACATTCCTAGCAAATTCCAACCCCAGAAAGTGTCGTAGGGTGCCAAGATCCTTAGTAACAAACTGATGGTCCAGAAATGCTTTTGTCATCTTTATCCTCTGCATATCATCTCCCGTAACAAGTATATCATCAACATACACTATGATAACGACAGTACCTATGGGAGTCTTCTGGACAAACAAAGAATGATCTGCATTTGATCTTTTGAACCCTTTCTTTTTAGGTCAGAAGCTTCTGAAACCATACGCACGGGCTTTGTTTAAGGTCATAGATTGTCTTGTGAAGTCTACACACCATCTCACTCTCCCCTCAGCAGCAAACCCTGAAGGCTGTTGCATGTAACTTCTTCATGCAGATCCCTATACAAAAAAGCATTCTTAACATCAAGCTGAAACAAGGGCCAATCACGTATCACAACAACTGAAAGGACACATAGAGTCGAGTGACGTGCAACTGGAGAGAATGTGTCCATATAATCCACGCCGTATGTTTGAGTGAACCCACTTGCCACTAGCCTTGCCTTGTAACGGTCAAGGCTGCCATCTGCATGATATTTGACAGTAAACACCTATTTACAACTGACAACAGAAGCTCCTGGGGGAGCAGGAACCAAACTCCATGTACCCCGCGACTGCAGAGCAACCATTTCCTCCTCCATGGATGAACGCCAACAACTCACCTTCAAGGCTTCGTGATAATTCCCTGGTATTTCCACGGTAGATAGGGCCACAACAAACCTCTGAAAGTCTCCTGTGAGACGATGGAATGAAACCTGTGAAGCAAGCGGATATGATGCACAAGTACGCTTCTGCTTCCGTAAGGCAATAGGTACATTCAGATCATCAAAAACAATACTCACCGGTATGCTATTCTCCTGCAAAGATCCCTGTACTTGCACATTTTTAGGCCCATTGTTAGTAATATTATCTGGACAAACCTGAGGCGTGTTGGATGATTGACGAGTACCATGAGCAAGGACAGACCGACGTGTATAAAATCTCGATAAAGGTGAAACATGTGGTTGTGGAGGAGGTGGTGGTGGAACAACATGAACTGGTATGGGAATAAACGGACGCAGAGGAGGAGGTGGCACATAAATCTGATCATCCGATGTGGAGGAAGCCAACCTGTCACCTGCAGGAGAGAAATACATCACAGACTCAAAGAAGGTGACATCGTCACTGACATAATATTTCCTGCTCATAGGGTCATAGCATCGGTAACCCTTCTGAGTCCGAGAGTACCCAACAAACACACACTTAATAACCCTAGGTGAGAGCTTGTCAAGGCCCAGAGACAACTGGTGAACGGAGGCAACAGAGCCAAAGACACGAGGGGTAAGTGAGAATAATTCCCTGTCAAGAAAAACAACGGATAGAGGAACTTTCTCAACTAAGACATATACGATTCATCAGATAACATGCCATAAGGACAACATCATCCCAAAAGGAAATGGGAGCACAACTCTGGATAAGTAGAGTCCGAGTGATATAAAGAAGATGACGATGCTTTCTCTCTGCAACGTCATTTTGTTGAGACGTGTAAGCACAAGTTGTTTGATGGATAATGCCTCGAGACGAGAAGAAATGTGAAAGAGAACGAGTAAAAAATTCCAAAGCATTATCCGTACGCACAAATTTCACAGTAGAAGAGAAAACATTTTGCACTTCATTTATAAGATTTTTGAACACGTCCCCTGCTTCATATTTATTCTTCAACAAAAACACCCATGACAACCGAGAAAAGTCATCAAGCACAACTAGGTAAAACCTGTGTCCCTGGTGATCAGGGACACAACTCGGACCCCAAATGTCAACATGAAATAATTCAAAAGGGGAGCGACTGCTCCGAGATTGACGACTAGGGAAAGTAGATTTGTGATGCTTTTCCAACTGACACGCTTCACACTGAAAAGAACTCGGTGAAATCTGCGGCAAGATATGATGCATCTTCTGAAGAGGGAGGTGGCCGAAGCGTAGATGCCATGTAAACGGAGAGATTGGTCCACTTGACTGAGAGGATACACCATCATAGGGAGTTTGGACCAAATGATATAGATCATCTTGTTCACAGCCACAACCAATCACCATGCCCGTAAGAATGTCCTGAATAACAAGAGACGATAGGTCAAAAATAGCGTGACAGTACAAATCCTTCGTAATCTGATTGATAGATAATAAATTCATTAAAAAATCTGAAGCATGCAAGACATTCTGTAGACGCATAGAGAGTCAAACTGATCTCCCCCTATCCAATGATGGGGCAATGTGTCCCATATGTTATCACAATAGATCGCCCCGATGGGACCTCCTTGTAGAATGTAAGTTTATCTTTGTCTCGGCAAAGATGATGTGTCGCACCGGAGTCCATAATCCATTCTAAAATGTCAGATCCATGGCAGGAAGTAAAGGCATAAGCACTACCTGAGGTGCTAGCAGTGGCTGACGTACTGAAGCAGCTATGTCCGAGTTGCCTCCGGGAGATTCTGTAGAGGCAGGAGGCATGATATCTCAGTCTGGCAGCAAGTTCCTCAATCCTCTGGTTTGAAGAAGATATCGATGGAGATGCAACGTGCTCAGCTACATGCATCGATGCCAGAAAATCATGCTTGGAATAGCATGTATGCTCCGTATGACTTGGATGGTGACAGAATGTGTAAGGCAAATGGACGTGGCCACCTCTACCACGAGGTCCACGGCCACGAAGCGAAGAAGAGGCTCCTCTGCCTCTGGAGGCTGCCATCGCCGAAGGAGGCTGAGTAGTAGCAGTAGACGAGACTGTAATTCTGCTAAGCCTGCGGTGCACTTCCTCCATTGGAGGTTAGCATCTGCAAGAATATGCGAGCGAGCAACATCATATTCAGGGTCAAGCGAGTCGTCGTAAGGGGAATGATGCTGTAGAGCTTCTCTACCATCCCTCGCAAGGATGTATACAACGAATGCAGAGGCCGGCCATTTTGCTTGACCGTAGATATGCCATGCTGGAGTTGAAGGATCTTGGTCTCGTTTCACACCTGCGAGTATGTCGCTACAAGGATGACCCACATCGCCTTAGCAGTGGGTTGATGGAGTACATCATTAGCAATCTCCATAGTCAGTGTACCTGAAAGTCAGACTTTGGCATACGAATCATCGGCCTCCCATGAGGCATAAACCCCGGTTTTCTCTGTCGGCTCATCTCTTCAATAAGAATGTGCTTTTTACAATTTGACTTCATGAGACTCATGAACTGCATAGCCCGGAGCTCGTAGTTCATCCCATCCATCTTGACAATGGGCGCTGGACCTTTGAAAGCGCCAATGGTGGGCACATCGACCTTGTTTTCTGACATTTTTGTCGGAGATATAGAACTAGGATTTGTAGACCAAGGAACAAATGTCTACATAAACATTCGAGGATTTGAGTGCATATGTAGACTTATGCACTCAAATCCATAGGCGACGACGAGAGAGAGGAGGGAGGGGGGAACGGCGGCGCAAGAGAGAGGTGGTGGGGGGGGGATGGGCGGCGGCGAGAAGGGTGGAGGGTAGTGGCGGCGCCGACGGTGAGAGAAGGGAGGGGGCGGCGGCGGCGCCAGGAGAAGAGAGAGAGGGTGGTAGGCGGTTAGGGTTTAGGTTGGCTCTGATACCATGTTGGGAGAAGAGAGTTCATTATTTATTCCGGAGAACGCCTATAGGTAAATTACATAAGATGGATAAAAGAAAATAAACGTAACATAAAAGATACATAGAATATAAAAATATCTTTACAGTTCTCAACTGGGAGGTTACGGTAAGATTTCGCTGTGCAAATTTTCTTCTCAGCGAGGGGATTGAATGGTTGTGATGTTTCATTACTTTCTTTTTCGATCCTTGCCTACTGAACCCTTGTCATGTTCTTACTGTGCTGTGGATGAATGAGAAGCAAGATGTGCCCACGCAAGATAGAGTTGTTGGAGACTTGCTGGTAATTTGATTATTTGTCTGTATATAAACTAATTAACCAACTTTTGGCCTCCTTCACATGTATGATGAGCTAGCCGATATCAGACACAATTCGCATTTTTAGATTGTTTACATTCGGCACTGTTATATAGATTGTCTAGGACAAAGGCTTAGGTGCAGCCACATTCCGTTGATCATCGCCTGGATCCTGACATCTTACTTTCACTGAAACCTGAAGGTTTTCAAATTTTAGTGGGCCCTTTGCAGGAGTGATTTTGATGAAAACTATTTAGGAAAAGCTGGATTTGGAGAGCTTGTAGCTGTATCCCTTGTCCCAGTAGTTGGCACCAAGATAGGGTCCACATCTTTCATGTCATTCATAGCAAGTGCGTTCGTGCTGGCATAATGTTCATCTTTTGATTGATCATGTTTTGGATGGATATATTTAATTGGCTGCAGGGGTGGGGGTGTCAAATTTTAGGTATCCATAATACACGCTCTTTAATGAGAGATTGGGTGGACATACTCTGTTTACGTTTTCTTTTGGTTTCACATTATATATATTTTTATTTATATTCTATATATAAGATGGAAAGTATTTGAAATAAATATAAAGATTACAGAAAGAAGGGCCACTTACTATCTAATAGAAACTGACTGCCCATTGCCCAACTCAGTTTCTTATTAGATTGGTTTCTCAGCATAACCTAAATCGTACCATATCAATCGTCATGGATTACCTGTTGCGCAGGAATGATTTTAAGCATGCATTTAAACTTTTTCCATATGGAAAATCTGTATCGATATTATATTTTTTAATTAGCTAATATTTATTACTGTTTGTTTGCAGTTGGGTCCCATGGAAGGTGTAACATTTGCTGATTATGGGAGTGATATTGGATCTGGAGCAAGTGTGCCAGGTAAATGCGTAAAAGCGGTAGTTTCGCAGTAAGTATCCATTCTGGTAATAGAAAATGGGTGCTTGTATGAGCCTTTCCGGAAAACATAGTTCTGAGCTTTTGATACAAGTAGTTCAACTTTCATAATGGCTTACAGAATTATGCGATCTCATGAAAAAAAGGCTAGAAAGTGGGGAAAAAAATGAAGTATCAATGCAAGCACTGGGAGCAAGTCCTCAGACCCTTTCTCACACCGTGTACATGGTGGAATTATGGCGTCCCTTTGAACTTATATAGTTATATTTGAAGGTTTTTTTATACCTGTTCTATTTTCCTTAAAACAGGTGATGTGGTTTATATGTGAAGGTTTTTTTATAGCTGTCCTATTTTCCTTGAACAGGTGATCCTGCTGGAGCACGGGGAAAACCAGGCAGCGGATATGGATATGGTGCTGGGATCCGTGTTAACTCACCCTTGGGGCCATTGCGATTGGAGTATGCAGTCAATGACCGGAAGGCTATGCGATTCCACTTTGGTGTTGGACAGAGAAACTAACATCGGGCCTGTTTGGGAACTCCGAAACATCCTTGCCAGTGGGCACTCCCTGAAGCTGCAATTTTTGGGAATGTTTAACTGCTATCACCTCAGATCTACTTCCTCTCTGCTGACAGGATTCCGTAGTGGTGGCGACTACATGCGCATCTGCTTCAGTCACCCTCTTTTTGTTATCATTTTTTGTTCATTTTTTCTCTTTTTCCTCCGCACTCCAGTAATTTATTAATGTCACCACATTATCTATCAATAATGGTAGCGTCTCGGAAGAATGCTTTGCAACCCAGTAGTTCTTGACTACCGCCATTGTGCTTGGGGCTCCATTAGTTGTAGAGTGGTCTCATTTGTTACGCAGGTGTATCGAGGATTGATCTGCTCTTTGGATTTTGAACCACACCTGTATAGAACATCTCAATTCTCGTTGCTGGTGACTGCCTCCCCGTTGATGTTGCTCGAATAATTATGGGACAAGCTTCTGAACATGCTTGTACTATAGTGGAGATATCTTCTTTCCAACGTGGAACTAGCATCGTGGTGATCTCACGATCTAACCTGAAAATGATCAGGGAGAGTATTATGTTGATGCATACTTGCATGTTATGGTGTTGTTGGTACCTGTGAACGGATAGCAATGTTACCAGCCACCGTTGAAGTATTTGAGGAGAGCGTCTTGTTATAAATCGGACATATGGATTGATTTGAAGAGCTGAATCAACTTCCTAGAAGAATCTGCGCTGATTGTAGTTATAGGGTCAATGATCGTCTGTCCGTCTATATATCACATACTTGTGTTTCTATGCACCACATTAATAGTGATCAAAGTTGTTGAGAAATGCAGATCACCCTCATTATTAGGTTATTAGGTATAAAATCTATTTGATGAAACAACTAACACGTTAAAATGTTGGATATTCAAGGTCCTATAATAGCACTTCATCCATGTGAGTTCTATTATTAGGGAATTACATCTCCTACAAGTCATTACATAAAAGATTTACCCATATTATATATATTTAATCTTAACAAGAAGTTGTACCTAATGACAAATATACTTAACTTGAAAGAAAATTTTTCTTTTTTGCGATCAATTCTAGTGTTCCTCTTTCATTTGATTGCAATCCAGATAGCTTTATTATAATTTGACAATCATCTCTATCTAAAATAACCTTTTACATTTTGAGGTATATCTCTATTAGGGCACATGTGCCCTTTTCTTACCTAGTAAGATCTCTTGTACTTATTGTTCTTCGTTCGTTCTCCTTAGCGCATGCATGTTATTGATATACAATTGTTTTCCTGAGTTTGGATTCGAGTCGTTAACGATGAAAATTAGTTCATGCAACTTAGTAGATTCCATCTCAATTGAATTCATTGACGACAACTCAAAATACTAAAGTTCAAACTATCTGAGTATTAATCTCCGCTTTTATAATCCCCTTTACTATTTGAAAATATTAGATACGAAACATTGTTTGGAACCACCTATATTCGTAACAATCTTGCCATGATATGACTCATCACTTATTTCAGTGATAGTGGCGGGGATCATTTTCCTTGAATTTCTTTGCAAGGATCACTAGTCTAAACTACTGTTAAATGAAACCACTACGATATTATTTGTAACATCCCTAATTTATAGATCCGAGTTGTTATCGATGAAAACTGACCATTATAACTTATTGAAATCGAATTTAATTGGACACGTTGGCAACCAAATAAATTGCTTCCACTCAAGTTGTGAAGTGATTCCGCTGTTTCTGTAACTCACTCTCACACTAAGTGAGGATTAAATATGAGATTATGTTGTTGTATGGCTAATTTAATACACCCTCTCCAAATCTGTGGAGCCCTGTTGCGAGAAAAATCCAAAAACTGAACTTTAAATAGTTTTTGGCAAAGAACCACCTTTTTACGGATAACCCTTTCTCCAAGACAACAATATAATAATATAATAGAATATAACACAATCTACTATCTCAATAGTAAAAAAAAAATGGAGCCCGTGCCGTCTTGGAATCATCACAAGTGAGACCCCATATTATAATGCCAAATGGGGGGGCGATGTTGGGCTCTTTTTGGGCCTCTTGTCCCCTCACACCTTACATATCACCAACATCCATGTAGGGACTAGCACCTTGGGATATGCCATTCTCCTCCCCCAACCATTTTGTTCTATCTCATAGTTGCCATCATTTAGTGGGTGTTTCAAAATATCGAGGGATTGTTTCCCTCGTTTATGTGGTTGGTCATTTCAATTCATTTCATTCCCATTTATTTATTTCCCATCCTAAGAATGTTTGCTTCGTTGCATTCAATCCTACTTTCAAAATAATCCTCAACTATGAGCCATCCATTACTTCCCAACCGTATGTCTTATAGATCTATCCGTTGTTGATTGATGATTGAAAATATATATTAAAAAGAGGGGTTTTTACCCGCTATGCTCCTCTGAGATATTCCAATATTAGTTATGCCCTTCTATCATTTGTGTCCCTAGGGTTAGTTTCCATCCATCCTCAATACAAACGGACATTAATTTTGGGGAAATAAGGGGAATTAATTTTTAAGAGTGAAACGTGTTTCCACCTCCTCCTCCCCCTCTCTCGCCTCCCCCTCCTCCTCCGCCCCAGTCAACTCCTCCTTCTCCCCATCCTCCGCCTCCTCCGCCTCCTCCTCCTCCCCTTACTCCTCATCCTCCGTCCCAGCCTCCTCTTCCTCTCCCCCTCCTTCTCTTCTACCCTAGCCTCTTCCTCCCCCTCCCCCTCCTCTGCCTCTAGCCTCATCCTCCTCCCCTCCCCCTCCTCCGTCCCAACAGGAGCTCGAAGGTTAGGCCATGACTTAGGCAGAGATAAGAGGGATGCATGAAGTAGACATAACAACAAGAGGATTTAAATGGGAGGGCGAACTCCACCTTCTCCTTTGTTGCATGCTGTTGGCTTCGGTGGGCGTTACACACACGATTTTCACCCAAGAGTGTCGGTTGAAGGTTTTTTTAGGATGAGTTCATGTAGGAAAAAAGGGTTCTTACTTATGTTGGACCCTCTCCCGTTCAACTACGAAGATTGGAACCCAATTGCACATGATTTTGATGGAAAAGCTCACCCAGTGCTGTTGTTAGAGGATCTCTGATGCCCGTAAGGTTGTGCTCGATATTGGTTTCCAAGAGATCTGCTCGGAGCTTGGGCGTTCAGCTTATGCTGTTGTTAGAGGATCTATGATGTCGATCTCCACTGATCAGTGCTCCAGTCTACGGCTTATGCGGGCCGTTCAGCTTTTACGACGACTTTGTCAAATCAACCTCTTGTGTGTATGCTTGGATGGATTTGAGCCTAAGAATCAGACCGAATGGGGCTCTGAGCTTCATCAATCCGGTCTCTTGTGCGTGCTTAGACGAATATGGAGTTCTTTAGGAGCCTATGAAGGAGGAGGCCAGAGGCCACGTGTGGCAGAATTGGTTGGGCTGGAGGAGGAGGATGGATGGGGGGACTTTGGATAATTATGCCTCTCTTAGCCTTACCATGATTTGAAAAAACTATGATTGAGTTCAACTTATTGACAACTAAAGTAACAGAGAGGCACAAATGATAAAACGATAACAAGTCAGGGTTAAAACTGATATTAAAAAAAGAGAGGGGCATAATTGATATTGGAATATCTCAGAGGGGCACAACTGATAAAAATCTAAAAAATTATTTCCTAATTATAATGTTGACTTTGGAATATGTATATTATATGGTAACAATGTCGAGTATTTCTCAATTTCCCTTGAGAGGGGACGCTAGAAACAAGTGTTAATACCCCGTAGGCTTAGCAGCAAAAGTAGGAGTCCATCCAAGGAGCGGCTCAAAGTTTTCACATACAATCTCAGAAGGGGAGTCTCCTTGTTTTACCTATGTCAATAATGCACATGATTGTTTTGAAAAACGTCTACATATTCAAGCGATTGCAGAATGTATAACTAGTAAATATGTCGTTTCTCCATGTTCTAGTTTACTGGTTTTACTTTACAAGCACCAGTGTCACAAACACTCATTTGTTTGAAATGAAACCTTAAGGGATTTACTTTAATTATTATTGGATTGTGTGTTTTAAATTTCGTATAAAACATACATTCCTAACATGTCAAATTGGAAGGACCAAATTGCAGCAATCCCGGGAGTGTTAAATTTTCGCAGTCTTGATGGATGGGTTAGAAATCTAGAATTAAGTTGAATCTTTAAAACATCATGGCGATATATGGTGATATTAATCCCACATAATTTCATTTAAAAAAATGGGTGTTTATAGCACCTGTACATGTAAAGTTACATGCACCTTGGTCCAAGCTCTCCAACCTCATATATATAATTTATATTTTCATTATTTTTCATTATTCTGGAACTAGCATTTACGATAAACAACATTTTTCTTACCAATTAATCTTTCACAGTATATACAGAGTAAAATGGGGTTGGCCCTTGGAGGAAGCTAACTTGGCTTCGCCGACCCATACTATTTTTCTCTTTTTTATATATTTTTTTGAAAAATATCGTTGAAATTCATCACTGTATCCTTATATTACGTCATTCAAGTTTCATGTGAGATATAAACCCCTACGGTCTCCATCTACACAATCATTTTTTAACGGTCATAGAATTTTTGAAATCGACCCCATCTGGATGGAGGTTATAGGGTTATTTCGCACGAAACCTGAATGGTAAAATATAGGGAGATATTGATGAAAATCCACAGAAACTTTTTTCAAAAAAACTAAATAATAAAAACGGGAAAAAATGAGATGGGTGGAGCCAAGTTAGCTCAGAAGTCAACCCCCATTTTATCCAAATATGTATTTGTAGAAAGTACAATAAAATCAAAATATCGATTGCAAATATTTTGTTTTGTATGTATATACGAGACCAATATTTAATCAGTTTAGTAATAAATCATTGGTTGATCTTTTTGTATATAGTGAAAAGAGAGGATTCAATTATTATTTGTTCGTCAAACAAGAAATGAAATTTATGGTGGATAGAAATTCCGTAAAACAACAAGAAGTGAAAATTACGGTGGATAGAAATTCCGTAAAACGTCTTTTGAGGAATTAGACCAAATGGGGAAAATTCTCAATAGTAGCTCTGGTTTGTATAGAGTAAAACAATGCTCTAAATTTGGCTTTTATTTAGGCTTATGTATGTCATTAACTTTAAACCGCCGTAGGCATCACAAAATATTCGGATCTATCATGCTTTATTTTTGTGGGAGAAGGAGAGTTCCGTAGAAAGATAATTCTATATTTTTAAAGTGAGAATCTTCCCATATGGATGAAGGCCCACCCAACAGACTTAGAATCATTTTCTCGCCTTTTTCTCTTGATTTAGTTTGCTATGTACACACACATACAAATGTATACACACACGTTCAGATATGGGTAAAATGGGTTGTCCTTTAGAGGAGCTAACTTGGCTCTCTCTGCCTCATTTTTCTATTTTTTTTAATTTTTTTGAAAAATGAATATGTGAAAATTCATCAATATATCCCAATATTATCTCATTCAAGTTCGTGCGAAACAGAGACTCCTATGGCCTATATCTAGACAATCATTTTTAACGGTCGCAGAATTATTGAAATTGGCCATGTTTGGATGGAGGCCATAAGATTCTCTGTTTCACATGAATCTTGAACGAGAATATAAACATATAGTGATGAAAATTTACAGAAGTATTTTAAAAAAAAATAAAAAATAGAAAATGGGGCGGGGGGCACCCTGTGGGCATCCAACAAGCTGCCCCGTCCCATACATCAGTAAAATGGGGTTGCCATATAAGGGGAGTTAACTTGGCTCCCCCGTCCCATTTTTATTTTTTTCGGAAAATAAATCTATGTAAATTCATCACTATATCCATGTATTATGTCATTCAAGTTTTGTATGAAAAAGAAACACCTACGACCTGATCTAGACAATCATTTTTTAACGATCACAGAATTGTTGAAATCAACCACATCTGGATGGAGGTTGCAAGAGTCTCTGTTTTGCACGAAACTTGAATGACTTAATACATGGATATAGTGATGAATTTCCATGGATTTATTTTTTAAAAAAGATAAAAAATAGGATGGGGGGCCAACCCCATTTTACCCCATACATACATACATACATACATACATGCATGCATGCATGCATGCATGCATGCATGCATCCATCCATCCATCTGTCCATACATACATACATACATACATACATACATACATACATACATACATACATACATACATACATACATACATACATACATACATACATACATACATACATACATACATACATACATATAGGGGTCCTTCCAATAGGATGCATCCTGAATTCAGGAAGGCCACCCTCTTTTTATAGAAAATATGAGCACTTTAGTGGAATACGTATATAATTTGTATTATAACTGTCCATTATAAATGCAAAACCTCACATAACGTTATACATTATAATACACACATTAAAACTTCACATTGTAATACAAATCATATACGAATTCTACTAAAGTAATCATGTTTCTACAAAAAAAGGACGGCCTTCCTGAACTCAGAAAGGACCGCATCCTATTGAAAGGAAATCCTACACACACATATATGGGGAAAATGGGTCTGCCCTTGGGGAGAATTAACTTGGTTCCTCGTACCCCATTTTCTCCATTTTCTCTATTTTTTTGAAAAATGCTTCCATAGAGTCTCATCACTATATCTCTATATTATATCATTCAAGTTTCGTGCGAAAGAGAGACTCCTAAGACCTCCATCCAGACAATCGTTTCTTAACGGTCGAAAAATTATTAAAATAGACCCGTCTGGATGGAGGCCGTAGGAGTTTATGTTTCGCACAAAATTTAAATGACATAATATAATATAATATTGAAAATTCACTAACTTATTTTTCAAAAAATAAAAATGGAGAAAATAGGGGCAAGGGGAGTCAAGTTACCTCTCCAGGGACAACTAACTTGGCTCCCACTGCCCCATATTTCCTATTTTTATTTTTTTTTGAAAAATACTTTCGTGGATTTTCATAACTATATCCATATATTATGTCATTAAAGTTTCGTGCTAAACAAGGACTCCTACGACCTTCATCCAGAGGGTGTCGAATTCAACAATTCTGCGATCGTTAAAAAAATGACTGTCTGTATGGAGGTTGTAGGAGTCTTTGTTTCGCACGAAACTTGAATGATATAATAAAGGGATATAGTGATGAGATTCCACATATTTTTTTAAATAATAAAAAATAAGAAAAATAGAGCAGGAGAGTCAAGCTAGCTCCCCCTTGGGTGCATCCCCATCACACTCACACATGGGTAAAATGATGTTGTCCCCCGAGGGGAGCTAACTTGGCTCCCCTACCTCATTTTTCTTATTTTTTATTGTTTTTTTGAAAAATGCTTCCGTAGATATTCATCACTATATCCCTATATTATGTCATTTAAATTTCATGTGAAATAGATACTCCAACGACCTCCATCCAAATGGGGTCAAATTCAACCATTCTGCAACCATTTAAAAAATAACTGTCCAGATGGAGCCATATGAGTCTCTGTTTCGAACGAAACTTGAATGACATAATATACGGATATAGTGATGAATTTTCTGGATTAGTTTTCAAAAAAAAATAAAATAGGAAAATGGAACGGTGAGAGCCAAGTTAGCTCTCCTTCAGAGCAACCCTATTTTACCCTATATATAGGGGAAACTGGGGCTGTCCCGCTCCATTTTCTGACGAATTTTTTATTTTTTCAAAGTAACCATCATGCATTTTCATCACTATATGCCTCTAATATGTCATTCCAATTTCGTCAGAAATAAAGACTCATATACCCTCTATCTAGAACAAGTCGATTACAACTATTCTAGGATCATTAAAATTACATGTTCTAGATGGAAGGCATATGAGTCTCTATTTCTGAAGAAATTGGAATGAAATATTATAGCGATAAAGTGATGAAAATTCATGGTGGTATTTTAGGAAAAAAATCATTGAAAAATGGGGGTGGGGGCAACCACGTTCTCCCCCACCACCACACACATACATAGGGATCCTTCAAATGAGGTGGGGTCTCTCAAATATTAGGATGAGCCATCAACCGGATTCGTTAGATCTCAATCTGACGATTGCATCAAATATCTTATTGAAAAAGATATTTCCTTCATCTTGTTTTTTTTATAAATTTGAATTTCATTTAATAGCTTTGAATTACCATGTAATGTTTTTCTGGATTTGATAATTTTCATTCATATCTTTTTTAATTAATTTAAAATTTTAAACTGAACAACTTGGGTTCAACCATATCTTTGTAAACTTATTCAAATTTTTATGGATATATATTTTCTCTTTGTAATTTAGTTAATAATTTTTTACATTATCATTCAATGTTTTTCAATAAAATGAGTATATTATTTTGTAAACTTTATTTCGCTATTTATAAATTTCAAGCTCTTTTTGTATGTATTTGCATGTAAACCCATAAATCACGTTTTTTTTTAGATGGGTATGTTCCCTTTGTAAAATTGCATGGATCTTTGTAAAATTTTCACATCACTAGTTCGCGCCCTTGAGATTTGTAAGATTATCATTACATTTGTAAAAATTCATGCTCAATTTGTAGATTTCACGTGGAGCACTACAAAATAAGAAATCGATAATGACATTTTTTTAAAAGTGAATATGTAAAATCGAATGTTAATTATGTAAAAAATGTATACCGCAATGCAACCGCTCCCCTTCCACCCCTCCTCCCTCATCGTCTTCAAGCTTGTCATTCTCGTCGAAGGCATCGACGTCCTCAGATAGGCCTTGGACAGTCGTCGCCGATGGCATTGTCACATACCTGCTCCACATTGTGTACCACCATTAAAAAAGAGAGGGGGAGGATCTACATTATGGATGACGTAACTGTGCACAACCCACAGCATCATGTGTTAACACACCACGTCTTTTTCCGCCGCATCTTCTTCCTCCGGGACACCTCCTCCACCACCTAGAGGCTTTGCATGGAGAAGGATGTTGGCATCGTTGGCAGTAGATCATGTGTGAGAGAGGGAAGGCACTGCTGCTGGATGATCACGTGAGAGAGAGTGGGTGTCATTGTTGATTAATCGAGAAAGAGAGAGCGAGAGATTAGGTAAAATAGTTGTCACATTCTATATTAAGAATGTGATAAAATGACCAAAATGAGTTTTCAACCATTTAAGTATTATAAATAATACATCATTAATTCCAATCGTGCGACTGAAAATGGATGGATGAGATGGATGGCCCACCATAAAAGTGGTAAGACCCCACTTCATTTGAAGTTTCTCCTATACACACGCATACATATATATAGGGAGTATGCACCAAAGTGAATGCAAGTTTACATGCATCAGTGCCATAAATACCTACTTTTTAATTTTTTTAAATGACACCTTAAGGAATCTAGTTATAATGATAATTAGAATGCATGTTTTAAATTTCATGTAAAACATGCATTCCTAATATGTTCATCTAGAAGGGTCCATTTCATTAATTTTAAGACCGTTAAAATTTGATAGTCTTGATGAGGAGATATAAGTTTTGAATTAATTTGAATTTGGAATGACACCATGACGGTATATGTTGATCTAAAGCCCTCAAGGTTTTATTTAAAAAAGTAAAAAATGGAAGTTTTTCATACCGGTGCATGTGAACTTGCATGCACCTTTGTGCATACTCCCTACACCCCCCCCCCACACACACATACATACATAAATACATACATACATACATACATACATACATACATACATACATACATACATACATACATACATACATACATACATACATGCATACATGCATACATACATACATACATACATGCATACATACATACATACAAACATACATACATACATACATACATACATACATACATACATACATACATACATACATACATACATACATACGTACGTACATACATACATACATACGTACATACATATATACATACATACGTGCGTACTAACGTACGTACATATATACATACAATACATACATACATATATACATACATACATACATACGTACATACGTACATATGGTTAAATGAGTATGCTCCCTGGGAGCATATAAGAGCATGCTCCCACCTTTTTTCCATATTTTTTGTTTTTTTTGAAATGAAATCTGGGGAGATCTACGTAGAATAATAATTGGATTATGTGTTTTGAATTTTGTGTAAAATAGACGTTCTTATCACTTCCATCTGAAGGTGGGTCAATTTCAGCAATTCCGAGATCGTTAAAATTCGATAGTCTTAATGGAGGGGATAAAAGTCTCAAATTAATTTGAATTTTGAATGACACCATAGTGACATATTGTGAAGTACACTACACTCTTTTTCTTTTCAGAAAAATAAAAAAATACGGGAAAAAGGGTTGGAGCTTTGATATGCACTTGAATCGATTGGTTTATAATTATTTAATGAAAAATATGATCAAGTGAAATATTTGTTGTTGTAACCCAAACAATCTCTGGATCAATCAAAAACTAATTATTCGAAGAAGATGAATGTGCTACTTATTTACCTGGTATAGCTCCCAGGGTCGAACAGAAGCAGGTAACTATTTTAAATTACAATTATTAATTATAAAATTAATAAATATTTTAATTTTTTTTCTAATTTTAGTTTATTTTTAATGAATTTTATGGAATTTTATTGATTTTAAAAAGTTTTTTATTTTTATTTTTATTTTTAGTTGGTTTTAATTTTTTAAAATTTTAAATATTTTTAATTTTAAAAACAATTTATGAAATATGTATATATATACAAATGATAAAGTAACCTTTTTGTTTTTTTCAAATATATATCAAAAATATAAAAAATCCAGAAATAAAATGTTTTTATGTTTTATCAAATTTTTTATTGTTTTTGTTATTTTTGTGATATTAAAGATTTTTAATGAATTTTTTACTGAATTTAATATTGAAAATAATGAAGAAAGAGAAAGAAAGTTACTACTTTGATCTTTATAAAATAGAAAATCAAATTAAACAAATAGGAAATAATTTCTATAAAAAATATTTTTATTAAGCTTTAAAACAAGATCAAACATTTATTTAACAGATTTTTTTGTGAATTTATATGATTTTTATAAGTTTTTCTATATTTTTCAATTTTAATTGTTTTTAGATTGAATTTTAATTTATTTTTATACTGGTGATAAAATAAGGTGAAAGATAGCTATTGTATATTTTTCATATGTACACAAAGAAAATATGTACTATTTTTATATTTTTAAAATAAATAAAATGAAATGTTCAAAACAAAAATTATTGGATGGAGAACCCTTAAGCAGTAATTAAATGATATTTTTAGAGATTTTATAGAATTATTAAGCTAGTTAATCCAAGCAATTAACGATGAAAAAAAATACTACAGAAAATTAGACCTAAATGCAATTTAAAAATGTTTAAGGACTATTTATTAACAAACAAATAAAAAACAATATGAATTCTGTAAATTATCCATGGTCTCACATGTTTCCGCACGTGAATTCAGAAGACGGGGATCAAATTGCAATTACTTAAAGTAATGGATC
Organism: Ottelia alismoides; assembly: GCA_037367405.1. Taxonomy (NCBI): domain Eukaryota; kingdom Viridiplantae; phylum Streptophyta; class Magnoliopsida; order Alismatales; family Hydrocharitaceae; genus Ottelia; species Ottelia alismoides. The sequence continues at coordinate 356,593 of JAZKJV010009359.1, forward strand.
AATTCTTAGCCATAGAATTTCTAGGTTTTTAGTGCCAAATCATGAAATACCACATGACGATGCACACGAGTTCATAATTGAAGGATTTAAATGCAAATTCTAAAAAGATAGGGGTAAGCATGTAAATATACAAATAATGACTGCTCCATACGTGATAGAATGAGATTTATCTGCAAATAATGAAATTAAAAAGGGTGAGGGTGCACATTTCATCAAGACACGTACAAGGCACATGCTGATCGAGCGACTGAAATCCACACCTTAGATATGACCGTGCACTTGAGCTTTGGGCGCAGATGGATGGTCAGGATCAGATATGGAGATCTTGCCCCTTATAGGACGACCTTAAGGTGATTTGGAAGAACTCGGAAGAAGGCATCTGAGATGAGCTTGAATTGAATGGATCTCCCTCAATCTGGACTTGATCGTCATTGTAGTGGGTTCGAACAAATCAGAGGAGGAATCCACGTCGGCTGAAGTGCAGAATCGAGTCCAGGTCTCGATGATAGGAGATCTGGGAGTGCCCTAATCAACTGCTGAAGGAACTCTAGTAAGTGATTCATAGCTCCATGTTTCCTGCAAAAGACAATTGACAAAGCTCGAAGCATTGACGACCTCAGTTGAGGATTATTTCATCAAGAAGCAAATGTGTACATGTGTATATCTCCTTCGCCATGGAATATTGGAGATTGAGCTTAGATCAAATCTGATCTGAGTTGAGGGGTTGCAGATTGATAGATGGAGAAGCGGAATCAGTGAGCGATGGAATGGTGATGATCAGAGTATGAAAAGAGGATGAAATTGACCTCCGATCGAGCAGATCGAAGGTCAGATGCGATTTGCTGAAATGGATATGGAAAACCGAATCGAAAACGAGGTTAACTTGAATATGATGTTATCTAATGATACCTACGATGATCAGAGATGAATCGATGATGGAATTGAGGGGTCCTTTCCTCGAATACAACTGCGAAAGGGTGCAGAGGCTCATCGCGGCATAGGAGCTCCTGCCAATGGTGGATCACGACCTTCTCATTCTATCCTTCACTCCATCATGATGGTTTGGCTTCCTTTCATGAAGCTCCAGCTCTAGGTGGAATTCTGAGTGGAAATTAGAGGTCGAAGATGGATCAAATGAGGTAGGAGGCACATGAATATTAGTTTATAGGCAGAGGAAGATGAAAATTTGAAAAAGAATGGTACCCGGATCGAAGTGGATCTGCGCAAGAAGGATAGCAGGCATGGATCTCTGATCCATAAACTTAAATCGAGTGAAGAGAATTGATTGGAGGGAGTTGCGATCCAAGAGAGAAAATTCTGATAAGACAGACGGGTTGTGCGTGAACTCGGGTAATAGATGAAAAAGGAAAGTTAATCCAGGTCAACAGACCTGGGTTCGACCAATGGGATGCAAGTCCGAATAAGGACATACAGAAAAAGACAAAAAATGAAGAAAATAAATAGAAGTAAATAAAAAATAAATAAAAAGATTTTGAATAAAAAAGTTTCAACACAAAAATTATTTATTAATAAACTATTTTTAATGATTTTAATTAATTAAATAAAATTTTAAGGTTAAATTACTTAAATACCCTTTTTTGGTATAAAATACATATATACACTGTATATATTTTAAATTATTTATTTTTACTAGCATAATTATTTATTTTTACCAGCATACAAATTATTTTATATTTTATTTATATAAAAATAATTATAGGATATTAAATATATTTTAAGTTATTTTTATGTTTTTTAATGTGTTAAATAAATACTTAGACATTGTTAAATACATAGACATATGAACATTATAGGTATAATATACCTATATATTAAATACTATTATTTTTTTGGTCATTTGTAACCTTTTTATTTTTATTTGTATTTTACATAAATAATATAAAATATATACAAAATAAAAAATATAAAATATCCACAAATATCAAGGATTAAATAAATAAATAATTATATAAGTACACTATAGACATATAAGTAAAATGGCACTCAAAAAAGCTGACTTTGACATATTAACTCCAAATTTTATGAAACCACTTTCATTTTAAATCTTATTTAATTTTGAATACACTGAAAGTGGGTTCGATTTATTTCAAATTCATATGGAGTAGACATTGATTTTTTCAAATCTGATTTTACGACTTTTTCAGAGTGTTGTTCCTTTTATTCTATACAAGGATTATTTTTACAATTATTTTTATTATTAAAATACATTTTATATACATGTTTCAAGAAGGAAATATTTTTATTTGAGATTGAATTAATGATAAATAAAATAGTAAAGATATGTACGTAATGAATAGAGTGATGACTGTATACAATGTATATTTGGTTTTCTGAGATTTTTATAAGTCATTTACCTTATCTCCTCCTACTTTATTCCTTGTCGACCATGTCAATGCTTGATCTGGTCTCGAGGTATCGGGTCAATCTGTATTTATTACATATATACAACCTTCTTTTTATTTCTTTTTTATTCTTTTATTTTGGCATGAATAAGTACTAAATATACAATATTAGAAAATGACATTAGATTGTTAATTAATGAGTATTAATTAATATTTACATGCATTTTATTAAAGATTTTAAGTCAAAATGAAAGAACAAAGATGATGAATTGGTGATTCATAATTCCCCATATACTTTACCTTTGCTAGTCCTATAGAAAATACTTATTCTAGGAAGAACAAAGATGATGAATTGGTGATTCATAATTCCCCATATACCTTACCTTTGCTAGTCCCATGGAAAACACTTATTCTAGGAATAAGTAAAAAACAAAAATAAGAAAAGAAAAGAACTTAGAATAATTTTGATTTTTAAACTATTCTGTATAAAATCAAAGTATGGAGCTCGATCACACCTTTACATTACTAGTTTTACGGAACCTTATTGGGAATATGATTTAAGGCTCAACAACCTTTATGTTTCACAAATCTCTGTTCATATTGCCTTAATAGTTAGGTTAGAACAATCATACATAAACTCTTATGACTATGAATCTTACTTGCAAGGTGTATATGAATTATAGCTTCACACATCTGAAATGACAAATAACAACTTTCTTTATTAAGATGACCCTAATTCCCTAGTCTAGCTACTCTTTCCTTAAGGAGCGAGGTATTCTCTTCCGAGTTGAGGTACGTGATGTGTCCACAATCAAAAGGGGAAAGAATATATAAGAATGAGCAAAGAAGTGCAGTGTGACTGGTGTAGTCACATCTCCTGCGAAGTTTGGCCAGTGTAGCTAAGTCTCCACCAAGATATGCAGGTTTTATGAAGCTTTGACCAATGTGGTCATGAATATATTTGGTGTTTTCGTTTCTTTTTGGTATGAAATATTGTTCTACTGCATTGATCTTTTATGCCCTGACGGATATAGAATATTTTTTCTGTCCATGTTTAGGTGTCTTAGAAAAATTGTACCAACAGACCACCCCTCTTCCGAAGCTTTATTTCAAACCACAACATCCCGTGGTTAGACGTCTGCGCCACTATCTTAGGTTGGGGTGTACTGGCCACTTATTGTGACTTCATATATTTCCATTCGCATGCATCTCAAGCTAGTGGATTCTGCCCCTCAATACCGCATCTGTGTTGAACTATGTGCAAAGTTCTTGTCCAACTTAAGTCACTATCTAAAAGAATCATGTGTGTGTCTTGAAATGTTCAACTTAGACCAATCAAGATGGCATGTGAACATAGTCTTATGGACTCAAAGAAATAAGTTGTTCGACCTGAAAAGTCTCAACTCCAATTCATATAAGTTCCTTTGAAATTATGTGGATTAAGGTTTTAACCAAGCTCCATTTCTCAGACTTTATTCCATACTACTTTAATTCTCAATATTATTCTGAAAATGTGAATGCAAATGCGTCAATTTTTATTTGAAGTGATTTTTTTGATTAAAGATTTTATGTAGTATTTAATTAATTTTACCAATTTTTAGAAGTTCTAGTCTTTTTCAATTTTTATGTATTTTTGAAAGAGTTAGTGGATTGAATGCATTTACAAGAATTACCAAGGATTATGTACATATTTACAAAGGATTTTATAAAAAATTACATAAAAGAGATATTTGTATACAAGATTTTATTTACAAAAAGAACTCGATTTACAAGTTTTATGTACACCTTTTGCAAATGATTTTATTTTCAAATTTTAACTATGACTTTTCCGATATTTTATTTACAAATGAATTTTATATACGTAAATTACAAGTAATTATGTCTTATTTATATGAATTTTACAACAAATTTATACACACATTTTTACACTACATAATTTAAATACAAGTTGGAAAATAATTTTACAAAAGAAATTTGCAAAATATTTTACAAACAAATTTACAAAACCTTTTCAAAATAATTTACAAATTTTTTACAAAAGTTTTTGCAAGCATTTTTATAAAGAATTTACAAAATATTTTACAATTATTTTAAAAATTATTTTTTGAAAATATTTGATAAATAGAACGATTTTACAAAAAAAATTACAAAAATAATTTTACAAAGATTTTTACAAAAGTTTTTTCAAAACTATTTTACAAGAGATTTAGAAAACATTTTTACAAAACAGTTTTTCAAAACAATTTTTTACACATAGTTTACAAATCATTTTACAAAATATTTTTATTCCAAATTTATTAGCCATGTTATTAAACACACAAAAGTAAGAATTATGGCTAAAGTATATATACAATATATATGTCATCCCATATACTTCCCTTGAACTATGTCCTCATAGTAACTAAGAAGTGATAAAGGAAGAAATAACTCATGCTAAGTATAGAAAAGTGAAAATAATCATATACTTCAACTACTCAAAGAACAAAGAATAAAATGAATAGAAGTCAATCGTCCCCCTATACTTACGATCAAATAATCCTATGTATAGAAGACTGTACAATGGGGATGATCGAGGAAGAGAATGTACGAATCAATGAGTCGGCTTGTCTCCCGTATACTTAGGGTAAAATATCCCTAGGTACAGAAGAGAATATCAACAAGACACATGAGAGAACAAATGAGAAATAAACAAGATATTACCCCTCCGATACTTAGGGTAAGATCTCCCTATGTATAAGCAACAAAAACAATGGTAATAAAATAGAATGAAAATAGAACAACTCAGTGCCTACACCCCCTTATACATAGGATAAAGTGCATCCTAAGTATAGCAAAATCCTAAACGAGACCTCAGGTGTAAGACAAAAAATAGAAGAAAGAAAGACATAAAAGAAAACATGTATGTACAAAAGGTTGGATGAGAGTAATGAAGGATATGAAAAAATTCTTAAGAGCATCATGGAAGCATGGAGATTGCAACATATGTGATTGGGAGCGACTAGTCGTGCTAGTCATTTGAGGCATTGGAATTTAAAAAATTTAAATGATGAAACCACATGATCCAAGAACATTTCTCAGATCGTTTCATCTAAACCACAAGCAAGTATTAGGTTTACCTCTTGAAGCGTGGTTGCGATCGAGTCTCTAAACAAAGAGACCTCTTGTCTCAAGTCCGATCCAATGGAGAAGACGCTTGCGTGCGTGTTAATGAAACATGTGCTCCTCACAATCCATGTTGATGATCCAAGCAGCTAATCTCCTGATCTCATCTTACAAGATCTGATGTCTTCTTCATGAGAGAGGTGCACTGAAGGAAACAGAGATCCACGAGCAGTCAAAGCGGCAACACAACGACGTGGCACCGACGGCAACCCTATCTAGGGTTTAGGGTAGACGACCACTCTAAGGAGGAGAGAGATAGACTTGGTGTGTATAGAGAGAGAGATGGATAGAGTTTAATTCCTCTTGGAATTATGTGTGTAGCCTAAAAGGCAAGGGCTATCCTTCCTTTTTATATTAGTTGGATGTATATGGATCTCAATCCATGTACCCTCTTAATCTAATGGTTTAGATTAAGAGGTTATTAATCAATGGTCATGATTTGTTGCTACAAATTTGCAACAACAATTTTAATTAAAATAAATTATTTATATCCCTTTATCAAGATGTAAATTAATTCATTTTAATTTCAATTATAATAAATAGATAATAAGAGAGGCAACTATCGCCCTAAAAGAGGGTAGCCATCCACCCCTTTGACTTGGCCAAGGTTGATGGCTACCTTGTTGGTGTTCCTTAATATATATTTATTATATATGATAATATACAACAACTATTATTGATTTATCTTCACAAAAATGATTCCAAATTAAATTTGTGAAAACACCAATCATGCCATTGATAATATGAATCATATTCATATATCTAACTTAATATGTAAATTAGATTTACAATAATTGTTTATTGTGAATCACATTCATAATAACATATAATTTGTAAATTCTATTTATAATTAAATCTCTACATCATATTACAAATCATATTTATAATAACCATGATTATTGTGGATAATGATATACACATTAATTATTTCCTTGATAATTAAATCATATTTAATCATCTTAGATCTCTATTCTCATGTGCCCAAATAACTTGAATCACATTCACATTATTCACATCTTTGATAATTAAATCACGTTTAATCATCTTAGATAACTCTCCTTATATGACCAAATAATATGAATCAAATTCTAATTATCTATGATAATTAAATCACATTTAACTATCAATTTTCCTCAATGCTCAGACACTTTATCAACAACGAAATTATCCGTGAACTCTTTCAAGAATATTGTGCTTTATCCGCGGATACTTGGAGATAAGGACATGGCGATTGTACGTTCCTGTATAGTGACTTGGATATTGAGATCAAATCTCAATTCCAGATCTTGCGAACCTCCCATAGATGATTGATTAAATCAAAGCTGTAAATTTAATATTTTCATTGCATCTGAATCACATTAAGATCACTGTCCAACATTTGGACCAAGATCAGATTACTTCTTTATTGAGAGGAGTCACTAAAATCCAAACCCATTTATTCACTCCCTATGAATGGAAGCGTCATGGTTATACAATAGTTTATGATCACATCGCCCTTATGTATTCCTAATACCTGTACATCCTGCTGATGAATCTCCATTTCATCATCTTTATTCTATCATTTTGGCCTTAAAAACCCTAGTGAATGCGTGTAAATACCCTTAATTCAGGAATTATAGCATTCATGCATTTGTATGTAAATATTATATAAAATACTGTTTTTAATGCCAAAATTATGGAATAAAGAAAAGAAAAAAGAGTAAAATATTGAAAATATTTTATGACCCAAAATCCTGAGACCTAGGCATCTTGATGACTAGGTCGACAAGGAATAAAGTAGGGGGAGATAAGGGCCAAAAATCAAGAAAAAATCCCTTTTATTTTAATTCATTTTTATTCATTTTGGTACCTATTTTTAGATCCACTTTTTATAACTCAAATAAATAATCTTTTGTCATGAAAGATGTATATAATAAAATATAGGAAAATACAAAATTTATTTTATACAAAAATAATGCACATATAAAAAGTTATGATCTGAATAAAATTCCAAAACCCCGAATTTCCAGACCCATATCTCCCAAATAAAAACTCAAAATATATCAAAATCACTTTAATTGTATATAACTTTTAATAATCTATTTAATGAACGTGGTTTCATATTTTTTGGAGTTACGGTTTGAAAGTTAGGTTTTGGACTCCTATTGTATACTTGTACCGATTAAAATATTCATTTTATTTACTATTCATCATTTTTATAATTTATATTTTTATAATTTTGTAAATATTATTTATAATATATGTGGATATTAAAACATGAATAAAAACATAAAGGAAATGCAAAAATAAAACACTTGTATAAAACATATAGATGAAATACCTATATCTATACTTATAGAATTTATACATCTATTTATTTAATTTCATATAATAATTTAGAAAAATAAAATAAACATATATTTAAGTTTATAAAATTAAGTTATAAATAAATGAAATAATAAATTTAATTAATAAAATTAAATATACAAAATAAAAATAAAACATTAAAATATATAAACAAATATATCTATATATAGCCCCTAAAAGGTAACTTGTAATTTTAAACCTCGAATAAACAAATAAAATCATAATAAAATACTTCATAAAATAATAAACATTTTTTATTTTATAACCTAAAATTAATAAAATCGTTTATTATTTTAAATCGAATTTATAAATCTTTTTGCCAAGGATTTTTCTAGTTGGTCCACGTGGACCAACCAGATTGATCCATTGGTTGACCTCGATCAACTCTCTAACCGAGGTCTGATCTGTGTTAGAGTTGCATTTTCGCCTAACTTCACGTATTTTTTGAGGCATTTTCTTACATCCTTTCGCAATAGTCTCTTCTACAATTTTGCTCCTCGTAGACTGCTCTTACACGCCCTGTGATCATCTCGAGGATTGCATCGATGCACCGCAGCCTAAGCCTCATTCTTCTCGCCCGCTCAGCCACATTGTACATATTACTACCCGACCTTCCCTCTCATTTTTGAACCCTCTTTGACTTGTTCTATACCCCCTTCTTCGAACTCTTGGATAGAGCGTGGTGACAGCACGCTCCCCCGCTCATCGGAGGTGTGGTTAGGCAGATGAAGAGCGGCTCCACCTCCATCTCCGACCATTGGCCGTGAGATACTATCTCTAGCGCTTCATGCCATTGAGGTCCGCTTTTATTCATTTTTTTTGCATTTCTTAGCTTCTCTTTAGTCGTAGTTAGATCCCACGCATCCCCTTGTGATTCCTCCCGTTCAATCACGTTCGCCACCACCTCACCGGAGCTTGCTCCGACGAGCTTCGATCCCCGCCGCTTTCGCCTTCTTCCTCCTACTAGAGGGTCACAATAATTTGCCCACAACCCTCTTAACATTTTCTGTAGGTATCCGGAGCACGAGGACCACCTGGAGTGAGTTTTTGATCTCGTTGGAGGGTCCTGGAGCTTCCCAGCTCTGCCGCCCCCATGTGAGAACGTCGATGTACCCCGACGATTTTTGATGCCTCCAGAAGATAGATGGTGCCTGTAGGAGCTCTTGCGGTGATTTTGAGCTTCTCGTAGCGTCCGAGGAGGAAGATCGGAGGCGACGAAGGTCGCCCTCACCGGCCTTCTTCCCTGTTCTTTCCGATCGTGTCTCCGCCGTCGGATCAGTGTCCTCCGCTCAGGAGCACAGTGGCCATTCGATTAAGCGAGTCAGGGCCATCCGATCGTCCATCGCCATCTAATCTGGGCTGTACGAGCGAAGGGGTACCGACCGTCGGATCGTCGACACGTTTCTTAAGTGAATCGTCATCAGCCGTCCGATCCGCTATAGGTAAGGGTATTTTGCAGTCTAACCCCAACCAGTTTTGTATTTAATATCCAAGACTTAATCATTCCTCGGGTTATATTTTTGTGTATTTTGCAAAAACCACCCTATACTTTTGATAATTACATATTGGTCCCAACCACATCACTTCACGTAACCCTTCACGTGAGGGGACATTTTGCGGCCAGGCCTTTGGGGTTTTTATTATTTCTTTTCAGTCCACAAACTTTCTTATTCAGTTATATCTTTTTCGGACATTTTGCAATACAACCCCTAGAGTTTTGGAAAATTACAATCAGGTCCCCTCTAGGCTCACGTGTTTGTACACGTGAGATTTGGTGTTTTTGCAGCGAGGCCCTTGCAGGTTTCAGTTTATGGATTTTAATATATAGTTATAGAGTAAATTGCACTTTGGCCCCCAGACTTATTAATATTTACAAAAATACCCAACTAGTGTTGAATTTTATCTTTGTTTCTTGTATTTATTTCATGCATCTATAAACCTCTAAAAAATCCACAAAAATAGGAATAGCTTCCTGTTGCATTGCTCTCTCACGCCATATTTTTGATTTGCAATTTTGAAGCATTTTAATATTTATAAAAAAACAAAAACTTACATTTTTGCCTTTTTTTGCAGAAGAAAATGCATAAAAATTATAAAACAGTTTTAAAAAATTACCAAAAAATATAATTTATGTATTTTTGTGTTTTTGACCTTCTGACTAAAAATCACTAAAAAATATAAAAGAAAAATAAAAAATATTAAAACTCTAAAAACCTTCATAAAAATTTATAAAATCCATAAAAATCCAAAAATTCTATTTTCTATTTCTGAATTTTCTTTATTTTATTATCTTTAGTTTAAAATTAATTTGGAGAATTTTTGACTCTGATTTATATTTGTTATCTCCATTTTAATTTCAGGTATTTATTTTAAACACTATTTTGGGTATTTTTGACTTTAAAAATATATAAAAATTAGCAAAATTATCTAAAAATCACAAAAACAATAAAAATATATTTGAAAACCTAAAAAGATTTTATTTTCTTTATTTTGATTATTTTTATTACTTATTATCTCTATTATATCCTCTCTTGTATATATACTCTTCATATAGCTTCATATATATTTTAAAATAAAAAGAAATTAAAAAATATAAAATATAAAAAGAAAATACAAAATCAGGAAATTAAAAATAAAAATATAAAATTACAAATAAAATAAAAAAAACTGAAAATTAAAAACCCACAAAAAAGAGCACATATATAGACAAATGCGTCACATTCACTTGTGTGGGCATTTTTTCCTCGATATATCCTGCTTGTTCCCTGTGTTCGACACTCTATACATACTTGCACCTATACACATCTTTGTTGCAGAGTTATAATAAAATTTAACTCCACATCTGCTTTTCATTGTTTGATCATCTGTTGTGGGTTAATTGTTAATTAATTGAGATTTCGTGTGAGGTCAACTCAACAACACTGTGGTCCCACCGTGTGAGGACTACTTTAGACCCCCGTAAAATATTGATTATCAAATGGTGCCATTGCTGGGGAGCAACAATGCATAGATCAACTTTTTAATTGATTGTGATATTTTTCTATACTTTTGCCTCATTTATTTTCTCATTTATTCGATATTAATTGTTGAATTGTCTAACCACTCTCCTTGTTTGGATTTGTGCGAGGAACGTGGATCGAGGGAGGCACTCTCTTCTAGGAGCACCTGAGCATCCACGTGAAGCGGCTTTGCCTTTGCAGCAAGAAGAATTTGGAGGAGTTTTGAAGACATTTTTATTTAGCATTTCATTGCATTTGGAGGGTATTTTCCGTCTAACCTCCACTAGTTTTGCATTTAATATCCAAGACTTAATCATTCCTCAGGTTATATTTTTGTGTATTTTGCAAAAACCACCCTATACTTTTGATAATTACATATTAGTCCCAACCACATCACCTCACGTGACCCTTCACGTTAGGGAACATTTTGCGGCCAGGCCTTTGGGTTTTTATGATTCTTTTCAGTCCACAAACTTTCTTATTCAGTTATATCTTTTGGGATATTTTGCAGTACAATCCCTGGAGTTTTGGAAAAATGCAATCAGGTCCCCTCTAGGCTCATGTGTTTGTACACGTGAGATTTGGTGTTTCTGTAGCGAGGCCCTTGCAGGTTTTGATTTTTTGTAGTTGGTACATGGATTTAAATATTTATTTATAAATTTGTGGGAAAATTGCACTTTGGCCCCAGAATTATTCATATTTACAAAATACCCCTACTAGTGTTGAATTTTCTCTTTGTTTCTTGTATTTATTTCATGCATCTATAA